>CM014731.1:4379973-4942480 GCA_004329165.1 Spatholobus suberectus
TGAACAAATGCAGAAGAAGACCCATGAGAGCATCAACAACAGGCTCGCTCTTGTCATGAAGAGTGGCAAATATACCCTCGGGTATAAGACCGTTCTCAAATCTCTTAGGAACTCCAAAGGTGCCGCTTTTCTCTCTCTCATTCTCTGCTTTTTGGCTATTGCTTGTGTTTTTTCGGTGATACCATCAAATTGTCTCTGTGGTGCTGATGTAGGATTGTTTCAATTTGTTCACTGATTTGATCTCTCGGAATGTTGTTATTTGTTTTTAATGGATGTTTGCTTTTGTTGATGATGTTTTGCTGGTTGTATAAAATAATAATTAAAATAATTTATGAATATTGTTGAATTCGTTGCAGGGAAACTGATTATCATTGCTAACAACTGCCCCCCTTTGAGGAAGTCAGAGATAGAATACTATGCTATGTTGGCGAAGGTTGGAGTTCATCATTACAATGGGAGTGAGTTCTTAACCTAATGCTTTTCTTCGCTTCCCCCTTTGCTTTTTTATGTTAATATGCATAGATGATTGGTGGAAAAATCCTCCGTTTCTGATTCGTTTGATAGTTTAACCTGCCAGCAGAGAACTATTTTGATCTTTCTGGGATGGGATGTGTGGGCCTCATCATTTAGGTTGATTTAATATTGTTTGATTTAACATAGGATACTGTGATAGACACAATTTTTTTATTTTGCATTTGTGTCTTAGATGACTATATTTGATCTATTGTACTTTATGGCTACATGTAAAAAAGCTACATTGTGCTTGAGCCAGTCATATGATTGAATGTCCTGCATTAAAACCTGTACAGCAGTTTCAGTAGACTTGGTTTTTAAGTATCGACTGATTGATTTCCTATTTTTGTTTGATGAGTTTATATGATCTGCATTTATAGTAGCTGATGGAGGTATTTAGTACTTGTTGTTTTGATAATTATGCCTATGATATTGGTTGCTGACCTTGATATGCACTAGCTGATGCTTTACTTTTGTAAGTTATTGCACGAACAACTGAATTGTAGTTTTTCCTGTTGATGTCAATTGACAAATGCTATATCTGGTAGAAATTGGCATTTGACACATTTTCTGGCTTTCAGTATATTTCTGTCTCCTTATCAAAAAATTTGTTTATTATAGACAATGTGGATTTGGGCACCGCATGTGGAAAATATTTCAGAGTGTGCTGCCTCAGCATTATTGATCCTGGTATCTGATACCTCCCGGAACTATTTCAATATTAGAAAGTAGAGACTGGTTTTGTTTTTGTATTTCTAATGGCATTTTTATTTGTTGTTTTCAGGTGATTCGGATATCATTAAGACACTGCCTGGCGAACAGTAGAGTAGTGTTGAAGTTCCTTGCTTGATATTTTCTGTTTTTAGTTGATTCAGACATTGTGAAAGAAAATCTGATTCAGTTGTAGACTTTGGATTAAGGTGCATGGTTTTTGGGTATTCTAGCTGAGCATCAAGTAATTCTGACTTTGCAAATTTTTCATATTTCATTGTGCCAATTTCTATAAAGATAATATAATTATAGTTTGATCGTGCTTGCCGTTAATGCCCGTGTGTTATCAACGTTCGCTTGGAAATGGTTGTTGACATTGAATTTTCATGGCAACCCCATAAATAAGAACTTTAAATGGGTGGAAATTTTTTATATTCTGGAAAGCTTCTATGCAGCCAGTGTTACTGCCCGGTATTTCAAAACAAGACCGTCCAGAAATATCTCAAGGAAAACGGAAAAACAAAAAATCAAAACTCTAGGGAGATTCTATTTTGATTGGCAGTAATGACTCGAGTGGTAGGCAGCAAATTCGGCATCCAGTCTGATCCTAGCAGCTGGAAATTGAGTCATTTGAGTAGTAGCCCTCATTTTGTATTTTTGAAAGGAAAAAAAAAGAAAACTAAGCTAGCAAAACTCGAGTTAATGTAGTTTGAAGTTGGGTAGAATCATCACCCAAGACTTAGGAGTTTCAAACCCTCAGCCTGTTAAAGAAAACCCTCCTGCACCAGAGTTATTTAAGCATTAATAACTACATCAATAAGAAGAAAGCCTTATTACCAATCAGGAAAAAATTGACATTTATTTGAGCCATAAGAGCATGTCTATACACTTTTTCTAGAAAACAATGTAGTTTCGTTATTTATGCAATAATAACAAAATAACAAATTGAAAGCCTTGTTCCCATTAAGCAAACAAATAGACATTCACTCCAGCCGTAAGAGCAATGGTATTCTCACAAATAAAAGAGCAATGTCTCTAAACTTTTTCTAAAACACAAAAAAGTTACATTACTTCAGATCAGGTATGAAATATAAAGAGAATAACAAAAAAATTGGCATGAGAATATATCTTATGATGGAAGCAATGTCATTGGGCCTAACAAGGTTGATCAGCATGGGCCTAGCAAGGATATTTAGCGAGTTGTCAAAAAATCCAAATGAGCCACTGTAAGGCCAAAATATTTGAACGATTTTGTGTGATCGTACACGTGCCTAGATTGTTTGTAAAAGTAGGAGTTGGTTAGGGAGCTGTTATTGGAGTGCTTTATGTGGTGGGGTGGGTGGAGAAATGATTAGGAAATAATATTTTGATAGTTCTCAACCTCTGCTTATTCTTCTCTTTCTTTCTACATAATATTCTTCTGTTATTTTAGTATCTATTTGTGCTTCCCCATACCCTTGTGCAGTATCATTGGTGCTTTCATTGAGAGTTAGGCTATAGAAAGGGTTACTTATAGGCCGAATTAAGGTGTAATGTATCAAATACTGATAGGTGAGAGTAGAGCCGTTTATGTAAGGAAAAAGGGCTACCATCAGGTTAATTTCGTTAGAGTGAAAGCCGACGTGAACGTTGACTCTTAAAGGGGGTGATAATGTTATGAGTCCCACATTGAGCAGAATAAGAAGCTTAATGTGGTACTTAAGCCTTGAGACTCTCCCACTTAATAGACTAGTCTTTTGGGTTGCACTATCCCTTTGTGCTTAAGTCCTAACATCTTACCACTTCTCTTCAATGTATAGGGATGGATTTGACTATTTTAGCATCCAACTTTCAAAATATTATTGAGGTTGACAAAGAGATCATTTGCTAGAAGATGAAAAGAAAAATTCAATTTATATGCATTTTTTGTACAAATAAAAAGTATAGACGAAAAGCGAGCCAAGGCTCACATAAATTACAGTAAGACCGGTTGCCATCATACAATCTCATGTTTTTTTTGTAAATATAAAGCACAATATTGATCTGTGTTGAGAGGATCCAGCAACCTTCATTTCTCCAAACCCCATGCAGTTACTTGTTCCCAAACTTAAGAAGCTCATATATATTTGATATAACCTTTCAAATAAGGCAATCATGGACGAAGAATGCTCATAGTAAAGATAAAGCAAACTCAACAGATAACACATTACATATGTTTTTCAACTATAAAAATCATATTGAAAATGCAGGATGAATAACAACGTAACGTTAAAAAGTTCTCAAGGGATGAGAACTAATAAAGAAAGTCATTTCATCTTAAAAAATAATAACTATAATTTTCATATCTAGTTACAAATAACACTATAATAGATGTTGGCATATTAAACACAAACTATGTTCTTTTAACACACAAAATTTGTTTTCCATACATTAAAAATATTTGTCAACTTCAACTGCCAAAATGTCCATAACCAAACAATTGTCTTTTTAAATATCATAGCATCATTTTGTTGAAGCTGCTCTAATGTAGTACTTCACAATTCCAAAACCAACCAACTACATGAACAAAAATTATTTTTTCAAGATACATTGATGTATACAAACCTAATTATTTTGTTCTTGAAAGAGAGAAGAAAGGAACTAAGTGAATAACTTGCCGTTAAACAGTATATGAGCCATATTATAATAATAATTAAGCAACAGGGTAGCTTTGAGGTATTCGGATAGTGTTGCTTGACAGTCTGCTATAGTGAATAACAGTAGGGCCACCCACCCAAACATCATTAGCAACTATTTTCATATAATTTTTTAAAAAAAAAATCAAACCACAATTAAACAAAACAAAGTTAATTAAAAAAAGATCATTTCTATGAGTTTAATAGATATATATTATCAACGTAAAAGATTTTACATTGTTAACCAATTAAAAATCAACTTTGGTGTATTTTTAAGAGGATTATTATCAAAGTCAAAAACTTACCATACATGGTGGTTTGTGATCGGATGATAATGTAAAGATTACACTGTCAATCAATGTATATGCTTTTTTCTCTTCCACATTGTTTCAAAAGAACCAATCATATAAAAGAATTTCTAAAACTATTTTTATCAATAGATTCATTAGCACAAAAATGGAGCTCCCATAAGGCAAGCCTTACTCTTAGATTTGATGTAATAATAATTTGGCATTGTATGTGATATTATTGTTTATGCCAACAAATTACTTACTACAAGATCTCCATCGACTCAATTTTGTTACCATTGGCCATAACACTTATACCCTAGATTAGAAGTATCCATCCATTAGTCCTAGACCAATCGTCAAGAAACTACTCTTAGACTTGATGCTATTGTAATAAATAAAGGAGAGGGAAAACTAAAAGCAATAAATAATGCAACATTGCTATAACCAACAAGAATCTAATCAAAATTGCCAACACACACAAGTACAGTTAGGCTCAAACTACACTTAGAATAGGCTATAATTCAATTTAAAAAGAATTGCAAAACTGCATTGAGGCAACTAATCAATCTAAAAATGTTTATAAAACTGTGATAGCAAACATGGGCTTTTTTGTTTCAGAGGGGTAATTTTTTTTTTCAAAAATGACCTAAATGGGTAGTTTTTAAAAAATTCCTTCATTGGGACAAAACGAAATTGTGTTTTAGAAACAAAACTTTAATTTAATTTTATTTTGTTACGACTTCTTAAAGAAGTTGTGTTTCTAAAATAAGACTTCAATATTAATTTTTTTAAAGTTGAAAAGGAAGTCGTACTTCTCAAACACTGTTTTTCTTTTTTGAGGCAAGACTTTACTCTCTTTTTTTCTTTCTTGAAATTGTATTTGAGAGGCAAGACTTCAATTTTTATTTTTTTTAATTGTGTATTGAAGTCGTATTTCAAGAGTAAGACTTTAATTTTTATATATATTTTTAATATTATATTGAGGTCGTGTTTGCAAAATAAGATTTCAATACGATTTTGTCGCCCTCTTCGATTTTGTCATAATATTATAATGAATTATACTAGACACTTTACATGCTGATTCCATGACCAATAAAATGTGTCGTATTGTTAATTATTAATATCATAGCAGTTCGACTTTCAGCCCTCCACTGCCTATAAAAATTCAGTTAGAAGAAAACACATCTATTTTTTATTTTTTTGAAAAGAAAAACACATCTGATTGAAGTTTAAAAATAATTTTTTTCTTCTGAATAATAATAATTTTTTTATATATAAATTTAATCGCAAACCATGTAAATGACTGATGTATTTATCGATGAATTCATCGGTAACAATTTAGGATAATTATTTAAGCAATTTTTTACAATAAATTAAATGTATGTTGATAATAAATTCGTAATAATACAAATCATTTACTACGTAAATCTCTAAATTACTCTTTTTCTGTAATTCAGATATTTTAATCTTTAAAATTTTAAAAACACTCTATTAATCCTAATCTTATGAAAACATTTATTTATTTTTATCTTATTTTTTACTATCATTTTACATAAAAAATTGAAAGGAATGGCATTTTATAAATGAATAACCCAGAAATTTTAAAATCTCAATAATTAAAACTTTAATCCATATAATTTAGAAAAAATAAAACTTTGCTACAAAAACCACATATAAAAATTTATCATGTAAATAAGAACTGTTTTAAAATATTTATATAAATATGAGCTGCAGTTGTTGAATTGGACCTAGATAATAAATTTCCATATTTCCTACTTCGATGAATAATTAATGGAGAACACGTATATAGCCATATATAGGGGCTGGTGAAATTGGATGAAACCACAAATCACAAATGCATGTTTGAACGCCATCTGGGGAACCATCTGGACTCCGGGCCAGCGAAGCTTATGGTCTCTGCTTTCGGTCTTGAAACCGTTCATTTAAATTAGATTCATAAATATTGAAGTTGTCTTCTTGAAATACGACTTCAATACGTAATTAAAAAATAAATAAAAATTAAAGTCTTGTTAAAATACGATTTCAAAAAAAAAAAGTGAAGTCTTATTTCAAAAATATGACTTCAACTAAAAAATTAAAAAAAATACAAAAAAAAAATCGTGTTTAAGAAATACAATTTTCTTTTCACCTTTTAAAAAAATTTAAATATTAAAATCTTATTTCGTAAACATGGCTTCTGTAAGAAGTCTTACCAAAAAAATAAAAAAAGTGAAATCTTATTTCTAAAACACGACTTCATATTTAGAAGTCGTATTTACAAAATAAACTTGTTGTAATTTAAGAATTTTTAAAAAAAATATCCATTTAGGTAATTTAAAAAAGAAAAAAAAATACTCCTCTAGGATAAAAAAAAGCCCACAATATGTAATAGAGCTGAAACTTAATTGATCTTGTCCATGTTTTTGACAAGTTGACCCATCTGAAACCTCCAAAAGCACAAATAAGCCAAGCCTACACCAATAAGCACAAAAATCCAAGCACTTTCATCTTGACCCTCCTTTTTGGATCTCAACTTAGCAATCCCAAAACTCTCTCTCCTTGAATCCCCTATTCTCACTTCATCCAAATGCCCATACAACACATACACCCTATCTTTATCTCTGACCACCATCAACGTCGAAAACTATCGCACATCAATCTCTACCTTGTCATACACTGCTCCTTCCGCCCAATTGTCTATGCTCTTCACCAACCACAATTCCTTCATCGGCGACACTACCGCCGCTGCGCCATCATTCTTCACCACGATGTCATCGGCGCCAACTAAGTCCTTGTTCAGTAACACATTCCTCATCGTGCTGTCTGCCACGTCCACCTTGAACACCTTCCTAGTGCTCGATTGCACCACTAGCAGGTAACCCTTGTTGACATAATTATTATGATGATTATTATGAGGAATGATTATTTGGGTGATGTAATTGGCACTGTGGTTGGAGAGTATGTGGTGGTTAAAATTAGAGTTAGCTTACGTAGTGCATGATGGAGGGTAAAACAGAAACATGAAAACCAAATCAAACAAATATAGCAATTGATGACTTGACTAAACACTCGAGTTTCTAACTAAATTGAGCAATTTAGGGGTTGACTAAGATTTATGTTTGCAACATTTATAAGAATGCATGAATGGCATGATACTTAACTGGAAAATCGCTCACCAAAAAAAAAAAAAAACTGGAAAACCAATATATCGTGAAACCAATATGATACAAAAATAAATTAAAATTAACTATAACATTATTTCACTGCAAAAACTCAACCACGACACCATTTACTATGTTGCAAATATTTTGCAAAAATCGTTAACTATATATTGCTTCCTTGCATGTCTACGTGTGATATTTATATTTATACACAAGTTGCCATCAGAGTTTAGTTTCATAATCATTTTTGCGTTCACTGTTTAAGTAGTAGGAGGATACACTCCATTATTTAAGAATTAAGAGACTGCTTATGCTATGGTTGAGGCTTGGTTTGTCCTATCAACCTCATTTCTTTAATGGTGATCCTATATGGTGGTTGTAGCTGTAACAAAGTGATACTTTGCTTGATTGTCCATGGTCAAGTGATTTGAAAAATAATGTCATTTGATGGCTTAGATTGGGAGGTCCAAATGGTCATCCGCAACATTCTTGTGTCTCATAATGAGAACTTGCTATTTGATTTCATATAGAAGTTATAATTCACTCTACCTATAATTATTTTATATCTTTCTTTGTCATGACATTTTATTACCATGTTAATAAATTATGTTCTTAATCAACTTAATAAGATTTCCATCACTACAAGGTAGTAAACAAGACTTGAGAGAATAAAAATGGCCTAATAGTAAACAAAGACCTAAAAAAGAGTTGTTTGAGTGGTAGAAACTTCGTGCATATTTTATAGACAATTATGTTTTCATCTTCGAATAGAATAAGTGAATGAATGAATAAAGGAAAGATTTTTATATAGAATCTCCTAATCATATTTGTTGGTTATAACTTAGAATTTGTCTATAGGTTATTTTTCTATAGTTTTAAACATTTGAAAATAAAGTTTACCCAAAATACTAATAATGTATCATAAAATTCAAACCAAGGTTGATATTGTAATGCATGTTTGCCCGTCTCATAAGAAAAAATAATAGGAAATTCCAAAGCTACTCCATATAGCTTTTTCTTTGACACAAGTGTTCTTTGACTAACGAGAAACCAAATAAGCTATTAGAATTTTCAAGAATGAAATTTGCTCTTTGAAAGTAAATTAAAAAACTGATTAGGAATACTAGTTTGGCACATGCCTTTTCCTACTCACCATTAGTTACGTAGTGGTGGGGAGCAAACTCCACATCAAGTTTAATATTTAAAATTAACAATAGAAAATTGAGTCACTTGAGTGGTAGCTTATTTCGGGGTTTCTTTGGGGTAGGGGGGGGGGGGGGGGGGAGAGAAAGCTACAACTAGCAAAATCTCAAGTTATTGTAGTTTGAAGTGGGGAGGAACCATCACCAAATTTTCCGAGTTTCAAACCCTCAAAGACTTTCAAAGAAATACATCTTGCACGTTGCTCTTCTTGTAGATATAAATATATGAAGGTAATCATTAATCACTTGTTGTTTGTCACTAGAGTAATTTATGCAATATTAGCAAAAACAACAAATTCAAAGCCTTATTTTCATTCAGGAAAAAAAGTGACATTCACTTGAGCCATAAGAGCAATGTCTTTAAACATTTTCAATAAGACAAAAATGTTCCATTACTAAAGATGTCAAATACAAGGAGAATAACCAAAAATGGTATGACAATATATCTTATCGTATCTCTTCAATGTGTAGGGATGGATTTGAGCATCCAACCTTCAAAATATTTAGGTTAGCAAAGAGATTATTTGCTAGAAGATGATAATAAAATTCCATTAATATGAATTTTTCGTAAGAATAGAAAGTATAGATGGAAACCAAGCTAAGGCTTACAATATAATTACAACAAGACCAGTTATAGTTATACAATCTTATGTTTTCTTGTAAATATAAAGCATAAGAATAAAATGTGTAAAGAAGATCTAGAAACCCTCATTTTTCTAAAACCCATCAAGTTACTTAGTTCCAAACTTAAGATAGCTCATTAATATTTGACATAGCATTTCAAATGAAGAAATCATGGACTGAGAACACCTATGGTAAAGATAAAGGAAACTCAATAGATAACACATTACATATGCTTTTCAATTGTAAAAAAAAAAAATCATATCGAAAATGCAAGTTGAATAGCGACGTAAAATTAAAAAGTTCTAAAGGGTTGTGAATTGATAAAGAAAGTGATTTCATCTTAAAAACAATAACTATAATTTTTTGTATCAAGTTACAAATAACAGATGTTGGCATATATAATGCAAACTATGTTCTCTCAACACAGTTTTTTATACATTAAAAAGATTTGTCAAGTTTAGCGATCGAAGTGTCCATAACCAAACAATTGTCTTTTTAAATAGCACAACTTCATTTTGCTAAAGTTGCTCTAATGTATTTCATAAGAGGAGTGTTAGCAACACTCTTTTTAACATTCTCTTTTTAAAACTCTCTTTATTATTGACCAAAAAATTTTGGAAATCAAAAATTTTACTAGATCTTACTTCTAAATCAAGAGAGAGACTCATTAAATGAGAAGTAAAACCCATCAAATTTTGAGACTTTTAATAAATTTTAGCCAATAGTAAAAAGAATGTTAGAAAAAACAAGTGGTAAAGAAAGTATTACTAGCATTCCTTATTTCACAATTCCAAAACCTACCAACTACATGTACAAAAAATATTTTTTCAATATACATTGATGTATACAAGTTGATCTAATCTTGTTGGATTTAACTTTGGATATTGTGGTTAGGATCGATCACATATCCTATTGCAATTTTAATGATGCATATGTCTTAGATGACCATACTTGATTTATTGTTTTCTTCCTTAACAATTCAAGCCAATATTTATATATTATATTGTATTTTTTGGCTGCATGTAAAAAGTTATTTATTTCAAAGTGTAAGTCGTAGAGAAAGCAACATTATGCTTGAGTTACTCATATGATTGAATGTCTTGCATTAAAACCTATACAACAACTTCCATGGACTTGGTTTTTAAGAATCAACTGATTAATTTCCTATTTTCATTTGATGATGAATTTATATGATGTGCATTTATAGTAGCTGATGGAGGTATTTAGCAATTGGTATTTTGATAATTATGCCTTTGATATTGGTTGCTGACCTTTATATGCACTGGCTGGTGTTTTTCTTATATAAATTATTACACAAACAACTAAATTGTAGTTTTTCCTATTGATGTCAATTGACAAATGATGTGATATATGGTAGAAATTGGCATTTGACACATTTTCAAAGTTTTAGTATATTTATGTCTCATTATAAAAACTTTTTTTTGTTTATTATAGACAATGTGGATTTGGGCACTACATGTGGAAAATATTTCAGAGTGTGCTGCCTCAGCATTATTGATCTTGGAATCTGATGCTCCTAGAACTATTTCACTATTAGAAAGTAGAAACTAGTTTTATGTTTTTGGTTTTGTGAAATTTTTATTTGTTGTTTTCAAGTGATTTCAATATCATTAAGACACTGCCTATCAAACAGTAAACTAGTGTTGAAGTTCCTTGCTTGATATTTTATGTTTTTAGTTGATTCAGACATTATTGAAAAAAAAAAAAATCCGATTCATTTGTAGACTTTGGTGTAAGGTTCATGGGTTTTGGGTATTCTAATTAAGCATCAATAATTTTGACTTTCCAAATTTTTCATGACATTTCATTGTGCCAATTACTATATAGATAATATAATTATGGTTTGATCATGCTTGTTGTTAATGCCAGTGGGTTATCAACGTTTGCATGTAAATGGTTGTTAACATTGAATTTGTGAGATCACCTGATGTATAATTACTTTAAATAGATGGAAATTTTTTACATTATGGGAAACTTCTAGCTAGCGAGAGATACTACCTAGAATTTCAAAACAAGACATTCACCTAGAATGTTTCTCAATGCAAACGAAAAAATACCCAAAAAATTATACCCTGGAGGGAAATTCTCTTTTTATTTGGTAATAAAAACTCGAGTAGTTTTGTTCAACAATGTCTTATTTATAGAGTGGTGTGGTGGGCAGCAAATTGGGCATCTTGTATAATATTATGACTAACAATAGAAATTTGAGTCATTTGAGTGGTAGCCTTCATTTTGGAATTTTAGGGAAAAAGAAGAAGAAGAAGCTATAACTAGCAAAATCTTAAGTTATTGTAATTTGAAGTGGGAAATAACTAATACAAATATAAATATGCAGAGGTGACCTTTAGTCACTAGTCCTTTGTCACTAGAGTTATTGATGCAATATTAACAAAAACAACAAATTGAAAACCTTGTTCTCATTAAGCAAAAAAATTGACATTCACTTGAGCTGTAAGGACAATGGTATTCTCACAAATAAAAGAGCAATGTCTCTAAACTTTTTCTAAAACACAAAAAGTTACATTACTTTAGTTATGAAATATAAAGAAAATAACAAAAAATAATAATATGACAATATATCTTATGATGGAAGCAATGTCATTGGGCCTAACAAGGTTGATTAGCACAAGGCTAGTAAGGATATTCAGCAAGTTGTCAAAAAATCCAAATGAGCCTATGCAAGGCTAGATTATTTGAATGATTTTGTGTGATCGTACATGTATTTACACTATTTGTAAAAGTAGGAGTTGGTTAGGGAGTTATTATTGGAGTGCTTTATATGGTGGGATAGGTGGAGAAATGATCAGGAAATAATATTTTGACAGTTCTCAACCTTTGCTTATTCTTCTTTCTCTTTGCTTAATATTCTTCTATTATTTTAGTATCTATTTGTGCTTCCCTTTACCCTTGTGCAGTATCATTGGTGCTTTCATTGAGAGTTAGGCTATAGAAAGGGCTACTTATAGGTTGAATTAAGGTGTAATGTAGCAAATATTAATAGGTGAAAGTAGAACCGTTTATGTAAAGGAAATAGGCTACCATTAGATTAATGTTGATAAAGTGAAAGTCATCTTGGGCATCAACTCTTAAAGGGGGTGATAATGTTATGAGTGACACACTGAGTAGAATAAGAAGCTTAATGTGGTACTTAAACCATGAGGCTGTCCCACCTGATAGACTAGTCTTTTGGGTTGGACTATCCTCTTGTGCTTAAGTCCTAACATCTTACCACTTCACTTCCATGTGTAGGGATGGTTTTGACTATTTGAGCATCCAACTTTCAAAATATTGTTGAGGTTGACAAAGAGATGATTTGCTAGAAGGTGAAAAAAAAATCAATTTATATGCATTTTTCGTACAAATAGAAAGTATAGACGGAAAGCGAGCCAAGGCTCACATAAATTATAGTAAGATCGGTTGCCATCATACAATCTCATGTTTTTTTTATAAATATAAAGCACAAGACTGTTATGTGTTGAGAGGATCTAGAAACCTTCATTTCTCCAAACCCCATGAAGTTACTTGTTCCCAAACTTAAGAAGGTCATATATATTTGATACAGCCTTTCAAATAAGGAAATCATGGAAGAAAAATGCTCATATTAAAGATAAAGCAAACCCAACATTTAGCACATTACATATGTTTTTCAACTATAAAAATCATATTGATAATGCAGGCTGAATAATAGCGTTACATTAAAAAGTTCTCAAAGGATGAGAACTGATAAAGTCATTTCATCTTAAAAAATAATAACTATAATTTTCGTATCAGGATACAAATAACACTATAACAAATGTTGGCATATTAAACACTAATATGTTCTCTTAACACACAAATTTGTTTTCCATACATTAAAAATATTTGTCAACTTCAAGTGCCAAAATGTCCATAAGCAAACAGTTGTCCTTTGAATTATAATAGCATCATTTTGCTGAAGCTGCTGTAATGTAGTATTTCACAATTCCAAAACTAACCAACTATATGTACAAAAGTTATTTTTCCAAGATACATTGATGTATACAAACCTAATCTTTTTGTCAAAAGAGAGAAGAAATGAATCAAGTGAATAACTTGTCATTAAATAGTAAATAAGCCATATTATAATTACAATTAAACAACAGAGTATCATTGAGGTATTCACTTAGTGTTGCCTAGCATCTTGCTATAATGAATAACAATAGGGCCACCCGCCTACAATTAGCAACTGTTTTCGTGCATTTTTAAATAAATCAAACCACAATAAAATGAAACAAAATTAATAAAAAAAATATGACCATTTCTTTATATATTTTCAAAAGACCAATCATATAAAAGGATTTTTAGAACTACTTATTTCAATGAACTCATTAAAATTTACAAGCCATTGAAGTCATAAAACACAAGGAGCACAAAAATGGAGCTCCTATGAAGCAAGCCTCACTCCACTAGGGGTACAAAAACTATAAGTTGGCATTGTATGTCATATTATTGTTTTTTTCCAATAAATTACTTACTACAAGATCTTCCTTAAGTCAAAATCGATACCACTGGCCACAACACCATGGCATTGCCCTAAATTAGAAGCATCCATTAGTCTTAGACCAACCATTAAGCAACTACTCTTAGACTTAATGTAATTGTATAACAGATAGAGGAGACGGAAAGCTAATAGCAATAAATAATGCAAACATTTCTATAATCGGCAATAATCTAACCAAAATCGCCAACACACATAAGTACAATTTAGCGTAAACTACACTTAGAATGGGTTATAATTCAATTTGAAAATAATTGCAAAATTGCATTAAGGCAACTAAACAATCTAAAAATGTTTACAAAACTATCGTAGCAAAACATGCACCATAATTGAGCTTGTACATTTTCAAAAGAAGCTCACTCGTCTGAAACCCAAAATAATAAAAACAAACATAGGTAACACTAAAGACCACATAGTTCGAAACACTCTCCTTTTGACCTTCTTTCTTGGATCTCACCTCAGCAATCCCAAAACTCTCTCTCCCTAAATTCTCCACTCTCCCTTCATCCAAATGCCTATACAACGCATAAACCTTATCCTTATCTCCAACCACTACTGACGATGGAAATCGACTTGCATCAATCTCCACCTTGTCATACACCACTCCTTTTGCCCAACTATTTATGCTCTTCACCAACCATAATTCTTTCATCAACGACACCACTGTCGCGATGCTATTGTTTCTCACTGCGATGTCATTGGCATCGGCCAAATCCTCGTTCAACATCATCTTGCTCGTTGTGCCGTCCAATGCATCCACCTGGAACATCTTCCTGGTGCTCAATTGCACCACCAGGAGGTAACCTTCGCTTACGTAAGCAATTCTGTTGAGTCCTAGGGAACCATGGGGTGCAAAATCGCCATTCACCAGATTTTCTGTCGTCATCACATATATTAGAGATCTAGAGAAGATTGAGGTGGATCCGTTAATGATGACCTTCCAAATGAAGTTTCTGCCAGAGTTCGTGACCAAGGCGATGCCGAAGTGGTCAACAATGACGTCGTTCACTGTGTCGATATCTTTAAAGGGGAGAAAGGAAAGGAAAAGGCAGGGACAGAAGCAGAGGTCATAAGCAACGAGGGCATTGAACGGAGGGAGGGCGTGGCTGGAGCAGACGACGGCAAGGAGGCGATGACGCAAGGTATTGACGGCAAGGTCGAGGAAGGAAGCGCCAACGAGGAGGTCAACATCGGATATAAAGGTTTCAACGACACCGGTGTTAGAGACGGCAACGATGATGCATTGGCGATGGGATCCGATGAGGAAGTGTTGCGTGTGTGGGTCTCATGCAAGGGATTTTAGGTAGAGGTTCAATGGCTGGAAATTGATGACATGGGCATCATGAGCAAGGATTGAGCCTGGGCCTAGTAAGAAAATGATAGTGATTGTGATAATTATAGGGAAGGGTTGCCTGCATGAGGTGATTGGCATTGTGGTGGGAGAATTTGAGGTTTATGGTGGTTAAAATTAAAGTTAGCTTAGGTAAAGCATGATGGTGGGGAAAACAGAAACATGAAAACCAAATTAAACAAGTATAGGTATATAACAATTGATGGCTTGACTAAATAATTGAGTTTCTAACTAAATTGAGCAAATTATGGGTTGACTAAGATTTATATTTTGCCATATAGTACTTTGTGTCTATAAGAACACATAAATGACACAATATTTAACTTGAAAATCATTCACCAAAAAAAAAAAAAACCCTTGAAAATCCTTAATACATCACTATACAGTTATGTCGCAAAACCAATGTAATACAGGTGATAAATTTTTTTATGATATGATGTATTGTTCACTACTATTTTTATTGGTAAGACTATATAATCTTAAGATATGAATATAAGTGTTATTGTAAATTATTTATGTGTAATCTTATTATTTATTTTAAAAAGTTAAGAAACTATTTTGCATCTATTTTGGTCTCTACCTCTCCTTGTCGTAAAAAGAGACTATTGAAATTATTATAGAGTTTAAATTTAATGAATGAATTTATGATTGATATACACAAGGAGTATTTCGGCAAAAATATTGATAATAAAATCACAAACTTAACTAAAGATGCATTTTGTATTAATCATTTTGTATACATATTAGTTTAATTTACATATTTAGTTGAAAGTCAATTTGAATAATTTTGAAATTATGAATTCATTTATAATTTTTTTGAATTCTTAAAATTAAAAACTTTAGATGATGATGGACTGAAAAAATATTATATTAGTCTCAATTTTGTTTTAAAAAAAGATATTGTAAGAAGTGGATATAAAAGAAATCCATACTCCTCTTGAAGTATTACATTATATCAAAAGATTATATTATTTTTCAAATACATATATCACTTATAAAATGTTCTTGACAATATTTATAACTGTTGTTATTGTTAAAAATAGTTTTTTAAAATTAAAATTACTTAAATTCGATCTAAGATTACCTATGTCAAAGAATATATTAAAATGAATTCATTATTTTATATATAATATATTAAGAGTGAAATGATAGAAATACTTAATTACAAAACTTTGATAAAAAATTATGTAGTTGAAAAGAAAAATACAAATTAACAAATTATATTAAATTAAGATTTGAGTATAAATTTTGCCTTAGGCCTTATAATTTCTAGACATGGCTTTAGGGGTGTAGTTTCATCATCATTTTGTACCCGTTGTTTAACTAGTTGAAGACTTGGAGGATACACTTCACTGTTTAAGAGATTGGTTAGGCTCGAAAGGTATGGTTGAGGCTTGGTTTCTGCTATCAACCCCATTTCTTTAATGGTGATCCTATATGGTGGGTTGCAGCTGTAGCAAAAGGATACTTTGCTTGATTGTTCATGGTCAGCTGATTTGAGAAATATTGTCATTTGATGGCGGAAATTAGAAGGTCCAAATGGTTATGAGGGTACTTGCAACTTTCTTGTGTCTCATAAATCATCATGAGAACTTGCTATCTAGTTTCCTACAGAAGTTACGATCCACTTTACCTATAATTATTTTATATCTTTCTTTGTCATGACATAATATTATCATGTTCCTTGTTAACATACCACGATTTCCATCACTACTAGGCAGTAAACAAGACTACGGGAGAATGGCCTGATAGCAAACCAAGGCCTAAAAAGAGTTGTTCGAGTGGTAGAAATTTTGTGCATATTTTATAAACAATTATGTTTTCATCTTCGAATAGTATGAATGAATGAATGAATAAAGGATAGGGTTTTATGCATAATCTCCTAATCATAGTTGTTGGTTATAACTTAGAATTTGTCTATAGGTTATTTTTCTATAGTTTTAAACATTTAAAAATAAAATTTACCCAAAATACTAATTGTGTATCATAAAATTCAAACCAAGGCTGATGTTTTAGTGCCTGTTTGGTTTCGCAGCCTATAGGCAAAAACGGGCGTAAAGGTCATGGAAATCCAAAGTTACTCCATATATCTTTTCCCTTGAAGTGGGAATCAAACCAAGTGTTCTATAACGCAATGGAAACCAAATAAGCTAATAGAATTTTCAGGAATGAAGTTGGCTTTTTGAAAGTAAATTCAAAAACTGATAACGAATATTAGTTTGGCACATTCCTTTTCCTACTCATCATAATTCAGTGTAGCTGTTAGATAGGCAAAATATAAAAAAGATATGATCTATATGACTACTTCCATACCCAACTATCAAGACCATTGATGCGTATCAAATTTTAATACAAATTGAAACTATAACTAATACACTACTCAACATCTATATCCTGATTATCCTTCCTAGTTTTGTTGTTGATTTTAAAATCATTGATTGCCTTATCAAAAATGCTTCTAACATGTTGGCACATAAGCATCAGATCTTGACATGCATCTTTTAACACCTCGCGTGCTAGATCCCCTACAGATGCAAAGAGGCAATACATTCAATAGTAAATTACTGATGCAGAGAGACAAATTTAGAACATAAAAATACAACAAGAAATGATAGCAAATACGCGTATGAGCATTAATAGTCATGTTATTCATGATGTAAAACACATTTCTGGATGATCTATTATTGTCCTATAATGTTTTTTTAATTTGAAAGAAATGTAATTTCTATAATATGTATGACTGTTTAATTTAACCTTTATAAATGCACTACCTATACCTTATAATGTGTTTATGTTTTGACTTACATGAGAAAACTCGTAACTTTCAACTGAGAATGCCATGTGATGTGAAAGTTTTTGGTATCATGAAGTTTAGATAGAATATTTGGCTTAAGAAAGTTTGGCTTCCATTCATAACTTCATATCTACCAAAAGTAACAAATAGCAAGTCAACAGAGTATACAAGATTGTCTAACAAAATATGAAATTGGTAGCTTTAAGTACAAGTACTCTTGTGATTTTATACAAAAATAGATTTATAGCACTAGATTGTGGAACAGATTTGCAAATCAGTCACATAATATCCACCACGATGCTGCATAGTTACCTGTTGTCTGGACTCTAATATTAACATGATTATCTGAAGGATGAGGAATGTTGTACCCACAAAATGACACTCTTGGGCTGCAAGACAACATTAATTAATGGCTTCACCTCATCAGCATATATTGTACTGACAATGGTCACCCGCAACTTTCTTGTGTCTCTAAATCGTAATGAGAACTTGCTGTTTAGTTTCCTATAATTTTAAACATTTAAAAACAAAATTTACCCAAAATACTAATCGTGTATCATAAAATTCAAACCAAGGATGATGTTTTAGTGCCGATTTGGTTTCCCATCCCACAAGCAAAAATGGGTGTAAAGGTCATGGAAATCCAAAGTTACTCCATATATCTTTTCCCTTGAAGTGGGAATCAAACCCAACTGTTCTATAACACAATGGAAACCAAATAAGCTAATAGAATTTTCAGGAATGAAGTTGGCTTTTTGAAAGTAAATTCAAAAACTGATAACGAATATTAGTTTGGCACATTCCTTTTCCTACTCATCATAATTCAGTGTAGCTGTTAGATAGGCAAAATATAAAAAAGATATGATCTATATGACTACTTCCATACCCAACTATCAAGACCATTGATGCGTATCAAATTTTAATACAAATTGAAACTATAACTAGTACACTACTCAACATCCACATCCTGATTATCCTTCCTAGTCTTACTGCTGATTTTAAAATCATTGATTGCCTTATCAAAAATGCTTCTAACATGCTGGCACATAAGCATCAGATCTTGACATGCATCTTTTAACACCTCACGTGCTAGATCCCCTACAGATGCAAAGAGGCAATACATTCAATGGTAAATTACCGATGCAGAGAGACAAATTTAGAACATAAAAATAAAACAGGAAATGTTATGCAAATATGCTTATAAGCATTAATAGTCATGTTATTCATGATGTAAAACAAATTTCTGGATGATCTACTATTGTCCTATAATGTTTTTTTATTTGAAAGAAAAATAATTTGTATAATGTGTATGACCGTTTAATTTAACTTCTACAGATGCACTGCCTATAGTATACTTTATGATATGTTTATTTTTTAACTTTCATAGGAAAACTCGTAACTTTCAACAGAGAATGCCATGTGATGGGAAAGTTTTTAGTATCACAAAGTTTAGATAGAATATTTGGCTTTAAAAAGTTTGGCTTCCATTCACAACTTCATATCTACTAAAAGTAACAAATAACAAGTCAACAGAGTATACAAGATTGTCTAACAAAATATGAAATTGGTAGCTAAGTACAAGTCCTCTTGTGAGTTTAATACAAAAATAGATTTATAGGACTAAATTGTGGAACAAATTTGCAAATCATAGTCACATAATATCCAACACGATGCTACATAGTTACCTGTTGTCTAGACTTTGATATTAGCATGATTATCTAAAGGATGAGGAATGTTGTGCCCACAAAATGACATTCTTAGGTTGCAAGACAACATTAATTAATGTCTTCACCTCATCAACATATATTGTACTAACAATGGGCATAGAAAGAAAGCTAGGAAAAAGCCAAGAAAAACAGACATTCATATTTTATAATGCAACATCCAAAAAAGAAAATCCTTCAAACTCCATCTAATAGAAATGCAAATAGATTAATTAATTATGCACTAGAAAGAAACAACATAAATATGAATAGAAACTTCTTTTCTTAATATTAAGTCTTCTACTCTTTCTTCTTGAGGGATAAGAGGGAGTGGGATCTATCAATCAATTTGTTGTCCACATAAAGGATCAAGCTAAACTCAATTATGTTTTGGTGAACATTGCTTCCTACTTCGGAGCAGTTTTATGGCAGTTATGGGATAAGCTAATTCAACCTTTATAGCTTTTGTATGTTGTTCTCAAGTGTTTCAATGGAGTTCATGGACAAAAACTGAAACATTGAGGGCCTGTTTACTTGTGTTTTCATTTTCTGTTTTCACTTTTTAAGTACAATACTGCCACCTTATTTTCAACATGTTTCCTGTTTCCAAAAATTTATATAGGATAAAGAGAAAACAGATGAAAAGTAGTTTTAGTATTTTTGTACAAATCTTTGAAAGCAGGAAATAAATTGAAAATAAAGTGACAATTTTATAATTAAAAATTGAAAACCAAAAATAAAAACAGGAAATAAAAATACAAGTAAACACTCCTGAGTTTCTTTCTAATGTTCCTTATTGTATCTAGAATTTGGTGTTTGGGAGGGATATCTTAGCCTCCTATAGTTGTAATTTTTCACTTTTCTCATTCTCACTAACAAAATTTCATTTCCTATTATCATATATATGGAAGAATCCTACACCTAGAGACTTGAAACATTATAACACTTTGGAACTGTGTTAGTTATGAAATGACAAAGAGAGTATTAGTAATATAATAATTGGGTGTAATGCAAATGACATACTCTTGATTCAAGGTGAATTTGACAGCATTTACGAAAGTATGATCCTCATCTACTAGAGAAAATGTTGATTTACTCTGATTGGAGTGTGAACTATGTTCCACCACCGACAATAAATCTGCAATCGAATACAATACATATTCTAAGAACAACTAAACTAAACTAAACTAAACTTAACAACCATGAGAAGCAACAGTCGAATACAATACATTTCAGTACTTGCTGCAAGACGAAGGCTGAATGGAATTGGGATGCAATGGCGATGTGATGGGAAGAACGAGATAAGCTTTGGTTTGGTGAATCTAATTAAACCAAGCAAACGATGTCATTTTGCAGAGTACTTAAAAGGTTAAACTAATTGATAAGTACCTACACTATTTGAAAAGTTTTAATTAAGTTCCTAAAGTAAATCATTAAAATCACTGCAAATTGTTATTTTTTAACAGTTTTAAACTGCTATAAACTAATATCAGAAATTCAGTTATGAAAATTTTACAAGATGAAAGACCCAATTAATTTATTTTTTTTAGTTTAGAGACTTAATTAAAAATTTCTAAATAGTTTAGAGATTTACTAATTATTTAACCTACTTAAAAAAAAGGTTTAGTCTCACATTTTAGAAAACTCCGTCAAACAAAAGAAATTTTTTTCCTCCTTTTTGTTATAAAATTCTTACTGAAGTTTGATCTGCATATTATTTATTCTATGTGTTTAAGATTAGTAAATTAGCACATTAAAAATCATATACTCCATTAACACTTATTATTTCTCTCTAACATTTTTTTTCCTATCCTATCACTTAATATAATTTATTTCTATTTTTTCTCTTTCTCTTTTTAAGTGTTAAATAAAAGGCGAATGTTACGGGAAACCAAATGAAGAAGTGGTAGCTTGCATGAAGTTATAGATTTTAACCTTAGTGCCACTATTGTACAGGTAAAAAAAATAAATTCAAGAAAGATAAGAGTAATTTACCATATTACTTTTCTATGAAAATAAAAAGTTATCTTATAGTTAAATTATTATTTTTTAATTTTTTTAATAATTTGAGTTTTGAAAAATATTAATAAAAATATTGAATTCCAATCAAACTTGTTTTTTTGAATGTACTCAAAAATAATATTTAAGTTTATAATATGAATAAATAATATATCCACTAACAGCGTCATACAATCAAAAACATCATGTATGATATTTTTTTTTACTTTTATAATTACTACTTTAAAAATCATACAAAAATTAACTTTTAATTAGTTTAATAATACAAGTCTATTAAGCTCTTATAATATTATTAAAATCATAATTATATGTTTAGAAACAATCATTGTAAAACATATTTATGTCTCATTATAAAAACATTTTTTGTTTATTATAGACAATGTGGATTTGGGCTCTGCATGTGGAAAATATTTTAGAGTGTGCCGCCTCAGTATTATTGATCCTGGTATCCGATGCCTCCCAAAACTATTTCAACATTAGAAAGTAGAAACTAGTTTTATGTTTTTGGTTTTATGAAATTTTTATTTGTTGTTTTCAAGTGATTTCGATGTCATTAAGACATTGCCTATTGAACAATAAACTAGTGTTGAATTTTCTTGCTTGATATTTTATGTTTTTAGTTGATTCAGACATTGTTGAAAAAAAAATCTAATTCATTTGTAGACTTTGGTGTATGGTTCATGGTTTTTAGGTATTCTAGCTGAGCATCAGTAATTTTGACTTTGCAAATTTTTCATGATATTTCATTGTGCCAATTACTATAGAGATAATATAATTATGGTTTGATCATGCTTGCTGTTAACGCCAGTATGTTATCAATATACGCATGTAAATGGTTGTTAACATTGAATTTGCATGACCACCTAATATTTAATTACTTTAAATGGATGGAAAATTTTTATATTATGGGAAACTTCTAGCTAGCGAGAGATATTGCCCAAAATTTCAAAACAAGATGTTCACCTAAAATGTTTCTTAATGCAAATGAAAAAAAAAAAACCCCAAAAAATCATACCCTGGAGGGAAATTCTCCTTTTATTTGGTAATAAAAACTCGAGTAGTTTTGTTCAACTATATTAGTTACGGAGTGGTGTAGTGGGTAGCAAATTGGACATCTTATATGATATTATGACTAACAATAGAAATTTGAGTCATTTGAGTAGTAGCCCTCATTTTGGGATTTTAGAAGGAAAAAAAAAAAGCTACAACTAGCAAAATATTAAGTTATTGTCATTTGAAGTGGGCAATAACCATCACCAAGTTTCTTGAATTTCAAACCCTCAAAGCCTGTCAAAGAAATCCTTTTACATTGTTCTGAATTTAGATATAAAGATGCAAAGGTAACACTTAGTCATTAGTCCTTTGTCACTAGAGTTATTGATGCAATATTAACAAAAACAACAAATTGAAAACCTTGTTCTCATTAAGCAAAAAAGTTGACATTCACTTGAGTTGTACGAGCAATGGTATTCTGACTATTGTACAACTAAAAGAGCCATGCCTTTAATCTTTCTCTGAAACACAAAAAAAATTACATTACTTCAGATATGAAATATAAAGAGAATAACAAAAAAATGGAATGGCAATATATCTTATGATGAAAATAATGGCATTGGGCCTAACAAGGTTGTTCAACATAAGCCTAGCAAGGGAAAAATTATTAGGTGGTCCTGGACCACTATAGTCCTAATTAATCTTCACATGACATGTAATCAAATGTAATTAATTTATTCTTGTAAATTGTAAAATTTAAATATATATTATATACACATTGGTTGGGACCATGGACACTTGGTGATCTTGTACTACCTAATAATTTCTCCTAGCAAGGATATTCAGCAAGTTGTCAAAAAATGCAAATGAGCCACTGTAAGGCCAAAATATTTGAATGATTTTGTGTGTCTAGACTGTCCGTGAAAGTAGAAGTTGGTTAGGGAATTATTATTGAAGTGCTTTATGTGGTGGGATGGGCGGAGAAATGATCAAGAAATAATATTTGGATAGTTCTCCACCTCTGCTTATTCTTTTTCTTTCTCTCTGCATAATATTCTTCTATTATTTCAGTATCTATTTGTGCTTCCCCTTACCCTTGTGCAGTATCATTGGTGATTTCATTGAGAGTTAGGCTATAGAAAGGGCTACTTATAAGCTAAATTAAGGTGCAATGTACCAAATATGGATAGGTGAGAGTATAGTCGTTTATGTAAGGGAAAATGGCTAACATTAGGTTAATGTTGATAGAGTGAAAGCCACCGTGGTCGTTGGCTCTTAAAGGGGGTGATAATGTTATGAGTCTCACATTGAGTAGAATAAGAAGCTTAATGTGGTACTTAAGCTATGAGACTTTCCCACCTAATAGACTAGTCTTTTGGGTCAAATTATCCTCTTGTGCTTAAGTCCTAACATCTTACCACTTCTCTTAAATGTATAGGGATGGATGGATTTGACTATTTGAGCATCCAACTTTCAAAATATTGTTGAGGTTGACAAAGAGTTGATTTGCTAGAAGACAAAAAAAATTCAATTTATATGCATTTTTTGTACAAATAAATAGTATAGATGGAAAGCAAGCCAGGGCTCACAGAAATTACAGTAAGACTAGTTACCATCAAACAATCTCATGTTTTTCTGTAAATATAAAGCATAAGACTGTTATATGTTGAAAGGATCCAGAAACCCTCATTTCTCCAAACCCCATGAAGTTACTTGTTCCCAAACTTAAGAAGCTCATATATATTTGATACAACCTTTAAAATAAGGAAATCAGGGATGAAGAATGCTTATAGTAAAGATAAAGCAAACTCAACATATAGCACATTACATATGCTTTTAACTATAAAAATCATATTGAAAATGCGAGCTAAATAACGATGTAACATTAAAAAGTTTTAAAGGGATGAGAACTAATAAAGAAAGTCATTTCAGCTTAAAAATAATAATTATAATTTTCATATCAAGTTACAAATAACACTATAACAAATGTTGGCATATTAAACACAAATTATGCTCTCTTAGCACACAAAATTTGTTTTCCATACATTAAAAATATTTGTTAACTTCAACTGCCAAAATGTCCATAGCCAAACAGTCATTTTTTTAATTATAATAGCATTATTTCACTGAAGCAACTGTAATGTAGTGTTTCACAATTCCAAAACCAACCAACTACATGTATAAATGTTATTTTTTCGAGATACATTGATGTTTACAAACCTAATCTTTTTGTTCTCATAAGAGAGAAGAAAGGAACTAAGTGAATAAGTTGCTATTAAACAGTATATAAGCCATATTATAATAACAATTAAACAATAAAGTAGCATTGAGGTATTCACTTAGTTTTGCCTAGCAGCTTGCTATGGTGAATAACAATAGGGCCACCCACCGAGAATTAGTAACTATTTTGATGCATTTTTAATTAAATCAAACCACAATAAAATGAAACAAAATTAATAAAAAAATATGGTCATTTCTATACATATTTTCAAAAGACCAATCATATAAAAGGATTTCTAGAACTACTTATTTCAATATATTCATTAGAACTTACAAGCCATTAAGTCATAAAACATAGAAAGCACAAAAATGGAGCTCCTATGCAGCAAACCTCACTCCACTAAAGGTACAAAAACTATAAGTTGGCATTGTATGTGGTATTGTTGTTTCTGCCAATAAATTACTTACTACAAGATCTGCATCAAGTCAAAATTGATACCACTGGCCACAACATCATGGCATTGCCCTAAATTAGAAGCATCCATTAGACCTAGACTAACCATTAAGCAACTACATTTAGATTTGATATAATTGTAGCAAATAGAGGAGAGGGGAAACTAATAGCAATAAAAAATGCAACATTGCTATAACCAACAACAATCCAACCAAAATTGCCAACACACATAAGTACAATTTAGCTTACACTACACTTTGAAATGGTTACAATTCAATTTGAAAAAATTGCAAAATAGCATTGAGGCAATTAATCAATCTAAAAATGCTTACAAAACTATCATAGCAAAACATGCACAAAAACTAAAACTCAATTGATCTTGTATATTTTCCAAAGAAGCTCACCTTTTTAAAGCCCCCAAATAATAACAACAAACAAAGTTAACACTAAAGACCACAATGTTCCAAACATTTTCATTTTGACCTTTTTTCTTGGATCTCAACTCAGCAATCCCAAAACTCTCTCTCCTGAACCCTTCATTCTCTCTCCATCCAAATGCTTATACAACACATAAACCATATCCTTATCTCCAACCACCACTGACGTAGGAAACCAACTCAAATCAATTTGCACCTTCTCATGCATCGCTCCCTTCGCCCAACTATCTATGCTCTTCACTAACCATAATTCCTTCATCGGCGACACCACTGTCGCAATGCTATCATTTCTCACTACGATGTCATTAGCGCCGACCAGATCCTCGTTCAACATCACCTTCCTTGCAGTGCCGTCCAACGCGTCCACCTTGAACATCTTCCCGGTGCTTGATTGCACCACCAAGAGGTAACCTTTGCTTATGTAAGCGATTCCAGTTGAGTCCTGAAGAACCATGCGGTTTGGCATCGTCGTTCATTGAATTTTTGGTCGTCATTGTGTATATCAGAGATCTAGAGAAGATCGAGGCGAATCCATCGACGGTGACCTTCCAGATAAAGTTTCCACGGGAGTTCGTGACAAAGGCATTGCCACAATGGTCGACAGTAACGTCGTTTGCGACGTCGATGTCATTAGAGGGGAGGGTGGAAAGGAAGAGGCGGCGACTGAGAGCAAAGGTCATAAGCGGCAAGGGCGTTGAATGGAGGGAGGGTATGGTTGGAGTGGACAACTGCGAGGAGGCGATGGCGTAGAGGATCGACGACGAGGCCGAGGAAGGAAGCGCCAACGGGGAGGTCATCGTCGAAAATGAAGGTTTCAACGATGCCGACGTCAGAGATGGTGACGATGATGCACTGGTAGAGGGATCCAAGGAGGAAGTGTTGTGTGTGTGGGTCCCATGCAAGGGATTTTGAGTAGAGGTTTGATGACTAGAAATTGATGACTTGGGCATCACGAGCAAGGATGGAGCTTATGCCTAATAAGAGGATGACGATGATTGTAATGATCTTAAGGAAAGGTTGCTTAGGTGAGGTGATTGGCATTGTGGTTAGAGAATTTGAGGTTTATAGTGGTTAAAATTAGAGTTTGCTTAGGCAGGGCATGATGGTGGGGAAAACAGAAACATGAAAATCAAATGAAACAAGTATAAGCATATAACAATTGATGGCTTGACTAAACAATTGACTTTCTAACTAAATTGAGCAATTTACGGGTTGACTAAGATTTATATTTTTCCATATGGTACTTTGTATCTATAAGAACACATAAATGGCATGATACTTAACTAGAAAATTGTTTGCCAAAAAAAAAAAGAATTGGAAAATCCTTAATGGATCACTATGCAATCATGTGGCAAAACCAATATTTCATTAGTATGACTATATAATCTTAAGATGTGAATATAAGTGTTATTGTAAATTATTTAAGTGTAATCTTGTTATTTATTTTAAAAAGTTAAGAAAATTATTTTGCATCTCTTTTGGACTTTACTTCTCCTCACCCAAGAAAGAGACTATTGAAATTATTAGAGTTTAAATTTAACGAATGAATTTATGATTGATATATAAAAAGAATATTGTGGTAAAAATGTTGATAACAAAATCACATGTTTAACTATAGATTCTTTATGTATTGATCATTTTGTATACATATTAGTTTAATTTACATCTTTAGTTGAAAGTCAATTTGAATAATTTTCAAAATATGAATTCGCTTTTTTTTTAATTTTTTAAAATTAAAATTTTCAAAGATGATAAACTGAAAAAAATATTATATTAATCTTAATTCTGTTTAAAAGAGATATTGTAAGAAGTGCATATAAAATAAATCCATACTCCTCTACAAGTATTACATTATATCAAAAGATTATATTATTTTTCAAATTATTGTATTACTTCTAAAATATTCTTGACAATATTTATAACTATTGTTATTGTTAAAAATAGTTTTTTAAAAATTAAAATTACTCAAATAGGATCTAAGATTACCTATGTTGAAGAATATATTAAATGAATTTATTATTTATGTATAATATATTAAGAGTGAAATAATAGAAATACTTACTTATAAAACTGTGATAAATAATTTTATAGTTGAAAAGAAAAATAAAAATTAACAAATTATATTAAATTATGATTTTGAATATAAATTTCATCTTAGGCCTCATAATTTCTAGACATGGCCTTAGGAGTGTCATTTCATCATCATTTTGTGTTTGTTGTTTAACTAATTGAACATTTAGAGGATACACTTCACTATTTAAGAGATTGCTCAGGCCAGAAAGGTATGGTTCAGGCTTGGTTTGCAGCTGTAGCAAAAAGATACATTACTTGATTGTTCATGGTCAGGTGATTTGAGAAATAATGTCATTTAATGGCAGAATTTAGGAGGTCCAAATGGTCATAAGGTGTTCGAGAGTGTTTTGGTACTTTGAACGGGGTGGATGCTCCAAGCAACTCCAGTGAATGGCAGCACTTAGTTATCACTTGCAAAGACATTTCGATGCCTAAGTCAATGTCTATAAGAGGTGAATAATGAGGCTTAGATTTGTACCTGAAGGCGTATAATGCCTTATATAGCAATTGTAACAATCCCAAATTATCGCTACTAAACAACCCCCCACTAATCATACTTTTATCATCATATCAAGTAAATGAAATCATAACATAAACATACATGGAACATATACATACTGAGGGATTCATGCATCTCATAAACTACCATACATCACTTTTTTTACAACTTTCATCTAACAAAAAAAATGGGAATATCACCAGGCCATACCAAAAACCATAATTAAATATACATCACTGGGGGAGAAGATACAAAACTCACTTCCTATAGCTAGTCACACTATACAACCCCATCAAAAGAATAAACTGAATATACAACGGAAACAACAAAATTTTGGCTCCTCAAACCAAACGCCTTCACTATCACCATTCCCTCCTCAGCTTTGAGAAGATGGGTCCACTGAAGCACTTGTCGCCTGCTTCCACGCCAAAAGACGTGATCATCACAGTCACACCAACATACAACAGTCACAGAAAACACAAACAAAAGCATAAGGCAAGGGTAAGCTTACTAAAACAATGATATAAAATATAATCACCACAACTGATAACCAAATCCTCAACATTCACACTCATATATATATACAAAATATACATTCACATAACTAGTATTTTCAACCACACACCTCATCACATAACAATTTCACCACAACTCTATCAATGGCATAATAACACGACCCTCAAGAGATTCACAACACCTCGGGCGATTAACCAGGTCTCATCCCCTACCATAGCCTATCTAAGCACCATTCAGAGATCGCCAAACTCTGATCTACAGATAAGCTTAGTGGTTTGTCAGGATGAGTGTATGTGGGTGGTGGTTTACCGTGACACAAGGCTTGCACCGCTTTGGCCTTTTGCAGGGATTACCCATCCACTCATTCCTGTAGGCCCATCATTAGTTGCCCCATGTCTTATCCAACACTAGGTTGGAAGCCCGTTTAAGCTATAGCTTCGGTTAATCATCCAACTTACGTGCTTGCCATCACCATGGCATAAGGTCCATCGTTAGCTACCTCACATGGCTACACAACATCCACCAACACCATGCAGACCTAATCCAGGTAAGGCCCTATCCAAACAGTCCACCTCGTGAGAAATCTCACAAAACAACTTATTCACAACTAGTGAAAGTCCTATCTAAGTAACCCGCCACTCTAGGGCCCCATCCGAGTAGCCTACATTGAATAGTTAGAATCCTAAACAACAACGCTTACGTCAAGTGGAGGTCCTATGCGAGCAACCAACCACTTCTCCCATATTCTCTCCCTTAGGCTCACTATAGGAGTCCTTCTCAATCATAATTTACACAATTACATATCAACATTGAACACAAACATAACGCTATGTTCACTCAGTGAACCCCTTCCTTGCTCAGCAAAAGCCCTCCTTATAGGGGACCAACTTTCCTCTGTGAGGGTCCTCGCTCAGTAAACCAAGGTCACTTGCTCAGTGACAACTATAGTTGCTTAGCGAATCCACTCTAAGGATTTTCTCCAAATTTTCTCGACTACATTTTGCTTAACGAGTCATCTACTCATTCAGCAAGCAGCCATTCCAAAGAATAGACAAAATCTGTACACACTCCATGCTTAGCAAATCTGTCGTTTGCTCAGCGACTCACTTGCAACAGAGAGCACCATTCTCCATGGTTCCCAATTTGCTCAGCGAATTTCCCCCCAAGCATTTTGGAATACCCATACTCGCTCAGCGAGCCACACACTTGCTCAACGACCTTTCTTCTGGAAAATTTCTAAATTTTTATGAACACTTGTTCAGCGAACAATATTTTGCTTAACAAATCCTTCTTACACTACAGCCAATTCTACCATTCAAGAATACTCGCTCAGCGACACAATGGGTCGCTCAACAAATCCTCAACCCAACAATCTCCCTTTAGTCTTAGTGGCATTCTCGCTCAATGAAAGCCATAGGCGCTCAACGATTATCAGATAGTAGAACCAGAAACTCTCTTTGAGAAACCCTAAAATCCAAACTTTCCACTCATTCATGCCTCAAATCGATCCCACAAAGGTTGAATACGACCACACAACAACATACTAAACACATACAACAATCCATGCAACATTTCAACATAGATCATTAAAATTTGAAGGAAACCCATTTCCACACAAAATCTCAACATAACCCATTCCAATTCAGTTTCCAGCACAAACCAATGTCACATTAACACACAACTATGTTCATACAACAACTTTTCAACCGATGTAAGCTTGCCTTACCCTTGGGATTCTAGAAATCTGAGTTTTAGGGAAGGAGAAAAAATGAAACTGTGAGCTCTTGAGCTAAATCTCTAGAGAGTCAATGCTCCTCACAAAAAAGGAAATGAAAGGCTCTAAATCTTGTCTCTAGCTTGGTGAGTTTGAGAGGATTTGAGAGAATGAGAGAGTTTGAGAGGATTTGGTTCTTGTAAAAAGTGAGAAAGAGGGGAGGGGGAAAGGGTTTAAGTGTCTTAAACCTCCCTAGGCCTTACCAAGCTTTGGGCCCACTAAAACTCCGTGGTCCATCTATTCATTCCCCATGCCCCACAACTAACTCCACTCAACTGTTTTCCCTTAACAGCTCAAACAAACACCACTAACACTCTTAATTTAGCTCAAGTACATTTTCTCAACTCCCTAAACTCATACAGGGATTCCAAAACAACATGCATACCACACAAATTATTTATTCGTTTTAATCACCAACGTCATATTATTATATTTCCATTTTTTATTATTAAAATACAAAATCATGCATTAGAAAATTAGAGTGTTACAGCAATAAAGTGGAGGGAATGGTGGTTAGTTAGTTACTGTGGGTCACAAGCCACGTGGCTAGGCTCAAAGGTGGTCTATAACAATAGCCCCCGAAGTCAGTGTCTCGTGTTGATACAAGCACCGACTTGTTCTTTGAGTCACATAGCTTAGGCTTTCACTGCCACATTTGCTCTTTTCATGCAGAATGTTAGTTTAAAGTAAAATATAAGTTCCAATGTTAATCGACAAGGTTAAGCTAAAGAGATGCGAATCATATATGTTGCTTCTCGGTTAAGGTGTTGTTTTTCGCATTGCTTTTATACCTAAGTTTTCTTTGCTTTTGCTTATTTCCTTATTGATGAACTTTTACTTGTTCCTCTCAGATCTCGACTAGAGCAAATCCATGTACACGAGGTAATAACTGTCCTCCCCCAGCTAGAACAAATCCATGTACACGAGGTGATAACCTTTCTACCCCAGCTAGAGCGAATCCACATACATGGGATGACAACCTTCCTCCCCTAGCTGGAGTGAATTCAGGTATACAGGGTGACAGCCTTTTTCCCACGACTGGAGCAAATCCACGTCTATAGGGTGGTACCTCAAATGAAACGAATTCATGTACACAAGGTGGCGCCTTTCCTCCCCCCGCTGAAGTGAATCCACGTACACGAGGTGACGACCTTCCAACCCCGGCTGGAGTGAATCCACGTACACAGGGTGGTGGCTTTCCTCCCTCGACTTGAGTGAATCCACCTACACGAGGTGATTACCTTCTTACCTAGGCTGGAGCAAATCCACGTATACAAGGTGGCAACCTTCCTCTCCCAGCTGGAGCGAATCCACGTACATAGGGCAGTACCTCAGCTAGAGTGAATCCACATACACAAGGTGATAACCTTCTTACCCCAACTAGAGTGAGTTCACGTACATGAGATGATAACCTTCCTACCTTAGTTGGAGCGAATTCACGTATACAAGGTGGCAGCCTTCCTCCCTTAGCAAGAGCGAATTTGTGTACACGAGGTGGTACCTTGGCTAGAGCGAATCCACGTACACGAGGTGATAATCTTTCTACCTCGGCTAAAGCGAATCCATATACACGGGGGTGGCGGCCTTCCTCCCCCGGCTAAAGCGAATCCACGTACATGGAATCGTACCTCAATCAGAGCAAATTCACATACATGAGGTGATAACCTTCCTCCTTTGGCTGGAGTGAATCCACGTACATGGGGTGATAACCTTTTTACCTCAGTTAGAACGAATCCACATACACGAGGTGATAACCTTCTTCCCCGACTAGAGGGAATGCACATACACGGGGTGGTGGTCGTCTTGCATTTGGTCGCCTCTTCTTTATTTTGCCTTTTTCCTTTTTGTTTTTGACCTACAAAACAATTGTAAATGATTTTGTCTATGCTATCTCCGACGTTGATCATAAGTTCGGCTTAGAAGGCAATATGTCGGTCCTACAAATTCTTTCAAACAAAAACAAAGCAAGGTAGACTTTATATATATAATTCATAAGGGGAGAGCTTCTTGTGATCAAGTCGTGTTTGTAACACCATTTTATAGTCCCTGTCAGCGGGCTTTCTCCAATAGAAATGACGTGTATGCATATGGCAATGTATGCATATGGCAATTGCATAATGGTGTGGCCTAACTCCTAGCATGTTGTTATATGAATTATATATAAGCATAATAAGAAGAAATAGCATGAGCCTAACCTTTATAGCATTTATAGCATCATGTGTGATGGCATATTATAATAGTATAGGATTGAAAAGATCGACATCCACAACATTTTCACGCACGTAAACACCATTATATAAATAACATCATATCATATTATATACCATCATCACACAATATTCACCTCCGATATGAAAAGATTGACATATTATATGCATATGCCATTCACCATTATATGCCTTCACACAATATTATTAGCTTTACATAGATAGCTTTACATGCCATATTATTATATTATTACGTTGTAACAAAATAATGTCAGGGGCGTAAAATCCTTTTGTGCTAGCATGTTTATAAAGCCATAAAGAATGTTTGGCAAAAGCCCCTGCTTGCTAGCCAACAAGTCGTACGATCTTTCAAGTTGTTGTCTCGGCAACGCCGACCTCCTACATGATGGCTCGGTGGTATGTGGTGGAATAATCTCGGAAGTGACGCATTTTGACGAAGGGTCTAATGCCGACGTCGAAGAATGATGAGTGAGGTTGATGGTTAATGCACACCGACTTCGTTGGCAACCGGGGGGCTAGTTGTTTACATTGGTCTCATTGGTGGGTTTTTTTTTTTTTTTTTGACATTATATTATATGATATTGAGGTTGTAGTGTAGTGTCAACAGTAATGTCTCATCAGTATAAATTTCTTAAAAGAAAACTCGTACCTCCTTTAACATCGATATAGGTAGCTTTGAGCTTGTAGGCCCGTGCCATTGTGAGGCTTGGAGGTTTGCCTATGCAAATTCGACGTTGGTTATCTTATGAGAAAAAATCAATATATTATCGTCAATCACTGTTTACAAGCCGCTTTATGCTTTTATCTTATGAAGCCAAGTGCTTGCCTTTATCATGCTGGCAAGTCAGATGGCTTTGAGCCCAATCTCCATGACAAAATCAATGCCTTTGCCAACCTCTATGTCAGGCTTATGTTTGCAGGGAAAGCATATCATTTGTTTTGATCTCGGTTGTACGGGGTGTTTGCCCGACTTATGCACAAACCCAGGACTGTTCAAGGGCGTTGAGTGCCGACGTAGTGCAACCTTTATGCTATCACATTTAACAAGTCATGGAAACTTTGTGCCGACATAGTAACGGTGAGTTGACCAAGCCATCTATCGTTTTCTCGTTAGTCGACATGACGAGCTAAAAGACACGATCGTACCTTACTTACCGACACGTGCCTCCAAGGGTGTGTCTTCGGTCATCACTGGTGTAGGCTATTTGATGCTTGCGTGCCGACGTAGTTTCACATTTACTTGCGTCCCGCAAGAGATCATTTACTTGCACTCTAGACCAAGTATCGGAACGGCTCAATGTTTGCATTCCATATCTGATTTTCAAACCGGCGTGAGCAAATGATAGAGACTAGGAAAAAGCATGATGTGATTCAGAGGTCGAGATCGGTCGTGTCATGTGTGAGATGCAAATGGGACCTACAACTTCAGACAAAATTTCCAAAAAGCATAGCAAGATAATGGTCGAGCAATGAATTTAGAATTCATAAGATATTATTATGAAAATTGTTGAGGAATTGACGAGAAGCATAAATCAAATTGAAAAATAAAATCCAAAACCATAGAACCGAAACATGAATTTGTGACTTGCTTCGCGGGGAGATGAAATTGCCAAAAACCAAATTTTGATTCTTGAGGCAGAGTTTTCCCCTTTTCTTCACTGAAGTTTCGATCCCTATCTTGTTTTCATTCCTTTCAATCCTTAATGTGAAACTTGAACCATTTTGTTTTTGATTCTAAGATGATTTTCGTCCTTGTCACGGAGACTAATCTACCAGAGGTGACAACGACGAAGCGGCCTACAAGTGTTCACTATAGAGGAAAAAGGAACATAGTTTCATTTCTCACAGACAACGCCAATGTTCGAGAGTGTTTTAGTACCTCAGACGGGGTGGACGCTCCAGGCAACTCCAACGAGTAGCAGCACCTAGTTGTCACATGTAAAGACACTCTGATGCCTAAGTCAATGTCTGTAAGAAGTGAATATTGAGACTTAGATTTGCATTTAAAGGCATATAGTGCCTTATATAGCAACAAAGTGGAGGGAAAGGTGGTTAGTTAGTTACCATAGGTCTCGGGCCACGTGGCTAGGCCCAAAAGGGGTCCAAAACATGAGGTTACCCACAAATTTCTTGTGTCTCATAAATCATACAGAGAAGTTGCTATCTAGTTTCCAACAATTTTAAACATTTAAAAACAAAATTTACCTAAAATACTAATCATGTATCATAAAATTTAAACCAAGGCTGATATTTTAGTGCCTATTTGGTTTCGTTTCCCATAGGCAAAAACAGGCATAAGGGTCACAGAAATCCAAAGTTACTCCATCTAACTTTTTCCTTGATGTGGGAATTAAACCCAATTGTTCTCTAACACAATGGAAAACCAACTAAACTATTAGAATTTTTAGGAATGAAGTTCGCTTTTTGAAAGTAAATTCAAAAATTGATAACGAATACTAGTTTGGCATGTGCCTTTTCCTGCTCATTATATTTCAGTGTAGCTGTTACATAGGCAAAATATAAAAAAGATATGTTCTATATGACTACTTCCATACCTAACTATCAAGACCATCGATGCGCAGCAAATTTTAATACAAATTGAAACTATAACTAGTATACTGCTTAACATCCATATCTTGATTATCCTTCCTAGTTTTGCTACCGATTTTAAAATCATTGACTGGCTTATCAAAAATGCTTTTAACATGTTGGCACATAAGCATCAGATCTTGACATGCATCTTTTAACACCTTGTGTGCTGGATCCCCTACAGATGCAAAGAGGTGACACATTCAACAGTAAATTACTAATGCAAAGAGACAAATTTAGAACATAAAAATAAAACAAGAAATCAAATGCAAATACGCCCATAAGCATTAATAGTCATGTTATTCATGATGTAAAACACATTTCTGGATGATCTACTATTGTCCTATAATGTTTTTGAAAGAAAAATACTTTGTATAATGTGTATGACTGTTTAATTTAACTTTTATAGATGCACTGCCTATAGTATACCTTATAATATGTTTATTTTTTAACTTTGATAAGAAAACTCCTAACTTTCAACGAAGAATGCCATGTGATGGGAAAGTTTTTAGTCTCACAAAGTTTAGATAGAATATTTGGCTTAAAAAAGTTCAGCTTCCATTCACAACTTCATATCTACCAAAAGTAACAAATAGCAAGTCAATAGAGTATACAAGATTGTCTAACAAAATATAAAATTGGTAGCTAAGTACAAGTACTCTTGTGATTTTAATATAAAAATAGATTTATAGCACTAAATTGTGGAACAAATTTGCAAATCACATTCACATAATATCCACCATGATGCTACGTAGTTACCTATTGTTTGGACTCTGGTATTAACACGATTATTTGAAGGATGAGGAATGCTCTACCCATAAAATAACACTCTTGGGCTGCAAGACAACATTAATTAATGTCTTCACCTCATCAACATATATTATACTGACAATAGGGCATAGAAAGAAAGCTATGAAAAAGCCAGAAAAACAGACATTCATATTTGATAATGCAACATCCACAAAAGAAAATCCTTCAAACTCCATTTAATAGAAATGCAAATAGATTAATTAATTATGCACTAGAAAGAAACAAAATAAATATCAATAAAAACTTCTTTTCTCAGGTCTTCTGCTCTTTCTCCCTAAGGATAAGAGGGAATGGGATCTGTTAATCAATTTGTTGTCCACAAAAAGGATCAAGCTAAACTCAATTATGTTTTGGTGAGCACTACTTCCTACTTCCGAGTAGTTTTATGGCAATTATGGGATAAGCTAAGCCAACTTTTATAGCTTCTGTATGTTGTTCTCAAGTGTTTCAATGGAGTTCATGGACAAAAACTGAAACATTGAGGGCCCGTTTACTTGTGTTTTCATTTTCTGTTTTCACTTTTTAATTACAATACTACCACCTTATTTTCAACATGTTTCTTGTTTTCAAAAATTTATACAGGAAAAAGAGAAAACAGATGAAAAGTAGTTTTCAGTATTTTCTATACAAATCTTTGAAAACAGGAATAGATTGAAGCAAAGTGACAATTTTATAATTAAAAAGTAAAAACAGAAAATAAAAATACAAGTAAGCGCTCCTGAGTTTCTTTTTAATGTTCCGTGTTGTATCTAGAATTTGCTGTTCGGGATGGATATCTTAGCCTCCTATAGTTGTAATTTTTCACTTTTCTCATTCTCACTAATAAATTTCATTTCCTGATATCATATATATGGAAGAACCCTACACCTAGAGACTTGAAACATCATAACACTTTGGAATTGTGTTAGTTAGGAAATGACCAAGAGAGTATTAGTAACATAATAATTCGGAGCAATGCAAATGACTTACTCTTGATTTAAGGTGAATCTGATAGCATTTACAAAAGTATGATCCTCATCTACTAGAGAAAATGTTGATTTACTGTGATTGGAGTATGAACCGTGTTCCATCACCAACAATAAATCTGTAATCGAATACAATACATATTCTAAGAACAACTGAACTTAACTTAACAACCATGGGAAGCAACAACCGAATACAATACATTTCAATACCTGCTGCATGACAAAGGCTGAAAGGAATTGGGATGCGGCGGTGATGGGATGGGAAGAACAAGATAGACTCTGGTTTGGGTGAATCCAATTAGACCAAGTAAACAACGTTGTTTTGCAAAGTACTTAAAAGGTTAAATTAATTAATAAGTTGCTACACTATTTAAAAATTTTTAATTAAGTTTTTAAGTAAAAGAATAGGTCTTTAAAATCATTATTAATTATCATTTTCTAGCAATTTTAAACCGTTGTAAACTAATATCAGGAATTTAATTATAAATATTTTACAAGTTACAATTTTTTTTTTAAGTTTAGAGACCTAATTAAAATTTTCTAAATAGTTCAAAGATTTTTTGATTATTTTAACCTACTTAAAAAAAAAGTTTAGTCTCGCAATTTAGAAAACTCCGTCAAACAAAAGAAAAAAAAATCCTCCTTTTTGTTATAAAAGTCTTGCGTAAGTTTGATCTATATATTATTTGTTCTATGTTTAAGATTGGTAAATTAGCACCTTATAAATCATATGCTCCGTTAACACCTATTATTTTTCTTTGTTGTTTTTTTTACCTATCATACCACTTTATATAATTTATTTCTATTGTTTCTCTTTCTCTTTTTAAGTGTTAAATAAAAGGCGAATGTTACGGTAAACCAAATAAAGAAGTGATTCACTGCTGGTGAACCTCAAAATTGACTATAAAATATTAAACGATCATGATTTTTAATTTATTTAAAATTAAGAATTTAAAATTATAAATTAATTACTCCTTTTTTTTAATCAGTCTGATAATCCTCTATTTTTAATGAGTATTCTCCCAACCATAAGAAAAGTGTATATTTTAAAATAGAAAAAAGTGAGAAAATATAGTTTAAACATAGTTCAAGGAAGAATCTACAGAATCAACCTAGTGGTGAAGAGATTAAAGTAGTTTGCATGAAGTTATAGATTTTAACTTTAGTGTCACTATTGTACACTAAAAAAAATATTTCAAGAAAGAGAAGAGTAATTTACCATATTACTTTTCTATGAAAATAAAAAATTATCTTATAATTAAATTATTATTTTACCTTTTTTAATAATTTGAGTTTTGAAAAATATTAATAAAAACATTGAATTCCAATCAAACCTTGAATTAACTCAAAAATAATATTTAAGTTTATAATATGAATAAATAATATATCCACTGTCAGTGTCATACAATTAGAAACATCACATATGGTAAGTTTTTTTACTTTTATAAGTACTACTCTAAAAATCATACAAAAATTAATTTTTAATTAGTTTAACAATACAATTCTATTAAGCTCTTATAATATTATTAAAATCATAATTATATGCTTAGAAACAATCACTGTAAAACATATTATTATTTTTACAGTTAAAATTAACATTTTATTCTATACACTTGTCCAATTAAAATCCCCCAAAACAAAACCAATTTGATTCAAGACCCAGTAACCCGAACTGCCTGAAACTTGACACTATTTGAGTATGTCTTCAGGATTGGTGACATGATCTTTTATTTCTGTTTCTTATTCTCTATGATAATCACTAGAAGAAGCCTATGGTCGAGCTTGTTAACAATAATCCAAGTATTCAATTAAATATGTACATGAACTCGAATCTCAAGCCTTTTCTGAACCGCTTCAAGTAACATGGCTTTTGTTTCATACACACTGTTCAAAGATGTGTTAATAAATGGGAGAAAGGACAACATTTTAAACTTTGAAATGAATACAGAAATCGAAAAGAAAAATTTGAATTTATTAATGTTTAAAGTTTTCTTTTTCTTTTCTTTGTCTTTATTAGCTTTTCAACCAAAAAAAAAAAGATAATCTTTTTATTTAAAAATTGCCCTTCCTCTATACGGCGTGAATGTGTGGACAACCATATCAATAATTTTTGGTGCAAATGTTACATATATAACCTACTACATATCTTCATTATATTTTTTCAATGAAGTCTAGCTTGGTTGAGTAGTGTGCGTGAATTTTAAATTCTTCGGTACCGGACTTTGACTCCTCCCTTTGAGTTAAAAAAATCATTATATTTTCATATTTATTTCTTCAAGAGCTATCTATATATAGTATTTTAATCATATTATTTATATTATCATTGATGAATTTTGCATCAACACCTTAACCATATTATCACTGATGAACAAATTTTTATTTGCCTAAGAAATTAAAATTTAAACATTACCAAATTTGATAGATAAAGTTAGAAACCGAATTGAATTAATATCTATTTTAAAAATATTAGATGAAGTTGAATGAAACTTAATCTCAACACCTTAATTGATTACATTAAAATTTATTTTTGTTCTTCGCATGTTCTTAATGTAAAAATTCTAAAAATTAAATGTTTATCACTTTCTTTATATCAAGTTATTACTCATCCCAACCAATTGGATTTTAAATCTTTTCTTGCGTGGTTCTTATCAGAGATTGACTTTATATACTGATAGTTGAAATTCGATTCTTGAAAACAAAACTCAATTTTTACCCTTTTAACTTATTACTTATAACCACTTGGTATACTTGTCGTGGTCCAATCATTTGTCATCATTGAATTTCCGAAAACAAAATGATATTATCATATTTTGTTTAGTTTATATTTTCACTATAAGAGATGTATATATTGTCCTGATTAAATGACACTCTTCCGTCTTAAGACTTATAAGAGATATTTATTATACTTTCTTTTCTTTTTATTTTAAATATACATTTTCTTAAGTGACGATTGTACCATATTTAAGGCCTTTTTAAAATAAACAAGCATTTTAGAGTTTTTTTTTTACCTCATTGTGATTCTCAATATAATTGACAACTAGCTATTCAACATTTATCAAATTTTAGACTGTAGTAGATAAAAAAAATTAAATGAAATTCTAAAGTTAACAATAGAGGTATTTAAAATTTTATTTTATCATTTCAAATATTAAAATTTATAATAGAGTGTTCAAAATCAATTGTTAGCAACATTGACAATAGTAGAAAATGACAAAACATCATTGAGAGTCACATTCCCATTTTCATCATTGTTAAAATGTTCTCTTACATCAAAATTGATTAAAATAGAACAGATATTCATTTTTTAAAAGATGACTCTATATTTTAAAATAAAAAGAACGAATAGTATAAATTAAAGATATTTAAAGGAAAATAAGTGTAATATACCTAATTAGCTTTTTATGAAAATATTAAAAGTTATCTTATAATTAAATAAATATTTTTACCATTCTTTTTCATTATTTAAATTTTGAAAAATATTCATGAAAATATTGAATTTCAATCAAACATGTTTTTGAATTTACTCAAAATTAATATTTATGTTTATAATATTATCAAAAACATAATTATATACTTAGAAACAAATACCGTAAAACATGTGATTGTTTTTACTCGATACATTTTTAACAGTTAAATTAACAATTTGTTCAATACATTTGGCATTATTTTTTAATTTAGTCTTACACGAAAAACCATATATTTTGATTCCTATTCAAAATTTGTAAAATTGACAATTTGAGTTCAACCTGATAGATTTATCCGAACAATTTGTAATTAGAGTTGAGTTGGACACCTAAATGGAGGCCTGAAAAAAAATGGTTCATTTTGGCTTGACTTGACTGGCTCAACAGGTTAGGTCAGACTCCTCCAACAGCAATTCCAAAAAAAAAACCTATTTAGCTCGATCTGATTAATTATGTTTTATTTTATTTTATTTTATTTTTGTATATTTTCATATATTTCTTAGAATTTTACATATTAAACATATTTAATTTTTATTTATTTTAATTAAGATTAATTTGACTCATTAATTCGACATAAGGCTAAGCTAGACCATCAACTCAATTTCACACTCTAAACTCACCGGACTAGCCGAACAACCCAATTCGTTAACATTCTCATGCAAAGAATAAAACAATGTCAAGTGTAATTATACAAGTTTTAATTTAATCATTTTTTAAAGGTTAAATTAATCAATAGGTTCCTGAACTATTTAAAATTTTTAATTAAATCCTTAAGCTAAAAAAAATTTGTAATTGAATTCTTGATCTTATAGAATTTTTGTAATTAGATCCCTGATGTTAGTTTATGACAGCTTGAAATCGCCAAAAAATAACAATTTGTGACGATTTTAAAAATCTTCGGAATTCAATTACAAAAATTTTATAAGATTACAATTTTTTTTAATTTAAGAACCTAATTAAAAAATTTTAAATAATTCAAAAACTCACCGATTAATTTAATTTTTTTTTTAAATTGTCCAAAGCCCACTTTGACTTAAGACAGTTTGAACCCGTACGGGAACCTGAAATTGAACACTATTTCCCTGTGTCTTGGGGATTGTGACATGATCTTTTATTCTCTATGATAATCACTAGAAGCAGCCTACGATCGAGCTTGTTAATAATAATCCAGCTATCCAATTAAATATGTACATGAACTTGAATCTCAAGCCTTTTCTGAACAGCTTCAAGTAACATGGCTTTTATTACATACATGCTGTTCAAAGATGTGTTAATGAATGGGAGAAAGGACAAAATTATAAAATTTGAAATGAATAAAAAAGTTGAGACCAAAATTTTGAATTTTTAACGTTTAAAGTTTCCTTTCTTCACCACTTTTGTCTTTATTATCTTTTCAACCCCAAAACATAATATTCTGTTTCCTGTCCTCTACGGGGTAAATGGGTGGACAACCACATCAATAATTTTTGGTATAAATGTAATATAACCTATTACCAATATTCACTATATTTTCATATTTATTTCTTCAAGAACTGTCTATATATGGTATTTTAATTATATTATCCATATTATTATTGATGAATTTTGCATCAATAAACTTGTAAATATTTTGACAAGATGTTTAACAATTGACTTGTAAGACCAAGGGATAAGAACCTACGGATTCAAAATGCAGAAACAAAGCATGCACGTGAAGCTCAAGCTGTCAGCCAAATTTCACCACAAGAACACAACATGCCATCACTTACCATTTAATAAAAAACACAAAAAAATGGACCACGAGAGAGAGAAAGAGAGAGCGACACACACGCCATAGTCCATCCCTTCATAATTGCAATTTGCTATTTGCAATTGCTCTTAACTTTTCCATATCCGGTAATGCACTGCAAAAATTGCTGAAACGAGAGAGAGGGTGAAAGAGAATCTCAACCATCATGCACGTACACCCTTTATCATTTTTTCAGCCTCTTTATCTTTTGCTACCTTTGAAGTGAGTGAGAATGATGTTATTCCTTATTTGCCTTTCTTTCTCTCTCTCTGCCTTTTCTTTCTCATCCACGAAAAGCATCCACCAGCTTGTTTGCAGAATTGCTCCTCTTCCCTCCCCCACTCCCTCTTTTCTCTTTCTGTTTCTTTTGTCTCCCATCTTTCTTTATCTTTCACTTCCACCTGCACATGCATTTGCACTCTCACATCAATATCATGCTTGGTATGATGTGCTTCTCAATCCCATTAATCAGCTCAGAATGTTGCTAATTAAGGAAACATTAATCAACATCAGTTTAATCATGTGTCATCTTTCGTGGGAAAATATTCGTTTATGAATTTTTTGTTACCAAAGTTACAAACCCAAAGGTTGATATGTTCAAGTTTGTTACATTTGGTAATCATGCTCTGTAAAAATTGGTATAATCTGTATGTAAGCTTTTGGAAAAAGCTCAAGTCTCATGTCAACTAGAAATAGTGTCAAGATAAAGTATATAAATGAAGGCAAACCTTATCTTATACGTTAATTTTTGGAGTTGAGTGAGTCTCAAACTCAAATTCTAAGATGTGGAACTTGAGTTTTTTCTAGGGGTGTTGTCGCACAATGGAGATTCGTCCAAAGATTTAAACATATACTTTTCCAAGCCTTTTGCTAAGATCAAGTGCAAATTATTTAAGCATGCACATACATCAATTGAATTTTTTATGACAATTTTAAAGTTTTAATCATCATTGTAAATTTTTTATTGAATTGATTTATTATTGAATCATCAAAGAAAAATATTTTTTTAATCTAAATTTATTATTGAATCTTAAGAAAAGTATTATTATTGAAAAAAATTGCTAATTTTTTTTTAATCTGAAATATATCCTTTCGTAAGTAACTATTATCAAAATTAAATTATTTTAATATAACACAAAAATCGAGGACAATGTTACAATGCCATTTTGAACTAAGCCAAACAAATAAGTAAAACTGATTTATAATCAAACTAAGTTTTGATTATGAATAAAAAAAAAAACTAAGTTTTGATTGACGGCACGTCTTGAAGGAAAACACCTAGTTTCACGCAATTCGCTTTCCATATATTTCTTTTCAAAATTAATATTCCCAAATTAATGCTTTTAAAAAAGTTTTCCTTCATTTTAATCTGCAAACAAAGAAAACAAAAATGAAAGAAATAAATAGTTTGGAATGAGTTTACTAATTTGGTCCCTTAATTTATTTATTTTATTCAATCAAGTCCCTCTTTTATTAAAATGTTCAATTAGGTTTTGTTATTTTTAAAAACATTACAATACTGCCTTTTCTATCCAAAACAACATTATTTTTTATTATATTTTTCATGCCGTTTAGTGTAAAATTAGACGAAAAACGATGCCGTTTTGGATGAAAAGGATAATATTGGAACATTTTTAAAAATAATGGGATTTAATTGAACCTTTTAATAAAATAGTAACCTAATTGAATAAAATAAAAAAATTAAGAAACAGATTAGTAATTAAACCTTTGTAATGAGTGCGTCATTTGAGTACGACTTCATCTTAACGAGAATTGATTTCTTTTCAATTATTCTAGTATCCCTTTTTGAATTTTGTCTTTATTATAAAAAAGTAACTTCTATTTTGAAAACTAACTCAAGTCTCTATTTTTAAAACTTGGGAAACTTCCATGTCTGGGAAAGTTTATTAAAGAATTACAAAAAATCAAAATCAAAATCAAAACAACTGGACTAGACTAGTTTCAATCAATTTTTTAATCTTATTAGGTTTCCCTACACCTTAACGTGAAACTATTAATTACAGTCCTCGTAAGCAATGGCAATTATTATGTTTATTAATTTTATATGTTAATATTTGCATATACATTGGGAATGGAATTGAATTGGTGCAAACACATATAATAAACCAATTTGCCAAACCAGATGAATAGCATTTCTAAATCAAGATATCAAAAAAAAAAAAAAAGAAGAAAGAAAGGCATTTCTAAATCAAACCAAATCCACCGTCGGTAACAACTCAACAATTTGATTTAATTGCAACAGCAAAATATCTATACTGAACCAATTATGCTTAGATATAAAATTCATCCTATTTTAATATAATTTTTTTGGAAGGCTAAATTGAAATAATGTAAAATGAACATATTTTTCATTAAATGCACCTGTTAAGTGTTTCTACCTAATATGCCAATTTTCTCTGGATGTTAGGAACCGACATTTTCTTCTGACGCAGAGAGAGGTAAGGCAACTTATCGATAGCAGAATTCATATAAAATTAAAATGAAGCAGAGATGTTCCATTTGAATAAGAAAAAGACAGAAGATCATTATTTACGACTACTTAATAAGCTTTTATATATTCCCTATTTCTTTTGTATTCCAAATCAGCTTACGTATGGAATAAATCAATCTCTTAACAACTTTGTTGGCTATATAACGTGACATTTAGAAAACTATAGAAATATAGCACACTTCAGTACACTGTTCCGGGAACCATTTCATTATCCTTATTGAAAAACATATTAGTTAGCGTTTCCCATGCCTTATTACCTTAATGTGACTCTTCTAAGGGGTTATTATTGCAATACAATTTAGTCTACATTCTTTACTCTATTCCTTTGTATGTAATCCTAATGAAGGAATAGTACGTAGCATGACAATGAGTAGATATTTTGTTGAAGTACCCATGATGATAAATTAATGTACTTGGATTACAGAATCTTCAGCGCCTTCAGATGAGACAAAGGGAAGAGCTATATAGGTTCAAAAAGAACCACACGGCCATGTGATAAATGATTCAAGAATGAGAACTGGGTTCGATTGAAGGGGTATGCAAAATTTGACACTTGCATCTGAGATAACACTTTCATGACCAGAAAAATGATTCCCAGAATCACAGACAAGTGCAACTGTATGTGTAGTAGAAATCAGCCTACTAGGGGGAAAGTAAGAAGGGGCCAAAAACAAGAGATACACTTAAACATGAAATACAGAGGGACAATACATCTATCGCTGCCCCACATTAGAATGTTATAATCTTGACAACAGATTTGATTCTTTAATCTTGGAAACCGCACTATATTGTTCTCTTTCTTTTCCTTCGGTTTGAATAATTTTGAAAAATTGAAATGAACCTGACTTTTGTATCTGATTTTTTGGATACTTAGATAGTTTTAAGAGTTTAATTCATATGTAATGTTAGTAAAAAATTTATACGGTTAACTAATCAGAAATTATCAGTATAACTTTTAAAGTAAAAACTATTTATATACTGCCATTGCATAAATTATTTACTCTAGTTTTAAAATTTATATTTTGTCAAACAAGGGGAAAATAACAAATTAAGTACAATAAAAGGGGCACAAACAATTACAATATTTTAACACACTGGCAATTTTTTTGTCCTGGTGTTTTTTCTCTTCACTTAATGACGTTCATAACTGAGGACCAAAGAAAATATGAGAATTGAATCTAAAGTGTTTGAGGTCTTAATTAGAATGTATATAAGATTCTGAATTTCTGATAAACTCATCAAAGGAAAATACAGTGAAAAATGTGGCACATACCTCTTCCTCAGATTTTGTTTTGGTATTTGAATTAGGTGAGTCAGAAGGTCGAGTTTTTGACCTCTCTATGATGGATGGAGTTGAAGCAGGGCTGGGACTGCTTGAACTAAGATAAGGAGGTGTGCTTTGAGTACCCACATCTCTTGTCATACCCTCTCTCTTCTTTTCTGCATAGAGAGGCAAAGTAGAATTGGGAAGTAACTTGAACTGTCCTTACAAGTAAAAAGGAAATAAAGAAGAACATGGCTAATTAAGTGTGTGAACCTGGATTGGCAAATTGAAGAGCCACATCTTCTTGTATGTAAGTTGCTGGCTTTGTTGGAATGTGTTTTGAGGAATAAACTAGAGGAGCAGACATGGCAATTCTGTTTATTGAATTTCTAAAAGATCTTCCACTAAGAGTTTTTGCTGATAAACACTCCAATGGTACCTCCCCTGAGAGAGGGTTGCATATGTACCTTTCTGCTTCATTCCACTTGGAATTTAAAGCAAACCCATCTGGAGATAAGCATTCCCAACTGTTGTAGACTGCCCTTGCTTGCAATGCTACAATGGACCATCACCATTCAATTGATTCAAAAAACTTTGGCAAGAGAAAAAAAAAATCATAAACATGCTATGCTAATTATCAATGTGCTTCATTATTCACTCGTAGTTGTACCTTTAAGAGCAGTAGTGAAAGAGTATGTTGAAGGGTCGATTTCATCTGCAACAAATGGGAGAGTTTGAGGTGAAAATGAGGTTAAAACCATGAACTCTTTGAATAGGAGTGAAAAAGAAATGTACCTTTTAAGGGGTATCCAGGTGAAGAAGCAGTGCTAGAAATGGTTATGTTTGATCTAAATGACCTTGTGTCTTCTCTAGAGCTTCTCATATAAGATCCTGAGTACCTTCTGGAGTTGGTGTTCTCGCGGCTGATTCGAGCTTTCACTGCCCATTCTCTCAAATTGAACTCTGACTCATCTCTTCGTCTTGAGCTATAAGGAGATGGTTCAGCTGTTGAGGCCATGAATTAGTTAGAAAATAATTCAGCAGAGTGGAATGTTGCTGTAAATGTTCAAGTCACTCTCACTCCAACTCAAATTTGCACAGGTTTGAAAGAGGGTGCTGCAGGTGCAGACATGACAAAAAAGGAGTATTCTGAAGCTGAAGCTTTTTGTCGAGGTAGTAAGGTGTAGGTGGATTGTGCCTTTGGTATCAATTCAAAGACTAGGCATGCCTAGTAGTTCTGTGAGGACTGTTGTCTATCCTAAATGTTGCTCTTTCGCTTTTTGAATCTCCATGGTGCAACGACATGTCTCAAATATCATTCTATATTGCAAGTATGTTATTTCTTTTTTTGGCCTCTGCATTAAATTCATTGGACTCCCTCAGTAACTTCCATTATTCTTTGACCCCTAATATCCTAGACCGCTAGGTGAGTTTTAATCTTCAAGTGAATCATGGGACACTAACTATTATCCCTATTTTTTACGTGGTTATTTGCTGAAGAAAGACAAAATGGAAATTTTGTCCTTCTTTTCCTTTCTAGTTCCATAAAATTAGGATGCTGTAATTCAGGCCAAAATTAATGTCGTTGATATCACAATCTATCCAGCACACAATTTCACATGATGACAATTTTAAAAGTTTATAAGAAGGAACAAATTTCTCATTTGTTAGACATTTCACGGTGAATTTTTATTTCATTCACATTGCAGAAAAAACACGAAATAATGGATTTGATTCATATCCTTGCATCAACATCACTTTGGGTGATGGCTTCTCATATTTTCTGTTGGAGATTGTCACAATAGCTACTTGACACATCAAAATCTAAAAAGACTCATAACAAGTTAACAACTAATCCATCCCTTTAAATTTGCCACAATAACTGCAACATTGGAAAACTAAATAAGAAAAATAATCATATATATATATATATATATATATATATATATATATATTACTAAGAAAAAGTAAAACAGAGGAAGCAAGAGGGATTCACATCATAGAAGAGGGAATAGTTTGGGTTGCAACTTGCAAGCATTTTCCAGAGATTAAGACACCAGATTAAAAGTGTAATTTGAACTAAAATATATTAAAAACAAACAAAACTAGATATTAAACCAATAAAATTATGTGTAAAGTCACAAACAAGACAGGCAGTATTTTTTTATTTAAAATATTTTAAGCTTAAATTTATATTGCAACTTCTAATTTTAATAGCCAAAAAAGTTATCCTTTTAGCTTTTCAATTTAATTCCCGTATCAGATGGACATGGACGTGGCCTTCATTTTGTTGATGTGGATTGTGCATATCACGTTCATATAAGTTAGTAATTAAGTGTTGCATCACCAAATTATATGTCACATTCCCAAATATGCGAAGTTACTCAATTAAGAGTCTAAGACAATACCGAATTGATGTGTGAACTGAATTGCGTCGATTTAAAAATTATGAAAAAGTCCTTTAATAAAGTTAATATTATGTATCGGGCCAGGCGACATAAGTTTTTGTAGCGCACTGCAATAAACCCTTTTTGTTTTTTACAAGCCTCCATTCCTTTCTATTTCTTGAGCATGAGATTAATTATTATTTATTACTCAAATATTCGTACCTCTGATATAATTGAAAAAAGAAAGATAAATAATTCGCTCTTCTATTTTATTCTTTTTTTGGCTACAAAAAAAAATTTAGCAAAAAGAGATGGTGCTCTAGTTTAAGACAAAGAATGTCTTCAAGTTCAAAGAATATTTACAGATATACTTACATTTATCTCACCTTAAAGAGACAAGGGGAATTCAAACCTATAACTTATCTAGTGCGAGATCCTGTCTTGCTCCACTCGACCAACTCCTTGGGTTTCTATTTAAGCGAGCCAAATGTGATTTAGATAAAAGTTTTTGTATACACTAGCCTTCATCTGATCCACCTTTAATGATAATCGTATTATATGTTATTTAAATGGTCAAAGTAGGTACATTTTAGATTGACTTTTCAAATCATTATAAGAAATTCCTCTCTTAATAGGGTTGGATGCTCGAAATTGATTATTTGCTCATAATCAATTAATATATTTGGTTACAGTCACACGAGGTTAATAACAGGAATGATTAGGGTAGGTGAGGATTTCTTTTTTCTTTCTTTCTTTTTCTTTTTGGTGAGGATTTAAATAAGATATCTTAAACTTGTTACGACAACTCCTTAATTATGTTACCCTAAGGTACAAAAGAAAATACAATTGGTCCGGTACATAAATAGAAAATGACAATACATTATACCCAAGAAAAAAAATGGCCATACAATTAGTAGGCCAACATTTATTGTAATTATGGCAATTCGATTGAGAGAGACATACACTGAAGGCTTACGCTTCCTATAGTTTTTCACAGATTAAAACCAGCACTATCACCTATTCAAACTGATATTGTACCAGGCTCAACAAATCACTGATTTCTGTTTGATAAACTACCAATTTTTTATCCTGATACCAACCCAATTCAGGAAACTCCTCCATTGAGCTGCAATCAGGTAAATTACATGCTTTTTCAATAAAAGAACACATTGGAAAAAACAAGAAGGAAAGTAACCGGGAAGCTTCTAAATCAAAGAGAGAGAATGCATAATTTAATGGTTTACTCTAACGAATTTCTTTTGTTGGAAATTTGAAGAGATAAATTAGGGGTACAGGTTTTAAATTTTAATAACTACTAGGAAGGCTAAAAATATTGGTTCGTTAAATTTTGCATCTGTCAGTGGTGGATCAGTAGCATGTATAACCATTTTAATTTTGTATTTTAAATTTGAAAGAGTAGTACTAGAATGAAGCGAATGAGGTTTCCCTCCTATGACTTCTCCAAATTTGAGCTAGTTTGGTCTAGTTGTAACCTAGTGAAAGCCCAATGGGGGTGAATCCATCTGATTATCACTGTTTTTCACCCGAGGATATGGTTTTTCCTAGTTGAGAATGAGGTAGCATAGTATCATGAGTTTGCACTGTTGGGTTGTTTTCAGTGTAGGCTGGATGTGGAGATCAAAAGAGTGGATGGATGTCAGCGCATGCAGTGTGGACTGTGGAGGGAATGGTGAAGGGGGTGTGTGTGAGTGAGAATGTCTTTCTGGTTCAGCATGTGCATGTCACATTCTTGTCTTGATTGATCCTGTGACAATGTGTGGTTGGGGCCCTCACATATTATGGAACCAGGACTAGGGTCCCACACTGGACCTCATCATAGCCGTCAGTTTTGTCTGATGTGTATGCAAGGTAGGTATCAAGAAAGAGAGAGGTTCTGTTACCCCCCAGCTCTGGGGTCCATTTACTTCATTTATTTTATAAAGCTTTTCTACTTTTCTAGGAGATATATTTTGTCCCCACAAACTACTTCCCAGTGAATTGTCTCATCCTAATGCCCAAACAATCGCCACTGGAAAAACATTTTCATAGCCAATGCTAATATTACCAAGGACTCTTTCGGGAAACAACATTTAATTCCACAAAATCACTGGTTTGTTAAGTAGTCCTTTTTTTTTTGGTGAATTCCTTATTAATTAGTCTGACTATAGTATTTTGCAGTTTAGAACCGAGGAAAATGTCGTACATTTCTCATATGATAAAATTGAAAAGAATTGTGGCATGAAAATTGGGTATATAAAGATGAAGGTTAATTGTTAATTCGCTTCTGCCCCTCAAAATTTTCTATTATTCCACTCGCTCCAGCCATTCTGCTAAGCACACCCTTAACAGTTCAACTATCTTCTCCTAAACGGCCACAAGCAAAATCTATAGCAAATTAAATATCTATAATAGGAAAATCCACTTGTCTTTTTCTTTTCTCTTTTATTTCACCTATTCTTTCACAATTTGCCCCCTTTTGCCTCGGTCAAAGAATTCATACAGCCTTCAAAATAGAGCATAGATTCATCCTAGTCTTGCAGGTTACCGTGATAGACCTTACTCATGTGGTCTTAAGCTGTTGTAAAAGCTGAGCTCAACAAATATTTAACTAGTTCCATGCTCCTGTCAATCTCACACATAATCACAATAGCATTAGTAGGATTAGCTGTATATTGAGCACTAAAGCTTTCCATACTCTCTGAGTTGTAGTCAATTCACTCAATTGTATCTTCAAAAAGAACCGTAATAATTCAATTCATTGTTTCACCAAAGAGGGTGGCCCAGTGGATGAGGCCACTCAGAGATTCAGCGATAAATAAATAAATCAACTTAACAAATCCAGTGAAAAACTCAACTTTGAACCATGTTTGAAACATTACAATGAGTGGGAGACAAAATAATCGTCTGAGATTGTCTTTTTTTGTCGTGACATATTTCTGGAATGACGTCAAATTATATCATTGATGTCTTATAAAAAAAAAAATTACATCATTGATATATAGCTTGATGTTCACATCCAAGAAACCATTACTTGTACATATCCCTAGTAGCCATATACATATTTCCAAAATAACTTCAAAAGAGGTGATGGCCACGAAGGTTTCATCAGAGATGATCAGTGATTTACATGTAAATATTCCTAGAGAATTGTGCGTGATTTAAGGGATGAATAATTCCAAACTGATTACATATACATAATACATACATATATATACATATACGTATACATACATATATATACTATACATATGTATGTATGTATGTATATGTGTGTGTGTGAATAAATTACTCTAACCTTTCTTTTATTTTGTATTTATTACACATTTTTTTTATTTTTTAAAACTTATACAAAACCTTTTTATTTTATAAATATGTTACACTTAAATCCTCAACCTTTATTTTTATATGAAATGGACAAAAGTATCCATATTACAAATTTTGATTCATTACAAAAAAATAAATAAATAAAACTTTTCTATTTTTTAAACATTATATGAACCTCCTTTAGTTTACCGATGCATTACAATTAAATCCCTCCGCTATAATAAAAATTCAAAATTATTAAATGCTCAAATGAATAAACAATAAATAAATTCAAAATAAAAAGAACTATTTCAAAATTATTACAATAAAAAATTATTATAATGACTTAAACAAATGAATTAATAATAAGATAGAATAAAACTAATTTATTAAAATCAATTTTCAAGAATAAAAATAAAAATCATATTATTTAGTTATTAATTGTTCACGTGCTTAAGTTTTTATTGAATTTTATTATAACAGTTTTTAAATAGTTCTTCTTATTTGTAAGATATGAAAGTAAAATTTATTTCATTGTTTATTCTTTTATGTTAGTCTAATGTTATCTTAAAAATTTATTATTTAAGTATTTAATAATTATAAATTTTCACTATAATAGATAGATTTAATTGTGATGCATTTATCATTACAAAAAAAAAAATAAAATCGTTGTTTAGCACCGGCTTTGCTAAACAATTGAAATTTTGAAACCGAACCTAAATATAAGTTAGGCATCAACGTCAGGTTTGACGCAAATTCACTCGAAACAAATTTTGTGTTTCTAATCACAAATTAGAAAGGTTGACGCTAATGTTAATATCCATGTGACGAACGCAGAAATCCTTAAGAATCGATATTAGTAAGCATTGGATTCATGCCAACGCTATGAGTGTCGTCCATAAAGCCAATTTTTGTTTACTATTTTTTGACTACCTTTTGGCTGTTTTGACTTCTTGATTCATTATCAGTGAAGCCTTATTTTTTTGGTTGACTAAAATTGATGAAGCCTGATATAACTATTTTTTATGATTTAGATAAGCCTATTTTCCTATAATTTTTGTTTTTGTCAAGTGGTTAATTAACTATATGTTAGTAGCTTTTGTTCAAGTAGTTAGCTTTTCTTTTTCTATCCCAGTGGTTGACGATATCGTTGTTTGCTTGGTTAAGTATGAAGTTAACTTAGGCCATCTAATGGGGTTGCTATGCTTACATGAATAGTATCAAGCAATCAAGTACTACTTTTTTGTCATTGGAGATCAATTTTTGCGGGATGTGAAAAAAAATTAAAAAAAAAAGCACCGTTGAAACATATGTTTAATCAAGCCTAATATATATATATATAAAAGAATTTACTAACGTACATACACTTATTTTTTTAGTTAGAATATGTTAACAAGTTACACTATTGGTGTATTTTAAAATATATTGTAGTTATAGTTTGTTCACATACTCTAACTAAAAAATAAGTGGATTTACATTAGTAAACTCCACAAGCATTTGTTAATGCACACACACTTATTTTTTAGTTGAAATACATTACCATACCTATACCATAGGTGTATTTTAAGATACATTATAGTTATAACTTACTAATGTACTCTAACTAAAAAATATGTGTATGTTAGCAAATCTCTCTCTCTCTCTCTCTCTCTCTCTCACACACACACACACACATATATACATACATATATATATATATATATATATATATATATATATATATAATTGATTTTATTTATTTAAATTATTAGTACATAGTATTTTTGATGTATTATAAAACTTATTTAATTAAAAATTAGTGTATATTTATTTAATTTTTTTCATTTTTTTTTCTTTGTATTTTAAATTTTGAAGGGGAAATTTTATGTAATTAAAATTATTATATTCTTATTTATTATTCAAACAATTGGCATAAAATATATTAAATTAAAATTGAGATGAATAATAAAATATGAAAGAGTGAGGTTAATTATAGGGTCCATTTAAGAAATCTTTTAGAATTGATGGGTTGGGAAAAAAATTAATTGAGTTACTTAAAGTAATAAAGATGATATACTATTATAAGAAAGTATTAAAAAAAACTATAAAATATTAAATATAACAATTTGTGTGAAATGATTGAATGAAAGACCCTTATCCTTGTCTGATTAAGCATTAATTGATTTAATTCTATTAGGTGATTAAATGTTGATTGTGACTTTTTCTTAGAGGTTAACTCCTCCCTCCCCCTGTCAATTAAGCTTATTAATTACTTTATTATATTATGTTGATGTGATTTTGACCTTTTTATTGTATCTCATTCGTGTGATTACAACTTGTTTATTATATTTTTATTATGGACAAAACTTACATATAATTTTGTAAGTGTTATTTGTACTGTTCTCTAATTAAAATTAAAATTTCACCTCTGTAATTTGCATAATTTGTAATGTAAATTTTTGTTTTACAGATTACCAAGATGGAACTCCAATTCTAATTGGATAACAATACAAATAGCACCTATAGAACTATATCTAAGTTTTCTCCTTTTACTATTGCCTTTCCCCAGCTATAAGTGCTTATAACACACACCATGTAAGGGGTGTTGCAAATATCACACTTATATGATTATTTATAGTTAGTTGAAATTAGTTACATCTATTAATTAATTATTAGTTGATTCACCTCTTTTTTCTTTTTCTTTTTTGGTAAAAAGGTGGGTAGGCCCAACAAAACAAAACAAAGAAGAGATAGATTTGGGCATATGCAACCCTGAGTAAACTTTATATAGGCACAAACCTAAAACTGAGGTGTTATACACAACCAATTAAAAAGTGATAGCACATCAAAATTTTAAAACATAAAAAAAGAAAAATACAATATCAAATACCTTTTTCTATTTTATCTTTTTGTTTCCTTGTTGTCCTAACTGAACCTCACCCCATTACCACATAACTCCATTTCTTAGTCCTTCTTCCTCTTTTCTCATTCTCAAAACACTCATTTCTTCTAACTTAAATATATAATACTACATTTATTGTTAAGTTATTTTTACTTATTATTAATTGGCAAAGTTTTTCATATATTTTTTAGTTTTTTAGCATTTAACTATTTTTTAATAAAACTACTAGAATGATTAAAATTTATGGTTAAAGTGTGCTTTAAACTATTTTCAAGCTATTTTTTAGTAAGTAGCTATGGATACTCGCAAATATTGATAAAATTCAGAAGTATATGCTTAACGTATACCCATAAGGGTATGAAAGTGGGCACAAGGCGAATTTTTTATCTGGAAAGGCGGGTAACAAAGGGCTACTACCCGTTGCCATCCTTAGGTCCTTTGCACCACTTATTGTTACAACATCTTTCTCTCACATCGCAATCACTATGCCAGCACATGGCTTACACCAGCCTCAGCCTCACTCATCTAGCCAACACTAAACCCCCCCAGAACACGATTCTGAATACGTTGGCCTCCAAGTTGCACGGGTTATAGGGCCAAGCCTCGTACAAAGAGGCCTTTACCAACAAATTGGACCAATCCACAGTTCTCAAAATCGCTTTTGGACTCAAATCCAACCGAGTTTCCTTGCTCATCCCTAATGCGTTCGCCTCTACCGTCGCCATGTTTAAGTCCTTTGACAAGTCCATTGTCGCCACCTCCAAGTTTGCCCAAGCTGACCACATCACTATTGCATTTGCCTCTCTTAGCGAACTCTGTCAAGTCTAGACTTAACACCATGAGTGACAGTGTTGGGACCATGAGAGAGATATACTAAGAAGAAGAAACAATATTTTTAAAAAATAATATTATTCTATTATTGATGACTTTATAATATTTTTAATGAGGTGGCAATATCTTATTTGATCTATCTACCACCTCATATTTAAGGTAATGTCCATCTAAGTCTTTTTCATGCAACCCTAAAACATCATGCAAGCACCAAAGTGAAATCACAGGGGGAGGGATGGTAAAAACATGTAGGACATATTTAGTTTGGTGTGCTAAGTTAGCCAAATAATCAATGACCATATTGTTCTCTTTGTAATTATGCAATATGGTGATAGTCCAAGGCGAGTTTTGCATCTCTAAGTCATCTCCACCATGCTCCAAAAAGGGTTGTTGATTATGGCAACCATGAAAAGCAAGATTCACTACCACACTAGAATCTAATTCAAAGAAGATATGATCCATGTTCCTCAACTAAGCAAGCTCCATAGCTGAAAAGAGACCCCAAAGTTCAACCATAGGAGAGTTTGTTAAGCCCATATTGTGTTGGAAACTAAACATCTAGGTACCATCTTCAGTTTGAAACACACTTCCCTAGGTTGCTTGACCACCAACAAAAATTGATCCATCTAAATTGCACTTGATCCACCCACAAGGGGGAGGGGACCAAAGGTTTGCCCTAGGCTTAGGCCTAATAGGCAATGATCTAGGGTCCAAGGCTAGAAGGGCCCAAAAAATAAAAATAAAAAATCTATATAAATGTGCGATAAATTTTTTCTATATTGTTATTTTATGAATATATTGAAATCACTATCTCTTATCATGTCTTATTTTCTATATCAAAATTAAAATGTGACATGTGATTATAAAATACTAGTTTTTTGGTTGCTAGGTTTTTTTTTTTTATGTGTAACACTCACAAATCCATGTTAAATGAATTTTAATTCAGCATGACATATCAACATGTAGTGCACATATGATAATACGTAGACTTAAAGTGTTTATTTTGTTTAACAAGATAAGAAACACAAACTAAAACTCAAATTATAAAGAAATCAACTACTATACTATAAATTAAAGTACCTAACTTAGATTGTGAAACTTTTACTCTTCCCACTCTCACAAATAGAAATTTCCAATACTGTCTCTCCTTTTCTTAGGAGGTGCATTTCATACACATTCTCAACAATTAGGTAAAAAAATATATCTCTCAATCATCTCGAACTATCTCCATTTATCTTTGTAGATAAACTTGATTTTTTTAATTGCCTATTCGTTTCAATTTAAAAATAACTTTATATCACAATTTAAATTATTTTTCATAAATCTAAAATATGATTTATATATTTAAAATATTTATTTATTATGATATTTAATAATAATATAATTTAAAATTTTAAAAATATTTTTTTATTATGAATTGTAATTATAATTATATAAAAATAAATATTTATCTTGCATAATGTATAGGTTAAAATAGTAGTTAAAACCAAAAGTAGGTATATTAACAAAGAGAAAAATATATGTAAGATTTAATCTAAAACAAAAATATTTTATCAATAATAGACGATAACATATGAGTAAATTGAATAAAAAATATGATATATCTTTTTGAAATTTGTTAAAACTATGTTATTCCCTTAATGTAATAAACCATATCATTTTTAATAAAATTATGTGTCTAAATTTTGTTTAATAAAATTATGTGTCTATTTTTTTATGTAATATATGTTTACTTTTTAAATATTAAATTTCAATTATCCAACTGTTAAATATTTTGATATTATGTCAAGGATCATACACACTAAATTTTAGATGAATCGGACATTTGTAGCTAGTTAATCCCATAGTCAACATTTACTTATAATTTAGAAAAATATATTATATATTAATTTGAATTTATTAATAAAATATCAAATAATTTTTAAGCTTTATAAAAATTTGTAAACTTGATTTACTCAATAAAATCTTTTAATTTATCTATTAGATTGTTAAAATTTAATATATATTAAAAGTTATTAAGTAGAGTAATCCTACCAAGATTTATTTTTGGAGTAACTCGATTATATATATATATATATATATATATATATATATATATATATATATATATATATTTCATGAATAATAGAAATTCTAATTCTCTCTTCCTTTAGGTTCTGTCATGTTTCTCAACTATTTATACATGGGAGATAGGGGTGGAAATAGGCTAGGGCAGGCCAAGCTTTGGTAGGCCTAAGCCTGGCCTTCATTAAAAAGATAAAGCCTAGGCCTGACCTATTTACCTATCATGAACCTTTTTTGAGTGCTTGGACCTGACTTGCATAAAAAATTAATCTGACCTATAAGCTTGTTTAAATACCTATTTTCTTATAAAGCTTATAAAAAGGTTGGTAGGCCAATTAGTACAAGTAGCCTAAAAAGGCCCATTGAACTAAAAAGACCTGTGTATTATATATAATTATGTATATATAATATAACATAATATATATATATATATATATATATATATAATAGGCCGGCTTATTAAGCTTAATAGGCTTTTTTTTAAGGCTTATGGCCTATCCTTTTTTTACCTAAATAGGCTTTTTAAAAAGCTTAAGCCTAACTTTTTTAATAAATAAGTCAGGCTAAGCTAGACCTTATGTAGGTCAGGCCATAGACTCCTGACAGGTGGCCTGGCCTATTTCTACTCTAATGGCTGATGCCTTATCCTTCTCACCATCATTTCCTTTAGTAGCATTTTCTACGTCCATAGCGACAATATTATAAGCATAGAATGGTATATAACGAGATTATAAATTAATTATAGCAGAGTTACTGAGTTAGCGAAACAATTTTGCTTCGTATGGTTAATTCAATATTTCATTTAACGGTCATTTTTTAACAGATTAAATGACAAATATTAATTCACCAAACCCAGTAAAATTGGCCTAGTGAGAGGTTTAAGTGATTTATCATTAATTCATTATCATTGTTGTACAAAAATAATAGTAAAAATAATTCACCAACTTGCATATATAACGCATAACAAATAACAATTTTGCTTTTTTCTTCACTGATAAAACCTTCGGGTGGTGATCTTGATATCTTTGATTTCATATTTGGTTCAATGTATATTTAGATTAGTTTATTTCTAAAAAATGAATTATTTTTTTCTTTTATATTCATTGAAAAATCATTACATAATTGAGTAATTCCCAAACTATTTACAATTGGTTAATAATTTACGATTCATTAATTCTGCAAATTGCTACTTTGTGTCTAGTACATTACTAAGAACAGCTATTACCAATTTTAAAATCAATTTTTCCATCGTACATCGTTTCAATGCAAAATTAATTCTACCTAACTTAAAATATTCCGAGGCATGAATGTCCAGAACAAGCTCGTTTCCAGAACGAAGATCAACAAATGTAACACCGTTAATACATGGTAGATATATTGAAAAGCAAACTCTTAAGATTTCAGTTTGGGTCTAACTCAACTACAAAAACTAACTCAAAAGATAGGTGAGAGTTATCCCTACTTATATATATTATGTTGACCATATTATTAGTTGACATGGAATCTCCAACACAAACCGGTTCATAGCAGATGAAAAGAGGGGAGAAGCAGAGCATGAAACATTTTTCTATAGTTTCCACATCTATGCTTTCGAATTAGGAAGTAAAACAAGAACATTCTTACATGGCTTTCGTATCAGAGGACATTCATCCCCAAATTAAGTCAGCAAACACAATTTATCTGGCTCTGTCAATAACTCCGGCAAGCTCTCTGACTTCCTAACACAACAGAACAACAAAAAATGAGAATGACAGTAAATACTTGTTAGTCAACCAAATGAACGAATTGCAAAGTTACTCTTTGGTGCCGAATTTGCACTTTTTCTTTTTGTTTGGTCAATTCATTGCTGGGTTGGGAGCCAAGTCAGGAAGCAACTTCTGGAGTGAAAGTAGTACCTATGTGGCTTCCCGGGTAGATTGGACCATGTTGTGATGAGAATCAATGGCAGAAATGGACTTATATCCTTCAACACCCACCAGTTAGCCTAATGATATATGAAAAGAAGATTGAGAGAAAAAAAAAAAAAGGTGCTTATAATGGGATTCTTTTATTGGTGCTGCCACTGCCATTGATTCCCATCACAACTTGCTCCAGCCAACTAGGGGATTCGATGGTCACTGATCCATGAATTGCCTCAATGAGATGCAACCATTATATTAGCTGGGATTGGTGGATTCGTTACATATAATATATTATATTATTCATTGATTGATATTTGACTATCGTGGAAAATGCACGCAATTAAATGTAGTACACCAAGCTCAATTGATTGGTACTACCATTTTGCTTGACAAGCACTGCACAACCGATTGAGATTGTACTGGCTTCTTGTACTGGAACCTTGTACTACGACGTCGCCTTGGTAAATCAATTGTTCTACCAATCATTTACTTGACATATGCATATAGTAACTCAGTGGCAGGGAGCTTGGAAAAATAATTTGGAGGGTTTAAATAATTAAAATTATCTATAACTATAATAAAAAATATGTATATATTTTTTTTTGAACTCCACTTTTTATTAAACTATTTTACCCTTTCATTACTCTCTTGATCATTCATTATTTGTTAATATAATTTTTTTATAAATAATTTTAAACATTTAATGATATTATTTAAGTATTAATTATTTTTTAATTAATTATCTTTTATAATATTAAAATATTTTCTACTTTATTAAGAACACTTTTCAAGTTTCTTTTATTTACAACTTTTATAGCCCCATCTCTTATTGAATCAAAAAGTTTAGAATTTTTTTTTATAATTTTTGGTAAAAAATTTAAGAAAAATTATTTTTTTATGTGAAACAAAATTTGTATGAGAATATGGAAAAACAATGTGAACTTCAGCAAACTGCAGAAAAAATTATAAAAAAATCACAAATTCATAAAAAAAAATGTATAAGAAATTCACAAGAAATATTCGCACACAAGAAAAATTTGCATGTTCATGTCATTATATAAGCTTTCTTATACTAGAATGAAGATATAAAAGTTATGAAAAAATTATGTTTGAAAAATGAAAAAAAAAGTTTTATATTATGAAAAGTCAATTAATTAGTGAAATAGTTAATGTGTAATTATTAAATCAATTATAAGGATTGATGTTATAAAAACAAAAACTTAAAGTGTAATATTAACATAAAATTGTCTATAATAATAATAATAAATAAAATGACCAAATATTATCTTCTTTTAATGACTTAAAATCAATTATAATTGAGGAATAAATAACTTTATTTGCCATATTTTTTATGCTCTTTCTATGACGTCAAATTATTAATAATTGAAGAATAAAGAATTTTGAAGAATATTTGAAAATATATGTAAAATATAGTAAGAAAATACTGCACATCAAGAAAGCTGAGGGAGAATTAGAGTCCAAATATCTGTCAGGCCATTGTGGATGAGCAATATTTTGACACAATGAAGGAGATTGGGGCATCTCCAAAGTCCTCATCTGTTTTCATACCACATTACATGGACCTCGTGCACTGAAGGATATTGCTACGCTGATCCGTGATGGTCTCCTTCAATCCAATGCTCACAATCTAAAAAATTAAGCCTTTCTGGAATTGCAAATACAACAATATAATATGCTCTTTTTCTTGTTTGATATTGAACCTAATTGGATCAAGACAATACTTCTTTAACCTTAAACAATTGCTTCTTTCCTCTCTTTATATACACCTTGAGATGAGTAGCATAATTTGCAGTTATATATTCCATTTTTGAGGACAGTCCCATGGCAAGTTGTATGTCAATAAACAATAAGTAAGGGTTCCTAGGGATGTTTGTGTATTGGATTGAGTCAATTTTAAGGAAAACAAAATAAATAAAATCCAATCTTATCAGTTTCAATTGATTTAATTCTAAATGAAAATCTTGTTCAAGAAAAATGTCAGCAAACTTTCTAACATAGATTTTACTTTTTTAATATTACCTAAAATGTTTGGGTAAATGCTAATCACTGGTCAAAGAATTAAAAGTGAAATTTTTATTAAAACGTATTATTAATACATCCTCGTTATAATTTCTAACACACCTTTAGCATAATTTACAATAAAAAAATTAATTATTGATTTATTAACCATTACTCTTAGGAAAAGTAATTCATAATATTGAAAGTGAAACCCGCATTACTTTATAAATCTAAATAAATTTTAACAATCCAATCCAATTTAAAGGTTGTGTTGGGTTAACCATTTCACATTACGAGGAAGCAAACATGAAAAGAAAATTTGTGTTAGATCAAACATCTGTTAGACTCTGTTCCACTGAAAAACCTCACACACACAAAGCAATTTTAACATAAATAGTTTTTCTCTTTTCTATATTCAGACTTGGTTAAGAATGCCTAATCTATTTTATTCTTTCAACTATTTCTTTATAAAAATTTATCGTAATGTAATACACAAAAGTCAATTTAATATAACGGTAGATTTCCTTGTCAAACCCATATTCCTGCACCCAAAACAATAACCTAGCAAGTGAGCTGCCTCCCAAATCTCAAGGAACTTCACATGGGGTCCCATTGGCCATTGCTTTTGACATCACAGCCTAGATTAGTTTTTTAGTAACCTCATTTGCACCTCTTCTATGAGAAATTAACCTTTGTCACATTCACTGTGCAGGAAAGAAAGTCATTGTCCAAGCAACACGCACAACAGACTCATTTCCTGAAGACATACGACTTGACGACTAGCTGACTTTAAAATAAATAAATGTTTGATAACAGTTTGCTTATTTATTTTATTCCTTTGAAAAAAACAAGCTTAAATTGAAAATAGGTTGTACCCAATCAAATGCAAAATCTTTGCTGTATTGAGTAACTTAAAGAAATTCCATTGAGCTGTAGTTTTAAGGACTCCAAAGTAGCATTAAAATCTAAATTTGAAATAAATTATTGTAAGTTCACTCTCTACAGGAGAAATTTCACATCTATATCCATGAGAAACTACTTGAGCAAAACTCCTCTTCCTTAGACTTCTAATACGTTTGCCTCAACCAAGGGAAGGTAAAAATAAGACACATAATTCAGTGCTTTCCTCGTACTAAGGGCCTGGTAATTTTCACCAAGAATCAATTTCCCATCCGTACACGCGTTTTAACATAAAATCTATGAAACTAACTTAAACACATTCCAATTATGTTCAGTAGTTAGAATTTAATTCTACCAAAATCAATTTTATTAAATTTAAAAACATTAAAGCTGATGACATCTCACAGCAACATTACCTAACAGACATGGCAAAATGGAATACAAGGTGGAGGACAGATTAGACAGAAATAAAACATAAAGATCAAGATCTAACCCAAGCATCATTAAACCACAGCACATACATGTTGCACTCAAGATCAAGCTCACAGCATATAAAATCCAACAATTTTTTTGAGGGCAACGATTCGTTCTAATAAAATGTGCAAAAATAATATTATACAGACACAACCGAATTTTGAAAGGATAATAAAATATTAGGAGAGCCAGGCAAATGGTTGCAAGCACATTCCCTTTTTTGTACACATCATACTAGATAAACCACTAGTAGCTACAGAAAGCAAAGGTTTTGAAGAAATTGATATTCCAGGTACAAAACCTATCCGCACTCTATTTATTATCAAGCCACAGGAATGAAACAGACAAATTCATTCTCTATCTTCAGCGGGGTAAAAATTTACGAAATCCATTTTATTATTCTGGGCTTTTATACCACCAGCTAGTATCCTAAAATTGAAATAGCACAGGCCCAGTCCAAACACAACATATTTATTATTCGAGCTTCATGCACTAACCCACTAATGAGTCTACTTTATATTCATTACAATTAGCTTTTATACCCGTGTGATGCATGGAATATTAATATTTATTAGGTTTTTAAAATTGCGCTCTACAATTTATTATTTTAAGTAATTACATAATAAAATGAGAAAGAATAGAAAAAATAAAAAAAAGAATGAAACATCTAAAATATTTTTTACTACATTGCATGGAGAAGATAAAGACAAACATGAGTATTTAATTTGATTTTTTATGTAATTAATTATAAATTAATTAAGCTTAAATTTAAAAACTAGACATCTAAACATTTTAGTTTTAATATCATGTATAAAAATTTAAACCAAGTAAGGTTCTAAAATCTAAAAAATAATAATAATTTTATTGAAAATGTATATAACTGCATAATTTTGTTGTAGTAAATATTTTCTTATCATATTAAATGAAACATTTGAATTAAAAAACTCTTTTAAAATGAAAAATACAAAAGTTACTTATGTATTTATATTGTAAATGATTCATAATAGCTTATATAAAATTCTAAAATGTTTAAGTTAATCTTTTGTCCCTAAAGAAAGGTAAAGAATCATAGTCATGCTTCTAAATATATTTATATATTAAGTAAACCAATTATATGCATTTTGATACATTTTAGAAACAAAAATTGAGTTTTTTTAGCCCAAAACTTACATGTTATTATTTTTTCCATAAAGCAATAAACTAAATTTGCTTTTGTTTGCCTTTTCCTTGTTAAAATTTATTTGATCAATTTTATTTATTTTTCAAATAATTAAAATGAACGTTTTTCTTATATGTCACTAGTGAAAAAAAATTGCATTATGTAGTTGTAGAGCACAAAGTTAACACAAGAAATGGGGTTGAATTGTGTTAAAGAAAATTTTCGCAAATCTTTTGTAAACAACATATTGACTGAAATAAAATCAAAAAAGATTTTCAAAACGTTTTAGAAGACAGACGAAAGCTAAATGACCAAAACTAGAAGGCACACAAATTTTATACTAGTTCGTCTTACTCTAGAGACTACATCCAGTTCTTGGCAACAACCAAGTTTCACTAACTTTTCCAAGTTACAAGTACTCTTTCCACAAGCCTCTTCAGGCTCAACCCAAGTAGTCTTTCACTTGCTTCTCCAAACAAACACCTAAGTATTCTTTGAAACAAAGCCTCTCCAGGCTTCAACCAATCTCGTAAAGAAAAAAGTTTACGTGTGAGTTTGTCTCACTGGGTTTAACGTCTTATCAGACAAAAATACAATGAAGTACAAAAAGAATTTTCAAATAGAGTTTACAATAGCTTTTCTTTTCTTAAAGCGGTTATGAATTTTCAGACTCAGCAGCAAATATTTCAACAACAATTATGATTGCAACCACTACTTGAAGGAGGTCTCTTCTTCTATTTATAGGCTTCTTCAAAAGTATCCGTTGAGTGCTTTGCAGAAGACAGCCTTTGTCTGATGAAGAGAGTGGGTGAAGCATTAATGCAGCATTTAATGCTTTTTACCAACTTATCATATGATAAGATAAAGCAGTCTACTTATCTTTTTTATTTTTGTACTCAATCTTGTAGTAGTTGTCATGTCCGCTTTCCCATTCTAACATTTGCACACATATTCCTTCATTTTTGCTTACTTTTCTGGAGAGTAGGTATATAGGCTTTATACATTTTGAGGTAGCTTACGCTCTAATTGATGTGCAGATCATTTTAGAACGTTGTCATTGTCTGTAAGATTTGTTAGTTATGAAGTTTATCTAAACAGAGATAAGACAATATTCATTTAAAAACGTCAAACGATATTATGCGAACGAAAGATCAGACGATTATGTGAGGACATATATAATTTTAACTGTTTGTTATTATCAAAATATTTAAGGATTATAAATTCATCATTTGTCTTAACAGTAGTTATATGTGAATCAATACTTATATATATAATAAGTAAATATAATAAAAATCAGCTTATATATTTCAGATCTTATTATTAGTCATATATCCCTACAAATTAGTAAAATTGATTGATAACAAATTGCTATATTTCAGTCATGTATTGATAATTGATTGATTTAATTAATTCCATTTATTGTATTTTGTTTCTTCTATTCAATTTTAATACTTATTGTTATGTGTTACTCTTTCACTGTGGTCTCCCCATAGAAAACAATTATTTTGCAAAATATCTATAACGTATAATCCATTTATAATCTATCTATAATATATACAAAAGAGAACTTTTTCAAAGTTAAAAATAGATTGTAGATTATAAATGATTTAATAATTTATTTTCATTAAATGTACATTATTTAATTATTTAACTATTACATTTAATAAAAAATAACTTATAAAATATATATAATAATTACAATTAATTTTCTTAATTATATATTTAATGATTACATTAATTACTTTAATTACTTTAATTATACATTTTAAAATAATATATTTGCCTTAATTTAAATTAATTTTACTTTCCTTTTTTCAAAAATATATATCTCATCACTACCTTAATTAATTAAAATTATAGTTTAAATAGCTACTTTCTATTTTTAATATGAGAAAATAAGTTATGTACTGACAGTGTAAAGTAGTTTTACACTTTCATCCAATTACAAACTACTATGTATATTAAGTTTGTTGACTTTTACAATAATTATCTTAAAAGTCATACCAACAATGATTTTTAATTGGTTGACTATGTAAAAAGTTTTACACTGACAGTGCATAGTCATTAAGCTCTTTATGTGTGTGTGTGTATGTATATATATATGTATATGTATATATATCCCATAATTACCTTTATTAATTCAAGAGTTTCTCACATGCATTTCAGTGGAAAAAATAATTATATATAATTACAATAATTAGCTTAATTCAATATAATAGATAATTACATTAATTATTATAATAAGTTGTAATTACCGTATATAATATAATTATGTAATGTTATCGATAAAAATATTTACAGAGAAATTTAAAAATTACATTTAATATAAAATAAATTATGTATAATAATTACGAATAATCACATCAATTATACATATTTAATAATTACATTATCAAAAAATTTCTAGAGACATATAATATTTACATTTGATTAAAGTAAATTATATATAACATTTACATATGATTATCCAAATCATATATATTTAATAATTACATGAACTACTTTAATTACATCAATAAAAATTTCTAGCAACATATAATACTTGTATTTAATAAAAAAATAAATTATATACAATAATTATAGGTAATTATCTTAATTTTATATAATTAATAATTACATTAATTACTTTAATTATATATTTAAAACAATATATTTATCATAATTCAAATTAATCTTACTTTTATTTTTAAAAAATATATATATCTCATAATTTTCTTAACTAACTCAAGTGTTGTCTCACATGCATCTCAATGGAAAAAATAATTATATATATAATTAAGATAATTTCTATAATTATATGAAATTGGTAATTACGTAACTATCATAATTAGTTGTAGTTACCATAATTATAATAATTATTTATTTTTATCAATAAAAAATAAAAAAATTTCAGCAAACAATGATGTGATTACATTTATTCCTCACTTAAAATCTGTTTGTTACAACTTCATAAAAAAATAATATTAGAGCCAAGAAAAATTTAAATAACAAAATTTCCTATGATATTTTTTGACAATATTTAACTTAGAGTACATATATTACTTTATATTATCTAATCACTTAAATATGATATGTTAATATAATCATTTTATCTTTCACTTAAATGCAACTAAATTTTTTTATTTTTATTAATAAAAATATATAATTATATTAATTAAGATAATCACGACTAATATATATTCTAAATTAATTTAATATATATATATATATATATATATATATATATATATATAGGTAATAAAGATTATTCAAATCAAGCTAATTAAATTTACTTTAAAGTACATAATTAAAATAATTAATGTATTTATTTATTATTATATTTAAATTAAGGTAATTATATTTTCTTTAAAGTGTATAATTAAAATCATTAATGTATTCATTATTATATATAAATAAGGTAATATGAAATTATTATTATGTATAAATTATAATATATAATTAAAGTAGTTAAAATAATTAGACTATACATATTGATGTAGTTATTATCAAAAGTAAAAAAATAAAAAATATTAAAATCATGTTATATTATTAGATATTATTATAATATTTTTTGTAATAAAAATTTTAACATTCAATATTAAAATCAACTCATTTCTTTTTTATTTTTTTAATCTTTTTTTATTTTTCCACTATATGATACTTAAACATTCAATCTTTTAATTTTAAAAAATTAATTATTATTATAAATAATGTAGTCAATGAATTTTAGACCATCGTCTCAAGTTCCCACTTCATTTGGGTCATTTTCGGATAGTCTTTGCAATGGCAAAATGTGACAAAAACATCATTTTTCAACACTTGGCATAAATCAAGCCTTTGAGGAGCCTAATTAGAAAAAAAATGTAAAATCAATAAAAAAAAACTTTGTAAACTGAACAAAAAAAAATAGATGTAACCATCTCTTTTCCTTCTAAAAGCCATAATTACCATCTGTGCCCACTATCTACAACCAAAGGGTAAACAACAAAAGAGAGAGAGAAACAGGAATAAGAAAAATAGACAAAGAGAAAAGAGTAAAAACATTAGAAGAAAAAAAAAACACTGAACATTGGCAAACCACCATCATGTCTTTGTCATCAATGTCACCCGAAACCATAATCATTGTCTCTGTGTTGTACTCATGTTTCATATTATTTCAAATCATAAAATAATCCTTCGAACATCAAGGAAACCGTCCAAAAAATCAAAATGCATATATCAAACTTAGAATTTTTCACTTAGTATAAAAGTATTGAACCCGTTAAATTAACCAACCGACCCATACAAAAATGGCAAGAATTACAAAGATTAAAAAAAAAAAAAGACTCTAAAATCAAGAATCACCAAAACCCCATCAAAGAAATCAAAAGAACAAAGAAGATTCCAATACTTATTGATCAAATCAAAGAAGAAAAAAAAGAAGTATAATTTTACCCATAAAAATAGCAATGAAGCATTGGTAAGAATTTTCAATGGAAGAAGAAAAAGATAGAGAGAAAAAAAATACAAGGATAGAAGAAGTGGAAGTGCAACGTTGACAATAACATTGTCTTTTAAAGACCCAATCAAATGGCACAATTACCAATAACTGAGGTAGCCCACATTACAAATAATGTGCATAATTTCAAATAATGACAAATTAATACATTGAATAGCAAGTTAAATGACACCAATACTCTTATTTTGGGTGGGAGAAAAAGTCTTTAGGATAGACTCAATACTTCTACTTTTATATATAAAGATAAAGATTATCAATTATCATTTAATCAATTATTAAAGGCAATTAATTAATAAGATTAAAATATAATAATTACTGAATTATAAGATACGATCCCTTTCCAATTCTAACAAATAATAAATTATCAATTATCAAAGATAATTAAATCATAAGATTAAAATGTAATAATTAACTAATTACTAGATTATAGAATGACTTTAATAGCTTTAACTTAGGTGGGAAAGCTAAAATTTCCAACTTACTCCAACAACATTCCTTTTAATATATATATATATCTTAGAAAATAATTTAGATTACTTATATTAAAAAATATGCTGAATTTAGAAATATTTATCATATAATAGAATAATATATGGAACAATAAATTAAAATAAATTTCACTCCTGTGTTACACCATATATCAATTATCACCATATTTAAAATTAATTCTTACCACAATAGGCTGAACTTTCTTAAACTATATATATATATATATATATAAAAAGTTTAATGGTCATGTACTGTTAGTGTAAAAAGTTTTACACTGTCATCCAATGAGAAATCAGCATTAATATGACTTTTAAAGTATTTATTATAAAAGACAACAAACTTACAATAAATAGTGGTTTGTGATTGGATGATAGTGTAAAACTATTTTACACTATCAGTGCATAACCATTAAACTCATATATATATATATGATTGAAATTTATTAATCAAATAAAAGAGTTTTAAACTTTCTATTTTACCACAATCAATAAAAAAAAAAAGTTACCACAGTCGATATTTAAAATAATTAAATATTTTTAATAATATGATTTATAGTTTATAATTAAGGGCAATTATCTTAATTACATACTTATGAATTACATTAATCTTAAAACATTTTAAAATAAGCTACTCCTGAATTAATAAGATATATAACATATACAATATTTTTGTAAATTTCATTATGTTACTTAAAAATAATACCTTTATTAAATAATAATCATTACCATTATTATTATCTATATAAATTATTCTTTAAATAGAATATAAAAGGACAATTTAATATATATAATCAATTTTTATAATCAATTTCAGAGGTAATCAATATAATTAGTTTTTTTACATCGAAATTCAAATTGATTTTACAATTAATGCTCATGAAACCCTAACAAAAACACTAGAAAACCTATTTAAAGTTGCTAAAACCCTAATATCACCAACTAATGTCCTGAAATCCTATAAAACCTTTCTTTTATATTTTAAAGATTCCTCACAAGTTAAAATGTGACTCTTATACAAAGTTATAAAGACATTTTCTATCTATCTATATATATATATATATATATATATATATATGTATGTATATATATTAACGAAGACTAGAAAAGCAAATAGTTATGCACTTATAGTGTAAAATATTTTTATATTGTATCCAATTACAAGATGTCATAAATGGTAAGTTTGTTAAATTTTACAATAATCAACTTAGAAGTCAGAAAAATGATAATTTCTAATTAATTGATAGAGTAAAATTTTTTACACTTACAATATATAGAAATTAATTTTTTTAAAGAATAGAAAAACATATTCGGAGAAACAGATTTGTTGCTCATAATAGTTTTATCGGTCTCAAATAAGATTGTTTCTTGTAAAAAATTCTTGTGTCCGCTTAAAAAAAACCGACTACTACCTATCGCAACCGGGGTCAAAGGAAATGCGATGCGGAGCTTGTCTTTGACAGTGAGAAAGTATTGCTGTAAATTGGTTTGAAATCTAGAAGTGACGAAGGCTTCGAAGCCTCTGCCAACGTAACACTACGTATTGGCAACCATACTACACAATTCCATCTATTACTTTACTGTATTACTGACGCTGTGACTAAATTCAAAGAGGAGAAGATGTGTTCGTTCATTTCTTTTAAACTAGATTCATTTACAAGAGAAGAATTGCTGTTTGTGTATATTGTGTTAATCCTCGAAACAATGTCAGCAATTCATGGTGATATTAAGGTATGGAATAATCCTAATGCTATTGGACCGAAATCATTAAAATAAAACTCCAACAATAGTGAATCGTAAAAGAATAGCAAAGAGGTACCAAATCTAAATATCACGTGCTTAATCGAATGAAATCAGAACAAATTAACCATTGAATTCAGCTCAAGATACAGAAAGAAGGAGTAACGATCGGAGAGAAGAGTAACAAATAATACCTTTACTTAGCATAAGCCTCTATGAGCAAGGAAATTGAATTCGATCTCAATGCGTGAGTTTGCGCCTTCGTGAGAAAAATGTGTAAAAAGCTCTTTCTGAAGGGTTGTCTCTCTCTCTTCTCCTTTGTGTTTCCGTTTTTCAAAATGATCTCCCCCGCTCCAAAAAAAATGTTCAAAAAAGAGTCCCCCTCTATTCATTTATCCATCCTATTTATAAGAGGTGAGAGACTTGCTTCACAAGTCTCAGGCCTCTCCCCCCTCACGTTTTTTTGGTTTCCCTAATTGTGTTCACCTTGTTTCCAATAGGAATGGACCTTGTGCCCAATGCCTCTTTTATTCAAAAACTCAACTGGGTTCATCTTCATTTATTTTTAATATATTTTCCTTTTATTTCCTTTCCATTAAAAAAACAAATATTTTATTACTTTTCATTATTTATTTACTTTATTATCATTTTTTTTAACTTTGGAATTTTTTACTTTTCCTTTTCCTCTATTTAAAAGGATTATGGGCCCAATGCATCTAGCCCAATAAGTGTAGAACCAAGAAAAAGTTATCTAACAAAAAAAATAATTATTGTTATTGTTATTTTTATATTTTTATTTTTATTATTTTTTTTATTGCATAAATTGCCCGGATAAAATTGAGTATTCACACTACCATAATATACACATGGTACATTATAAAATTATAAAATACAAGAATAAAGTGCGTATTAAAGCCACCTCTAATGCATCTTTAATCATCTAAAAAAATAAAATAAAATTCGATGGCAAACTTCACAATGATCGCAACAACAATCCCATTTGTTTAACAGGACAATTTAGAAAAAAAAAATCCCCATACCAAAATCTTTGTTCTTTTTATTCTAGATCAAGCTCACTAAATAACTATTTTTAATGATTAAAAATAATACGTCAACAACTAATCAAACTTAAAAAATTGAAAAGTTAATAATGATGATATACATAAAAAAAAATCAACCATATGCTTTGAAGGAAAACGGCACGTGTTCATAAAATATAAATTTGAAAAGATAATTTGAATATACACGTGCATAAAGTTATAAAGGCATTTCAGACAATATGTATTTTAAATAAAAACGTTTAAGAAATCATGGTTAATTAAAACTTAAAAGCCAACGACTGCTACCATAATATACACATGGTACATTATAAAATTTTAAAATACAAGAATCAAATTCGTATTAAGGTAACCTGAAACTGCAGCTTGAATCATCAAAAAAATTAATGAGTGAATTATTAATTTAGTTCCTGAATTTATTGGCCCCTAAAATTAATAAAATAGTAAAATGGTCTTTGAAATTATTAATTAATTTAGTCCTTGAAATTATAATAGTCAATCAAATTAGTTTCTAAAATTAAAAACAAATGGCGAAATAATCTTTGAAATTATAAATCATTAATCAATTTAGTCCCTTCATACTACTAAGCGCGTGGATCTGGCATGGGGTTGTTCCAATTTAATCAGTAGTATTGAGTTTAAGTTTTGAATATACAACTGTGTTAAATACTCAGAGGAAAAGTTTTGCTGTCCATAGTGATCCTATCCAACTTAAGCAGGATCCTACCAAACTTAAGCAAGATTGTCTCTCGTGGAGGATACATATAGTTTATACTTTATGCCAAAATAATTTAGTCCTGCTGTTATTAGCTAGTGTCATCTACTCTCGTTAAAAAGGTAAATTAGCAAGTTACGTGCCTGAGTGACAACCAATTAGATACAAATACATAGTTGTCACACCATAGGGAAGAAAATAACCAAAACATTAATAAAACAATAATTGTTTTTTTTACCTTTCCTACATCTTTGTTCTTCCTTCGCCCATTAAATTTGTATAAGTCTTCTAATCTACCCATTAAGAAAATGCCACCATAGTAGCCTTTAAAATCAAGTTGTGTGAAACATGCATGATTAAATAGAGGGACTTAAGTTATTGTGGTGACATTTCTTCAATGGATAGATATGAAGACTAATGAAAAAACTAATGGGCGAAATTAAAATAAGGACATCGGGAAGGCACAACTTATTATTATTCCACCAATGTTTTGGTCATTTTCATCTTTGTGACGTAATAATAATGTCTGTGTACCTACTTAGCTCTTAATCAAGCACTTAACGTGCCAATTTAGTTTTTTCAATGATGTTAAATGAAACTAGCAAATAATGGAGGAACTAAATTTATTGATACATTTACAATTTCAAAGACTGCTTTGTTATTTTTTAATTTCAAAGATCAATTATCAACCATTAAATTTTAAGGACTAAATTAATTTATAATTTATAATTTTAAGTATCATTTTATTATTTTGTTAATTTTAAGAACCAATTTAACTACTCATTACAATTTCAAAAACTAAATTAGTAATTCACTAAAAATTAATATTCGATAGCAAAGTCCACAAATGATCACAACAACAATCCCAATTTTATTTTTTTTTAAGTCAAGCTCATTTGTTTATGAACAATATTTAGATGCAAAACCATAGGTATTGTTGGTTTAGTTCTCTAATTAGAATTGGAGTTATTTTGATAATATGCATTTACAATCAATGGAAACACTCCAGTTATAATTGGAGAACAGCTCCAACAATACTATAATACTGCATCTAAGTTTTATCCTTTGTTTAATAGGACAAATTAAAAAAATAAAAACCCACGGACCAAAATCTTTGCTCTTTATCTTCAAGATCAAGCTCACAAAATAACCAGTTGTTTACGGTAATAATTAAAAGGTAAACGACAACAACTAATCAAACTTAGAAAATAAAAAGTTAGAAATGATGATACCCGTAAAAAGCCCACCGTATGCTTTGAGAGAAAAGGCAAGTGTATATAAAATAGAGTTTAATGATCATGCATTGACCGTGTAAAACAATTTTACATTGTCATCTAATCACAAATCGTCATTTATTGTAAATTTATTGACTTTTATAATAAATACTTTAAAAGTCATATTAATAGTAATTTTTGATTGAATAACAATGTAAAACTTTTTACACTGAGAATACATGACTATTAAACTTTATAAAATATACAAAAATAACATTATACAGCACAACGATAATTCGAAAAGATAATAAAATATAATAAAAAAGTCGGATGAAGCTTTAAAAAGTATAACCAGCAATAATTAAAGCTTATATAGTCCAAAGCCCAACGGTGGCAAACATACATCCGTCCGTTATACATATATTTGTTTCAAACACCACTAGCTGACTAATTTCAAGCGTTACATCAAATAGAAACTCCACCACTACAAAACCCATCACACTCCCACTTATTATTCAGTAACTTAAACCAAACTGCAAAGGCCAAAGAAAATAAAGAAAGTTCATCCACTAGTCGGTGAAACCAGCAATGGTAGCATTGGGCTCAAGGGCCTTAGCAGCAGGGGAGGGTTCAACAGATGGAATGGGCTCAACAGTTTTGACAAGAAGCTCCTGAGGCAAATCCTTAATGCCCTTAAGATAAAATGTGTACAAAATCTTGAAAGGATACACAATCTGATGCAGCTTCACTTGACCTTTAACCCCCTCAAAAATGCCAGACCCACCAGTCACAGCCAAATAAGAGTCCTCATATGTCAGGTAAGGTCCCTGCACCGCTATGTGACCATAGTCCCCAAAGTACAAGCTGAAGATGGCTTCATACCTGTCCCCTTTCTTTTCAGCTTTGTTTTGGATCAAAATACAAATACCAGCTGATATCCCAATGCGCTTTTGCAAATCTCCACTGTACAACTGCATAGTCCAAAACAAATTAATAGCCAAAACACCTGTCACTTTTCTAGCAACAATTAGATGGAAAACCCAACATTTGCATCTGCAATGCATCATTCGGATCATCACAAGATAGAATATATACCTTTCGCAGCTAATAAAGTTAAGGTTAGAACATACTACAAAACAACAAATAATTCAACATAACGCAACAACTTCAGATTATTACAATGTAAAATAAAATTACCATAACAAAAGCAAATGCGTTCAAAACAAAAGACTACCAACAACTTTGATTTCAGAAAATTGCATATAAGCACACGTTCAAAACAGTGAACGATAAAACTTAAGTAGTGCCTTAGGGGATTTTATTTTTGATCTTTAATTAGAATTGAAATTTCACTTTGGTAATACACTTAATATAAGTTTACACATTAAAGGTCAACATAGATTACCAAGATAAAACTGATCAAAGAACAACACTAAAAATACGTACGAAATTGTGATAAACTTTGTAGAAAAACGGAAGAAACTTACCTTGTTGCTAAAGGGGACTAAATCACCAAGGGAATTGACACTTTTATAGCTCAATCGAAGATAAACAGGGCTTCCACGGTCTCGCTCGTTGATCTCATACACACTCAGTTCTTGGACTTTTTCTGCAAATTAATCAAGCAATGAAACCAAAAGGGTCAACGCGTGATCAAGCCAAACCCACTTTCATTCAGCCCAAAAAAAAAAAAAAAACATAAAAAAACAAAATTGAAAATTGTGTCTGTCTACCAGAGTCAACAGACTCAGCCTGGCTTCTACAAGTGAACGATTTCTTGGGGACTGAAGACAAGCAAAAGTGTGGCAAAGTACTGTTCAGCTTGAGATTTTTGGCGAGAGAATGGTTTGATGAGGTGAATGGTAAGAAAGATTTGGTAGGGGACGGTGTGAGGAATGATGTCGGTTTGGCACTGACAGGTTTCACAAAGGAAGAAGGGATGGTTTTCAAAGCATAGCCTGAGTAGGCTGCCATTGTTGCTGATCAGTGTGTGCTTAAGTTTAGATGACAAAACAAGAGAAGATTATGTGTAAAGTAGCTGAGGCGAAGGTGATTTATACATAGGAAAGATAGAAGAGATTGGGGAAGGAAAGTGGTGCGTCTACAAAGGGAGATTACTAGGTTAACAAGTGGACGGTGGTGGAAGAAAGGTGTGAATCATAGTGGGCAGTGTTAAGAATGGGAAAGACACATTTAAGGGTCAAACGTTCAATAATGACCACAGGGACGGTGGACGGTCTAATGAATAGTGCCTCATTTTCTTTTGTTGGGAATCAGAGTGGCACTTGGTTTTGGGAAGGAGAAAAATAAATTAAGGCACGGGTCCGTTTGAAAGCCAAGAAACAGGAAAGAAATAAGAGAAAGGAGTAAGAAATGAGCGAAAAATAAAAAAATGGTAAGTTTGATAGAAGAAAAATATTAAAGAGAGAAATAAAGAGATAGTGGGTCTCACCAAAAATCATTTTCACACAAAACGGACGAGAAATAACGAAGAAATACAAACTAAAGCTTTTTGTACTAAAATATAGAATCTAATAGTGGACCCTATTATTAGATTTTCTTAATGGATTATTTAATTTAAAAATTGAATTGAAATTTAATTTAATTTTATTATTTTTTATTTTTCTTAAATTAAACACTTGTATTTCTATCTTATTTCTCATCGATTTTTGTTCATCCATTTCTTCTTTTTTATTGTTATCTATTTTATTTCTCACATATTTCTTTTTTTCCTACCAAACACACTCTAAATGAGTTAACTTGAATCTTTTGTGTAAGCCTATGAGCTTGTGTTCTCTATTTTATTTTTCCTTGTTTTTTTTTTGTCCAGATTTTTCTTTCTTTGTTTAAATCAAATGTTATTCGATTGCAATTGGCCAATGCATGCGTCAGCTTTGCTTCAAATGTGGCGCGCATTTGAAGAAATTTGTTATGAACAATATACTCCATTTGTGTAATTATGACATGTATGCTAGGATTGTATTCCGTTCAGAGTCTTAAAACGAGGTATGATGGGTCAATGGCCATGAAGAATACTTTTTGAGGAAGATGATTATATTTATGGCGCTGTGAGAAAATTTCATCGGGAAACGTATTGCGTGAGTTGCGTTCTGCACGGGAAAATTCCACTCGGATTACGGACTCAATGACCCTTGCGTGCTTTACTTTCAACGTGGCCTCAAATCCTAATGCGAATTGAATAACTAGTTGGTCACAATTTTTCATTCTTAATTAGAATTTCTAGATAATGTTTCACTCTGGCAAACATATTCTTTTTTACCCTTTTGAAGTTCATTGCAAATGCATCTAATTTTTAAATTGGATTACGGTTATGTAAATCGGATTATTCACATAATTAACAAGATATCTATAATTGAATTTGTAGCAGGGAGGTCTTGCTTTATATGCTAATGAACACACACATACACACACATATATAATTTATTTATTAATAAAATATATTTTTTATTATTCAATTATTTTTTTAAATTTATATAAAAAATATTTCACAAACTTTTTATTAAAAAAGTTTAGACTAAACACATTTTCAATATTTTCATTTTTCAAAAACAAAAAACAAGAACTCAAACCAAACATGTTTTTTAAATCTAAAAAATTGAAAATGAAAATTATTTTCAAAAAAAAAAGAAAATAAAAATAAAAACGTTTTCTCAAACTAAACGACCCTTTGAAATTCTTTCAATCAAAAGGAGGCTCAAACAAACACCAAGATGAAAGGTCTAGGATAGATTGTCGTAGAGGAAGAGGGTCTCACCCTCCACCCATCATTAGCATGACATTGAATAAATAATGATGGAAGTAATCAAGGGATCCATCTTGTTAAAAAAAAAAAAATACAAAAAAAAAATTGAAAGTGAGTTTCTAACTAAGGCATCAACGTGATAATAAACATACAAAGGGCCTAATAGAACAGACAATTTATATTATCACAAATAAGAATAATTTATATTATATCATAGATAATAATCAATCAAATGTGATGTATGAATGCATAAATGCTAACTCATCTCCATGAAGGACATTCCAATCCAAAGTAGCATCATCAGGAGCTTGTACTCCATCAACCTACGTGCACAAAATCAACATTCAACCTAATCTGGAATAGAAACAACATTAGGTGATTTATCAACCAAAGCTATAATGGGAATAGCCTTTGGTGATGACAGGTACATGGCAATACACTACATTGATTGTAAATAAATTGTAGTGATTCATCAAGAGTGTTAGTGCATAGATTGCCTTAATCACAACTTAGAGTTGTGACTCTCGACCTTCTATGAATGACGTGCTTTGAACGTCCTCAAGATCTCTTTTGTCTCCACTACAAGATTTACACCCATCATAAGGTGTAGCTACTCTAGAACTCTAGGTCTCACAATAATTGTATGATAATGCATGCATACAAAATCAACAATTCCAAGTAAAGGTATACCATACATATCATTTCTTTCCTTTTTATTTCCATTCGTCCTTTAAGGACTAAGAATCAATATTTCATTCACAATTTTATTAAATTTTAGATGAGAGAAATTTCATCCTAAGTAAATAGTTTCAAAACTTAGTCTCTTTAAAATTTTATGGAACCTCCCATTACACTCAATTCTACTTAATTGTTCTCATTAGGTGGTTATTATATCTAATATTAATATTTATTTATCTTATTTATATATTCTTAGTTATATTTTAAGGTTAGTATTATACTTAATAAATTATTATTTGTTTCAAATTTTATATTATACTATTATTATTGAGTCATTAATAGTGGTGTCTTAAGGCCCAACTCTATACATGGGCCTCACCCTCTAATCATTAAGCATTCTTTTAAAGTTCTTCATGCTTTTATCTAGTTAGTGTGGCCCAAGCCACAAAACCTACAACTAACTTTGAACAATAAAGTTATCACTTTATTATTATTATTATTATTATTATTATTATTATTATTATCTAATTTAGGCTTAGATTACGGTTACATATATAGATATAATGTTAAAATTATTTTGGATTGTTTTCTCCTGCAGCCCAAGGTATATTCCGCACAGTTTGCTTCTATTTCTATACAGCCCAGTCGCTTGGCCACTAGAGTTTCTTTCATAACAGGCCCAGTCAGTGTTTGTAGCCCCCCATAGTCCAACAGAGTCCACTTCATAGCTGCAACAAATGACGTGCAGTTTGCCTTTTCCAGTAAGCACGTTGCCTAGATCAGCTTGTCCCGTGGGGTTACACGAAAATTTTGAAACGTCATATGTTTCCCCCTCAAGGAGAAATTATTAGATGGTCCAATACCATTAAGTGTCTATGGTTTCAACTAATACTTATATAATACATATTTAAAATTTATAATTTACGAAAAATAATTAATAATACTTAATTACATATCATGTAAAGCTTATTGAGGATCACAGTGATCCAGGACCATGTAGTAATTTCTCCCTCTCATGAGTCACGTTTCTCAACACATGAACATATACCAGTTTGGCACTTAACACCTCCAATACGGTAATCACCAGCAAAATTTCCAAAATTCCTCATCTCTCTGTTGGTCCATAACGTAATAGACTAATAGTGGCCAGGCCAGGTGCCACTGTTTTTTTTTTTTATCAACGGTTCCCCTTTCTTTATAAACCCCTGGCCGTTAGATTGGTTTAGTGGGTTCTGTTAACTATTTATTAAGGTGTTTGCGGATTGGTTCGAATCGGTTTTGAACCAAAAAATAATCCAATCCAAACATAAAAAGAACATGCGGTTTGGTTCGGTTTGGATGATTTACACAAAAAAATCCGATCCAATCCAGTCTAAAAAATGCGGTTTGGATTGGATTGGTTGATTCAGGTTTTACCAACTATCTTTACCGATTCTTTAATTTCCTATTTAATGGATACCTTCACCTGTTACAGTTATAAAATCACTTATGGTTCTATTTTCTAAATTCATACATGAGAAAAATACGATATGTAAAGAGAAAAATAAGGAAACTAGTAAATACATTAATTCATCAAGTGTATCAACTACCAAATACATCAAGTGTTTAATTAAACAACTAGCTAATAAGTGTACGTGATTTTGGAATTGCAAATTTTATATAGATGCTAGTAAGTGTTTAAATATGTATGTTTACATCTGTCTATATATGCGGATTTAAAAGTGTACATGGTTTTGGTACTACAAGTTTTAGGGAAAAGAAATGCTACTTTTCTTTAAGCATGACACATATATGATAATAATTCAACACTTGCTTAATACACATATTTAGTATTATCATTTCGGTTCGGTTTGGTTTGGTTTGGTTTGGTTTTAGAGTCACCAACTGAAAACCGAACCAACCAATCGGTTTGCCACCAAATCATCCAATGAAATCCAAAAATTTTTAGTTTGTTTCATTTTTCGGTTTTTGGACCGGTTTTCGATTTATTTATTTTTATCAATTTAGATGTAAACACCCCTACTATTTAAAACCCACTCACTTGGGTTTATACAACCCGCCATAAGAAGAAAAACAAAATGACTAATGTATAGTTGGTAAGGTAAACAAGTTTGAGTTGGGTCTCACGGTTATTAGGTCAACAGAGATGGATAAGGAGAAGAGACTGATGGGTTTGGCTTGAAGAAGTGCCACTGTCCAGTTGAGGGGTAAAAAAAAACACCCATTTGGGCTTCATAACATGTGATTCAATCCATTAATCTAATGCAAACCCCAATCTAATCTAGCATTAATCCTCTTACTTAATTAAGTCTAACCATCATCTAATTAATTAATTATTCTTACATTCTTCTAATTAACTTAACCACCAACGAATTATTTAATTAATTTCAATTAATTATTTTCACACATGCAACAATTCCTAATCTTTTTATTAAACATCATATTAATATTTAAAGTTTCAAAATTTTATTTTGATTTACACACAAATTCTTAATTTATTTAAATGTATAATTTTTTCTGAGCTTACTTAATATGATTATTTTTAATTATTTTAGCTTAGTAAAATTTAATTGCAATAAATTATTAAAACACTCAATCAATAACAATAGCAAGCAAAAATAAAATAAAATATTAATCCATTTAATATTTAAAAATAAAGGAATTTAGAAAAAATAGGATGTTACACGAAGTCACAATTTGATTAAATTTTGGGGACAATTAAGATAAATACGTTTAAGAAAAAAATGCATTGATTTTTGAGATTTTTTTAAATGATACTTATGTCTCTAGATTTTAAAAACAATCACTTTTCTTGAGATGGCATCAAAGAATAATCTTTTAGTTAAAATTCTAATACTCTTCTCAATTTATATATAGCTCAAATATCAACATTTCTCTCAAAATCACAAAAAACACATCATGAAAAAAAAAATGAGAGAAGTACAAAGTAATAACAAACACTTTACTATTAATGAACGTACGTTGTAGAAATGTTGAGAATCCGAGAGCACACCATATATTTTTGCTTGTGCAACATAGAATCGTTTTTTGTCTTCTCAGTAATTGTGAGTGAAGAGTTGTGGAATAAGTCATGTTAGTGTCTCTCGTTAACATAATAATATGTATGCCATCCTGATTAAACAAATAAGGAATGTGAGCATTTGTTTAAAACTAGAGGTGTAATTATTATTTAAGAAAACTATTGGGGAGGTAAGTGTAATTTTTCCTATGACTATGTCCTAAAATTTTAATATTATTTATTTACTAAAGGAATATTGTAACTTGTAAATATTTCATGTACTATATGAGTATTTTTAAATATAAGATATAAAAAATAAATTAATATCATTTTAAAAAGATAAATTAAATTGATAAATATTTTTTTATTAATAATAAAAATTTGAAAAAACGAATATAAGCAATTGAAACTTTTAATTTTAAAAAAAATTCAAAATTTAATTATTTAATTGATGGAAGGCATTTTACTGGTATTTTGTAAATATCGTATTATACCTGATTTTATTAAAGAAAATTTGAACGTTGACTAGAGACTTCAGAAAAGTATAAAGCTCTTTTAATTGGTTAACTAATTAAAGAGAAAAAATATTGACTTAATCTGACATATAAATTTAAAAATCATCTAAAAGAAACTATATGAGAAAAATAGTTCATATAAAAAGTATATCCCTCTTTAAAAATGAAAACTGAAATTTATAAGTAGTATAATTTTGGTTGAAAACGTCATCTATGCCCTACCACTTATTTTTATAAAAGAGGTTAGTTGTGTTTTAACACTGTTCCTTTGTGAAATTGGAACATGGGCATTTAATGTAAGTATTTTCTGTTTGTATCTTATATAATATAATTTTTATTCAACGTTATTCATGAATAAAAAAATATAAATGAGGTTCATGAATAAAAAAAGATAAGAGCACTAATCTCTATCTATAATGAAAGGTTGATGCTTCAAATTGTAGAATTTGTAAATGGAAACTCCTATCTATCTTTTGCCTTTTTTCTTTCTTTGCTAGCTCTTTTCTGGATGGAAAAGTATAGACAAACTATAATAGTAAAAAATGGATAATAGTTTCCTAAACAATATCAAGATACGATCAAGCACGTGGATCAATTGACGTGGAATTGTTCTAGCTTAACCTAATAGTCTAGAGTTTGAGTCTTGCTATGCATTTGCGTTAAATATTCAAAGGAAAAACTTTGTAGTTTATAATGGTTTTACCTAACTCAAGTAGAATTATCTCCAATAAAAAATACCTACAGTCTATACCAAAAACCAAACAATTGAATGATAAAAAGATTTATCCCTAAACCATTTCCTTTCATTCAATCTTGAATTCTGTATAAGAAATTCTTAAACTTTTTTTATTCTTTGGGATTCATAGAGATTAGTTAAACTATAATAACTGACTAATTAATTACTAATTTAGTCTAGTATTTCTACGGTATTATAGATTTTCATCTAATGTTTGGAGCTAATATTTGCCAACAATAGCTCTTCAGAGTTCAGACATATATATATTTGCTATTATTGGCCGCAAGGGTACTGACAGAATATCTTCAGCATTTCAGGTTCATTCTTTTTGTGCACCTTTGTGCAGACTCGGTGTCTCTATTCTAGATATATATTTGATGAATATGCTTATTCTCTAAGTGTAGTCAGATTATGTTGTTGCCTGTCGATCAATTCCTGTCCAAATAAAATAATAAACAAATGCAAAATATGCATATTGACTTTCATTGTAGCACTGTATGTCAAACTAGAAAGTTAATTAAATGTTACATAGTTAGAACATAACAATGTTAATGCGTGTTTGAGAATAGATCATTTTAGGAAAATAAATGTTTTTAATTTTTTTAAAGTTTTTAATTAAAATATTTTTGTTTAAAATAAACTATTTCAAATGGTAAAGGAAGAACTTAAAAAGTTGCAACATGTATGCATATTTTTATGCTTTATTTTGTCTCTGTAAATTATATGTGAGGGTCAATAAATGCTAGATGGAAATGATTTATGTTTTCACTAATTATTATACATTTTGAAAACAAAATTTTTGCCTTTCTACAGCACATTAAGATAGATACAGTAAAGAGGTCTTTAAACTTTTTAAAAATTATAAATAAAAGCTTTCTATCTACCAATGAAGCCAAAAATGTTTGTTGTGGACTTGCTAGTATTTATCAATACATATAATTCTTTTTATATTCACAGATATTCAGGGAGAAATAATTATGCCATATAGCCTGTTGAAAAATATTTTAATGTATTTCCCTTTTGTTTTCATTTTATTTTTATTTTTTCATTTTTCATGATATAATTTATCACATTTATTATTATTTTTACTTTTCTATTTTTTTTTTATCTTTTTTTTTTCACCCCTATCCATGTCAAATTAAGGAAAACATTTGTCATTACTAGCTCTAACTAGTTTCTTAGTTTGTACTCCCTCTCATCTTAAATATAAACCAAAAAATATATATATTAATTTAAAATATAAGCAAATATTAACTAATTTTATCCTAATTAATGAAACTATTTTTCAACTACTTTTATTTAATTGAAAATTTATTTTCAATAACTTTTTTTTTATTCTTAATATCAAATTTCAATGAAAGACAATTTAGAAAAAAAAATATTTTCTAAACAAGATTAGTAAAATTAAATAATATTAATTAATTTTCTTAATTAATGTGAATTTTTTTTTTATATTCAAGACTGAAGAGAATAGTACAGAAAACAAAATTTGCTTGTGGCAAGCAATCTTTTTTTTGTACAGTAGTTTATTTATTTATTAAATTAATTTTATGAAAAATAATTAATTCTCTTAAAAATTTCAAAAATTATTAAAATTCAATTGTGTGTGTTTGTATATATATATATATATATATATATACATAATTAATAAAATATTTTTATATTTTTACTTTAAACTGATTTCACTTTGTTATTTAAAAAATTATTTTAAGCCCACTTTTAAATTATTATTTTTAAATATAATTAACTTTTTATTTTGATTTTTTGAAAATTAATTCTTTTATCATCAATCAATTAATTAATTTTATACAAATTAAAACAAAATATAACCTTATTAATAATTTTGATATTTTGTTAATTTGGCTTGTCTTTTCACAAGCACTCCCAACTTGTCTACCCAAAAAAAAAGAGCTCCCACCCTTCCAACTTTATTCGACACGTAATACGATAAGGATCTAGAGCTGAAAAAATTCATACAAGATTTATAGCATCAAAATTCAAACACTCTAGTTTTTCTCAAATTGAGAGGATCTGTGCCCCATGTGGTTGCTTTCTCTACCCACCCCCCCCCCCCAAAAAAAAAAGCTCCCACCCTTCCAACTTTGTTGGACACGTAATATGACAATGATCTAGAGTTGAAAAAAAAAATCATACAAGATTTATAGCATCAAAATTCAAACACTCTCCAGTTTTTCTCAAATTGAGAGGATCTGTGTCCTATGTGGTTGCTTTCAATTTTCATCATCAACCTGTCTACCCCCCCAAAAAAAAAAAAGCTCCCACCCTTCCAACTTTGTTGGACACGCAATACGACAAGGATCTAGAGCTGAAAAAAAATCATACAAGATTTATAGCATCAAAATTCAAACACTCTTCAGTTCTTCCCAAATTGAGAGGATCTGTGCCCCATGTGGTTGCTTTCAATTTTCATCATACCACACCCATCATTATAAATAAATTTGAGAATTCATTAACAGGTTTAGATTACACGTCGCGAATCAATAGTGATTTTTAAAGTTTGGATGACACATGTCATTTATAGAGATGTTTAGATGACAAGTGTCCTTATATGATACTTTGTAAATATTTGGTTCGGTTACAGATTATAATTATTATCATTATAATTATTACATTAATGAGTTTTAAATAGTTATATTTGAATTTTGAATTTAAAAATTCTATTAAATACCTACCTTTTAAATAACTACCTTAATTATAACTAAAAACTCTATTTATCATTTGACTTAATTAATTGTTAATGACTAATAAGAATAATATATATAATTTTCTTAATTTTTTTCGAAATCAAGGATAAACTAATGAGTATTTTTTATTTTTTTAAAAATTATATACTTAATTAATGATTTTTACTTACATTCACCATAAATTTGTCCTAAATAAAAATCAATAAATAATTTTTACTTAATCAATAGTTTTTTCACTTGCATTCTATTATTTATGACAATAATTTAATATAAGTTTCAAGGAGCAAAATAATAATTATTATATATTTTAAGTATAATTTGTGAAGATACTTGTGTATAATTATTATTATATATTTTAAGAGTATGGATGAAGAGGATATTCTAAACTAGGTTTTAAAGCAAATGTGATCATTTATGTATGATTTTACTCAATAAACTAAACTTTGCATCATCGATTGGGGGTTGTTGATTCAATGTTAATGTATTATTAAATATCTATAATTAAAATTAAAACCATCACATGTAATTGTTATATATAACTTATATAATTGGAATGTCTATTTAAATTATATCCATATTAACTAGGAAAGTTCTACGTATCTATCTATGGAGTAATTTCATGTAGAATCTTATCCCACTTAGCAACACCAAAATGTTTCCCTCTATTTTTTGCTTACATGTCGGCCTCACATTTATTTTCACACAAATCAATTTATGGACAATTATGAAACACAATTATTTGCACACAAAATAATTTATAGACAATTATGACACACAAAATCGGGAAATTAAATTTTATTGTATATTCTAATTGAGCACAATTTTACAATCACTCTTATACATAATTACAAGAAGTATTAGTACCTAATGTTTCTATTTTGAAATTCAAATAGAGTTAGAAAATAAAAAGTAACCATTGAAAGAAGAAATAAAAAAGGGACCTATATTCGAAAGAGACTTAAACTCTCCTCTCAATTTTCCAATGTTAGTATTTTTTTGTTACATGTTCTGAACAATCACCTCCTTTGCGTTGATTTTGTCTATTATCTTTGTCTTCTCCATCTCTTTGTTAAGGTGAGAAAATATATGGTCAAATTGAGATGCATATACGTTAGGTGATTTTTCTTTTTTTTTTCTTTTGATTTTTACATTTTCTCCATTTGAGAAACCACTATTTTTTTTACTTTATTTATGTTTTATTGTTCCTCCTTTGTTTGTTTGTTTATGTTGTTTTTGCTTAGTATATAGTCTATAATGGATGGTCAAGATAATGACATTAAGTATGGCGGTGAATACGATACTCAAGGTCCTAACTTGCTATTAACTTCCTCTTTATTTAAGTTTCTATTATTTTTTTCTTTATTGCTTTAAATTTGATCTACTAAGATTTTATTCTTTTCGCATGTACAAATTCAAAAGAATTCAAGAGAGAAATAAGAATATGGATGAAGAGGATATTCTAAACTAGGCTTTAAATCAAATGTGGTCATTTTCGTATAATTTTACTCAATAAACTAAATTTTGCATCATCAATTAGGGGTCATTTGATTCAGTGTCAATGTATTATTAAATATATATATATAATTAAAATTAAAATCATTACATGTAATTGTTATATATAATTTATATAATTGGAGTATCCATTTAAATTATATCCCTATTAAATTGTTTATTTATTAGCACCTTATTTATTTATATATTACAAATGTTGTCAATTCGAAATAATTTAATAGCATTTTAATAGACAAAAATTTAAAGTGGATGATTAATTTGACTTAAATTTGCAATATTCAATTAATTACAAATATTCAAATCACCAAAAGAAATATGCAATATTCATTTAGTCTTATGAAAATAAAACAAAAATTTTCGTTGACTTTTATTTATAAATAGCACTTTAAATAGAAATAAATTAATTATTCCTTGAAATCCACTAAAATGAACATCTCTGTCCATTTAAATAATTATAATAATTAAGGTAATTTCAACCTGTATATATTCTATTTTGAATTAACTAAGATTATTGTGACATATGTATATATTTTTAAAAAAGGAAAGTAAGATTATTTTAAATTAAGTTAAATATATTATGTTAAAATGTATAATTAAAGTAATTAATGTAATTAATATATATATATATATATATATATATATATATAATTAAAGTAATTGGCTGTAATTAGAAATCAGCAAACTTACAAATATTTAATTATATTTAATATTGATTGAAGAAACTTAAACATTTAAATACAAAAGTAGAAATATCTTTTATTTTAATAATAAAATAAGAAAAAACTAATTTTGATTTAATGTGAAAATTCATGTCACATATAATAAAATGAGAGACACATTACATGTATATATATAAATTTGTTTTTTATTTAATGTATTATTAAATTTATTGGAAATTTTTATTGATATAATTAATGTAATTATTATATATATATATAATTAAGATAATTACATGTAATTGTTCTATATAATTTATTTTTTATGAAATATACTTATTAAATATTGCCAAAAAAAAAATACTATTTTTATATGTTAAAATACATAATACTATTAATTATGGTAATTATGACTGATTATATTGTGACATTAATTAAGGTAATTATGATCAGTGTAAATTTTAATTAAGATAATGAAAATTATTTATGACTATGGTAGTTATATTATTTAAATTACATAATTAAATTGACTATTACAATTTTAAAATTAAAATAGACCATTAATTTAAAAGGACCATTCATGTTGACCTAAATATGAAATTTTTATTTAAATTATTTTCATATTAAATTGTCCATTTATTATTGAACTATTTGTTTATGTATTAGATGTGTCAATTTGAAATAATTTAATAGCATTTTGATGATCCAAAGTTTAAAATGGACAGTTAATTTAAAATTGATGATTAATCTCACCTAAATATGCAATGTTCATTTATTTAAATAGAAATGAAACAAATTTTATGTTAACTTTTTTATGTAAATAGCATTTTAAAAGGAAATAAATTAAGTTTTGCTTCAAATCCACACAAAATTAATGTCTTTGTTCATTTGAGTAATTATAATAATTTAGGTAATTACAATCGGTATACAAGTTAACACAATTATGACATATATATTTTTAAGAAAGATAGTAATATTATTTTAATTTAAGGTAGATATATTATTTATAATGTATAATTAAAGAAATTAGTATAATTAATAATATATAGAATTAGGTAATGGCCCATAATTATCGTTAAATTAGTTAATTTCTAAATATTTAGTTATATTTAATATTGATTGAAGAAACTTAAACATTTGAATGAAAAGTAAAAATTTCTTTATTTGAATAATAAATTATGAAAAATAATGTCGATTTGATTGATTTAAAGTGTAATTTCATGACATGTATACTAAGATGGTAGTCACACGGCACATATTATATATATTTTAGTTTTTTTTATTTAATGTGTTATTATATTTGTTGAAAACTTTTATTGATATAATTAAAGTAATTAATATAATTATTAAATTTATGTGGTCAAGTTAATAACATGTAATTATTATATAATTTATTTTTATATGAAATATAATTACTAAATATTTCTAAAATATACTATTTTTATATGTTAAAATATATAATTTTGTTAATCATGGTCATTATGACTGATATATATTGTGATATGAATTAATAAAGGTAATTATGATCAATAAGTACTTTAATTAGGGTAATGAAAATTAGTTTAAACAAAGGTAATTAGATTATTTTAAATTACAAAATTGAATTAATCAATATTATGTAATTTTAAATTTCAAAAGGACAATTAATTTAAAAAGGATAATTAATTTTGACCTAAATATAGAATTTTTAATTAAATTATTTTTATATTAAATTGTTCATTTATTATCACACTATTTATATATTTATTTATTTATCACACATCAATTCAAAATAATTTAATAGCATTTTGATAGACCAAAATGTAAAATAGACGATTAATTTATAATTAACGATTAGTTTGACCTAAATATGCATTGTTCATTTATTAAAATTGTAATGAAGCAAAATTTCATATTGACTTTTTGTTATAAATAGCATTTTAAATGGAAATAAATTGATTTTTTCTTCAAACTCAAATGAAATTAACATCTATGTCCATTTGAATAATTATAATAATTAAGATAATTATAATCAGTATATATTCTAATTTGAATAAAATAACATAATTATGACATAAATATTAGAAAAGATTATAAGATTATTTTAATTTAAGATAAATATATTATTCAAAATGTATAATTAAAGTAATTAATGTAACTAATAAATATATATAATTAAGATAATTGCTTGTAATTATAATCAAATTATTTAATTTATAAATATTTGATTATATTTAATATCGATTGAAGAAACTTAAACATTTGGATAGAAATTATAATTCTCCTTTATTTGAATAATAAATTAAGAAAAATTAATGTTAATTTGATTTGATTTAATATGAAAATTATTGACATATATTATAAGATGAGAGATACATGACACATATGATATATAATTTAGTGTTTTATTTAACGTATTATTAAATTTATTAGAAATTTTTGTTGATGTAATTGAATTAGTTAATGTAATTATTAAATATATATAATTGAAATAATTATATGTAGTTTTCATATATAATTTATTTTTTATGAAATATAATTTTTAAATATTTCTAAAAAATACTATTTTTATATGTTAAAATACATAATTCTATGAATCATGATAATTATATATATATATATATATATATATATATATATATAAATTAATTAAAGCAATTATGAATTGTGTATATTTTAATTAAGTTATAACATATTCAAATTAAGGTATAATATTTAATTATTATCATAAATAATTTATTAAGGGGACATTTAACTTTGTGAGAACTTATTGTAATGTGTCTTTCAATTTTAACTCCATTGTAAACATTATTGTTCAGGATTATTTATTTGTATAATCTTCAAACTTTAGAGCTTTCATTTTTTTTAATTTTATTTGCTTAATTTTTTTATGTATATTTCTTTTATTCTTATTGAATTCATTTGTTTTTATCATTTTTATTTTCTTTAAATATTTTTTTAAAAATATAATATATTAGTATTTGAATTAGTTTGCATCCTAAGTTGCTAACATTATTTTCTAGATTTTACTATTTCAACTATTAAGATGGATAGGAGTAAAAGACCAAAAAAAGGGTTTTACAGGGTTTTTTTTTCTCATTTTTTTTCTCTATATGTAATTTTCATTTTATTATCTTTTCAACGATTAATAAAAGAATGCTTTAATAAAACAATAATTTATATATCATGAATATTATGTTTGGAACTAGATATTACATAATGCTATCAAATCTTTTAATTAGTTTAAAATTTTAAAATGATATCCATAATAAATAATTACTATACATATGAAGCAAAAAAAAAAAAAAACATATACTATACATCAATAATTTATCCAAGTACTTATAAATTTAATTGATCTTTCATTTGATTGATGTTATCTTTCTCTCTTATTTTTGTTCCAAAAGAAACTGAAATTTAAATGATAAATCAATGATTACAAAATATAATTACATACAATGTTTTATTTGTATAAGTATTAAGATAAGACTAATATATATGAATATATATAGGGTCAGGATCCGTTGATACCAGGTGTCAAAGTTAGTCAAATTACACCTTCAATAACTTTTTGTAGAATGTAAATTTAACCAATTCAACTGTTGAATTGTGTGATATTATCTTCATGATCATGTATATCAAATTTCACATAATTTAGACTTTTTTAGATATCTTATCTAACATTGAGTGTTTACATATATTTTAATATCATATTGTACGTTAAAATAAAGTAATGCAATAAACTAGTAAATAATTTTAGAATTATATGAAATTTTGTATACTTAATCTAATTAATAAGAACATCAAATTCAACGGTTAGATCGATTAAATTTGCATTCTTCAAAAATTTATTGAAGGTGTAATTTGACTAACTTTGACACTTGGTGTCAACGAATCCTGACCTATATATATATATATATATATATATAAGTCTACTCTATATTCATACGTATTTATACAAAAATTTCAGACAAAATGTAACATTTAAGATTTAGAGCAATATAAGTAGTACCTCATACTTGGTATCATACAATAAATAAAAACAGGAATGATTGCTTCAAAATATTTCAAAAATCAATGATAGGACTATGACATATTATATATTTATTTGAAATTAAGTATTAGTGTCATTTAATTTAAAGGAATAGTTCTGATATGGGACAAAAAATAACAACAAATATTCATTGTCGTAGAAAAAATTCTAATTAGGAAACTAAAATTAATATATAATAATAATAATAATTAACTATACAAAACTTTTACACTGATATTGAATGTCTATTAATCTCATTTTTAAAGAAAAAACTAATAATTACAAAATTTAATTTAAAATATTTTTTAATATTAATATCTCTTATTAAAATTTTGTATAAATTGAAATTATATACAAATGAGAAAATATTAATGAATATAATATGTTTAAAACACACATTTTTATAACTTAAAATAATGTGAGATGTGTATGAATATAAAATTATTTGAGTTTATATTAACATTCATAATTATATATATAACACATTTATTAAAAAATTATTAAGAAATATATTAAATAATTATAATAATATAAAATTATAAATTTAACATCCGTACGGGTTATTACACTAGTTATAGAAATGCCGAAATGGAACCTCTCCGAGGTTTAGTATGCCACGTGTCTAACCAGGACATTGCTTTATGGTCATTGTTTTTTACGTCCAAAGTCAACATGCATGACGATGTATTATTTATTTAATTTAATTACAATTAATTATTTTAATTATATTTACGAATATTATTTTTGTATTAATTTAGCTAAATAATAGACATAATAAATATAATAATTAATTTAATTAGTTAAATAAATTTAATTAATTAAATCTTTTTAATTAATTTTTTTCCTTTATTGTACAAATTTTAATTAAGTACTTAATGTATTATTTAACCACAATTTAATTTTTTTTTTCATAAATTTACCTCATGAAACAATAATCAAAATTTTAAATAAAAAACATTTAATAAATTCAAAAAAGCCAAAAAAAAATAAATAGAATCCCCAGAAATAAAAAAAAATTAAAAAATCAAGTGGGAAGTCGGCTCCTAAGGTGGAAGATTCTTACATGAACAATAATACGTAACAGATTGGAAATAATGTGGAAAGTGACGTATTTGAGATTTTTTTTTTTGGTATTATTTATGAAAAAAAGAAAGTACTGGATTCGTTACATATAATATATTTATGAAAAAATAGAAAGTACTGGAAAGTACTGGATTCGTTACATATAATATACTGGATTCGTTACATATAATATATTATATTATTCACTTAATGATATTTGACTATAGTGGGAAAATGGACGCAAAGTAGTACGCCAACCGTAATTGATTGGTACGTCTACTTTGCTTGATAATATGATAAATTAAAGACATCAAAATAAACAATCACACTAAATAAATAAATAATTCTTCGCCACCGATACTTGACATATGCATATAGTAACTCAGTGGCAGTGAGCTTGGAAAAATAATTTGGAGGGATAAAATAATTAAAATTATCTATAATTATAATAAGAAAGATATATTTTTTTATTTTTTATTAGACTATTTTATTCTTTCATTACTTTCTAGAATATTCATTATTTTACCATTTAATTAATGATACAAGAATTTTTTTAAGATATATCTCACTTATTTTTTCAAATATTTTATCAGCTACCAAATAAATGAAAAACAGTAAAATCACCACACTTCTCTTATCTTTCTTCTCTTTCTGACTAGTTCGCCAATCCCAAACCAAGCCTTTCTCCATTAGAGGGAACTTCACGATTTCGTTAACCAGGGGGGGAAAATTTTGATTGGTCAAACTGGCACATACGCGGCTCAACTTCTCATGCCCCTCCGGCACCTCCACGTTACTGGTGTGGTCGCTTTCAATTTTCATTATACCAACCCCATCAGGGAAATGGAACCTCTCCGAGATTTAGTACGCCATGTGTCCTAATGAGGACATTGCTTTATGTAATAGTAAAAAAACTGAGTTTAAAGTAATTGAAATGAAAAAATATCTAAATTTAAAGGTATAAACTTATAAAGTTCATTTTAATATTACTTACACAATAATGTGCCCACATTAAAAAATTTAGATCAATTTAAAAGTATTTCTTATAAATTTATTCATATTAAGGTATTACCTGGTGTTTAAGTAAAATTAAAATAATGTGAATAAATATAAATAAATTAAAATATGATGAATTTAAACCTAGTAAATATTAAACTAATGCTTTTAAATTTATTCATAATGTATAAGTGTTCACATTACAACACTTTCGGAAGTTTGCCCCTTGCCGTCGGGATGTTGCACGATAAATGCATAATTATTCCATTGGAAAAATGATCAAAAACCAATGTTTTTAAAATTGGACCGATCAAGGAACTGATTCAAGGTTCAATGGTTCAATCGGAATTAAACCATAGTCGAATCAGTATTAATAAAATAATAATAATAATAATAATAATTAAATAATACATAAAAAATTTAAAAATATAATATCATAACTTTATAATATTAAAAACTAAAAATAAAATATAATTTTATAGATTCTTAACATATACAATACCTAAAAAAGTTCAAATTAAATATGTCATAATACTTAAGTCTAAGTTTTAATAATACATATCAATATTTATTAATAAAAACAAGTTTATATTTAAAATAAAAAACAAAATAATATTTTATTAGACATTTTTATTAAATCGTTACAAACCAATTTTTTACCAGTTCACAGACCGATTTTTTGTCTGGCCGGTTCTCTAATTTAATTGGGCCAGACACATGATCGGGTCACCGGTTGAACCGGCCGGTCCGGTTCTGATAACTATGTCAAAAACTGTCTAAATTATTTTTTATGACATTTTCCTTTTTTTTATTTTTAATTTATATATTTAACCAATTATTTACGGCCACGTTATCCGCATAAAGCATTTTTCGCGTTCAAAATCACGCTGCATGACGAATGGACAGCCGCCCACGCCATTATAAAGCTCTGCACGCATCAACCTTCCTCCTCCCTCTCTACACTATCAACCCGGCTTCTCTCAAAGGCGGTCACTTACCCCTCGCCCCAACCACATTCAGAAACACCCTTTTCCTTCTCTGGTATCAATCAGTGGATTGATAGCAATGAATAAGGGAAAAGTTTACTGTCTTCTACTAACTTTGCTGTTAGCTTTAATTCAAATTAAGTATACAGGTCAGGACACCAATCCCTTCCGATCAACTCCAACCACGGCGCTTTTCCTCACCGCCATAATTTGTCATGGTCTAACATCCATGGCTGACAGGAACCATCCAGCTCCTAACATAATATTCCACATGTCAGGAATAGTTGCATTGGAGGTGCTCGTGCGGGTTCTTCTCGCTGATATTTTCTGGTTCTGTGTCGTCAACGTGCTTGGTTTACTGGTAGCTGTGTTATGCTTCTTCAAATACATCGCTAACATCTTTGCTTCACCTAATGAGAAGCCAGACAGAGAATTGCAGCGGCAGGACGAAGCCCAGGTGTAGTAGTATATTATTAATTTGTAAGATAGCCTGGTTTCATGGATATAGGATTTACGTTGTGTTTGCGTTGCTGTTTTTATTTTTGTTGTTGTACTTTATGCCAATGTTTCATGTTCGTGATTGTGACATAGGCACCGCTTGTGGCATCGACGACGAACTTTATAGGCTTTAAGACGATGCTATTAATTTCTTTCATGTTCTATTTTGTAAGTTGTCATGTTATTAAATACAATAAATCAGGCTTAAATAATATTGGACTTAAATATTATTCTTATTCATTAAATTTGAGCACTTGCTTAAATAAGACAATGCTATTTCTTTTATGTTCTATTTTGTCCAGGATCTCACCGACTTGCGATTTTCCTCGTTAAAGATCGATCGTGCGTTACAATTCGTGTCGATCTTGTGGAGACGGGTCTCTGAGTTGAGTTTCAGTCCGAAACCCATATTGTTTTTTACCCTACCCAGTTCGCAAAAGGTGAAAACTTCGTGTCCTTCTGTTTTCGATCAATTCTCGCGCGTAATTACTCTCCTTCGTCTCCAAGGTTCTTCTTTCGTGCTTCTTCCCTTGTTCATTGTGTATGGTCTTTGCTTTGTGCTTTGTCTGAAACTGAGACCTCAAATAGTATGTTGGATTAAGTTTTTTTTTATAAGTATTTATAGGAAAAGAAAATAAAAGAAAATAATTTTTTTATAGTTTATGTATAAATTAAAATCAATTTTTTGAAAGAGTTAAATAATTTTAATTTCTCCAAAAAAACTAATTTTAACTTATGTATAAGTTAATTTTAATTTATAAAAAAACCTTATTTTCATTTTTTTGTTATTTTCTTTTTTTTATAAGTGTTTATGGTGAATGGTATTTAAATAAGCCCAAAATTTGCTTCCAAAATTAATTTTCGAAATTGTTAAAATTTTAACACTTTTTAAAATCAATTTCTAGAATAGATTATTATCTAAATAATTTCTGAAATTTAGTTTTCAAAAACGATATTTAAAAAAAAATTACAAAAAAATGAAAGACAAGTGTATTAATAAAAAGAGGAGTAAAAATAGCAATTGGCATAATTTATTATTTTCTTCTTCTTTTTTAATCACTATGTTTTCTCTTCTCGTTTTATCTTTCTCTTCCGCAAAAAGGGTGGATAATTTTTCAAAATTATATATGCGATTAACCTTATCCGATTGAGGAAGTCAATTTCGCAATCACGAGTATACAGTTAGTTCAAAGCCACGGCTTTGGTTCTTGCAGGCAACAACATACAATAACATGATATATCAACTATATTCTAATAAACCAGTGATTTAATGTGGTTCTGCGAAGTATCACCCACATAGATTTTATAGAACTCGCAAGTTCATAGAAATACTTCGTACGGAAGAAGGATTGACTAGATTTAAAAATTAAAACAAAAACATCGTTATGGGAGACAGAAGAGAGAACACATAGTAAATTTTGTATTTATAATACATAACACAGTTGACAAAATACATACCACCTTAATTTCCACTCTATTTTATTTTACTTACATTCTAATTTCAGTTTCCCTATTTTTTTTTATTTAAACTTATTTGTTAAATTGCGTGCTAAATTCCAGTATTTTATTAAAGCATAATATTAAGAGCATTCCTATTCCTTGGCCCAATTGACAAACTTGTTGAGATTCTTATCACCTTGTGCTTTGTTCTTGATGACCTTTTCCATTAATTTCAAAGATCTTCCTTTTATTTCTTCATCATCAAGTAGTATCTCCACCTTCTTTTTTATCTCTTCCCATAATATCAGTCCATTTTCATCCCTGTCAAATCCCAGTCCAACCGTCCACACATCACTAATGTATGTCTGGTTCATAAGCTGATCACTGCAGAATGGCCAACACAAGAAGGGCACCCCATTATACACACCTTCTATGGTTGAATTCCAACCACAGGGGGTAATGAAACATGCTATGGCAGGGTGGCTCAAAATCTTCTTTTGGGGTGCCCAACCAACAACTTTACCTTGACTTCTCTGGAAGTCATGTGGGTATGTATTGTTCACCTCATAACCATTGTCTTTACGCACAACCCAAAGAAAAGGCCTTTTAAGGAGATCAAGTCCAAGAGCTAATTCTTTGAATTGGTTTGGTTTCGTTGACACCATACTGCCAAATGAAACATATATGACAGAATGAGGTGCATGGCTGCGGGTCTAACCATTCTAGGCAGGTTCTGTCTTCTTGCCACAGTGAACTAATTATGTTGTGCTCATTTGAAATCAATGGGCCAATTGCTAGGAGCTTTGGTGATGTAGAAAATGCTCCAGGTTCAAGATCGAAAGAAGTGTTACAAAGCCACCACTTTCCTAAATTCAAATTTTGCATCTCATGTTTCATATGAAGGAAGAAGGAGGCATTATCCAAGCAGTACCATGGCATGGCAGCTGCCTCCATCAAAGGCAAATTAGGGGAAAGCTGTATTTCCTGCTCTTGGGTTGGGAGTCCTGAAATACCAAAAGGCAATTAAGAAACACCTATATGTCAGTGCTGAACTATTAATTATCGGGGAATATGAGACAACCAAGTGTAAAATGGGACCAAGATTCCCTGCGATTGAAAAGTAACTGCAGGGTGGGGCAGTCGGTTTAAATTATTTGATCTTATATATTTATTCAATTTTTAATTATAAAAAATATAAAATCAAGGCTGCAGATTTTGTGCAGTTGAAAATAATTGCAGAGAATATAAATTGGAAAATGTTAAACTTACATCTCATTGGGAAAAAATAAAGGAAGAGAGAAACCGATAAATGTAATAAATGATGTGATAAAAAATAAATAAACAAATAAAAGAAAAATAAAATGGAAATAAAATCTTGATTTTTAGATATTTAAATAATAAAAACATTCCATTCACATTCTTTATTTCTCATTATCTCTTTTTTTTTTTGTCATATTTTTCATAATCAATCATATCAATTACTTATCTTTTTTCTCTTTTTATCTTTTTCAAGGTGTAAACCCTTAAATGTCCAAGTATCTTTTTCTATAGAAATAAGATGCAAAAGAAATTGGGTGCATGAATATAATATCCAAACTTGGAGATAAGATCCTCTAAAGTATAATAGTAAAGTATTTGGTAAAGTAATAAAATGATTGGCTAGTATATCACTTAAATCATAGACCTTACCACACACATGATTCATTCTTTATATATATATATATGGGATTTGCTAACTTATACACACTTCTTTTTTAGTTAAGGTACATTAGAAAATTATAACTATAATGTATCTTAAAATACACCATGGTATAACTTGTTAACATACTCCAACGAAAAAATAAGTATGTGTTTGTTAACAAATGCTTGTGGAGTTTGCTAACGTATACACACATATTTTTTAGTTGGAGTACATTAACAAACTATAATTACAATGTATTTTAAAATACACATTCAACGTAGCTTACTAACATATTCTAACTAAAAAATAAGTGTGTTTACATTAGCAAATCCCTTTATATATATATAACTCTTCGTGTTCTTTAACATAATTGTTTAATAAATAATAGCTATAAAAAGCATGCTATTAAAAGTCAGATTTAACGTGACATAATGAACTTGTTTTTGTCACCTTCGTCTTGTTTAACTCCATATAATATATTTGCTATATATAAGTGAAATAAAAATTAAATAAATTATTTTATATTATGTCAAAATTTTCAGAAAAGTGAAATATATAATTATATAATTCGTTTCAAATTCATGTATAATGTTTTATCAAATTTATGTAAACTAAGTTTCTAGTAAATTAATAAAAATGAATAAAAAATATTTTCTCACAACTCTAATTGAAATATACAAGAAAAAAATTTATAATTTTATTTAAATTTTGATAAGTGTAACAGTTTTTTAAAAATATCTTAAATATAATTTTTAAAATAAGAACCATAAAAAGTAGTGATTTTTTAGTAGTATGATAATTTATGATTAATTTATAGCGTAAAATATTTTTATACTGTAAATACATCTAAATAAATACTAAAAAATATAGATACATAATAGAGTTCAACTCTATTATTTGAGTACTTCATTTAGTATATTATAGATAAATAATTGATAAGCACATTATTTAGTATATTATTTAAGAACATTATTTAGCAATTATTTAGTACATTATTTACTACATTATAGATTAATTAAATGCATTATTTAATTTGAAAATTTAGAGGAACTGAACTCGTATCGACCATATATACTAAAAATGTATTTTTAGTATTTATCTATATTTTTAAGTATTTATTTAGATGTATTTAAGGTGTAAAAATATTTTATACTATAAACTGATCATAAATTACCGTACTACTAAAAATACTATTTTTATGGTATTTATTTTAAAAAATATATTTAAGGTATATTTTAAAAAAAATTTACACATATTAAAATTAAATTTATATTTAAAAAAAATATATTTTTATCTATATTTTAAGCAAAAAATCATGGATGTTTTTGTAAAAAAATTTTATACATTTCATAGTTAATCTTAGAACTTGCACCGTTTTAAAACCAGTTTTAGACAAGAGTTATATTATTTTATTTACATATTTCAATTAATTTTCGTATAAAATTGACATTATTTAATTTACATATTTCAAATGGATTTTAAATGAAATTATAAATTGTTTTCTTGTATATTTTAATTATAAAAACTTAGTTTACATAAATTTGATAAAAATTTATACGTGAATTTGAAATGAATTATATAATTATATATTTTACTTTTTGAAAACTTTGAAATAAAATAATTTATTTAATTTCTGTTTCACTTATATATGGCAAATATATTATGTTACGACACATTACTTTTAAATTTGACTTTAAATAATATGTACATTATTGCAATTATTTAATAAACAACTATATGAAAGAACATGAAGAGTGTTTTTTAATATAAAGAATGAATCTAGTGTAATAAGGTCTATAATTTAAGTGTTATATTAGCCAATCATTTTATTACTTTACCAAATACTTTATCATTATACGTTAGAGGATCTCATCTCCCAAACTTAGTGGGATATAATTATAGTTAAATTAACAATTTCATCTTTACACCTGTCATTATTTTTTTATGTTAATTCCTATACAAAAGTACTGTATATTTAAGTTGCTAGTTGCTATAAAAAAAATAAAATTATCTCTGTCATTGTTTTTTTATATATTTTACTTTTTGAAAACTTTGAAATAAAATAATTTATTTAATTTCTATTTCACTTATATATGGCAAATATATTATGTTACGACACATTACTTTTAAATTTGACTTTAAATAATATGTACATTATTGCAATTATTTAATAAACAACTATATGAAAGAACATGAAGAGTGTTTTTTAATATAAAGAATGAATCTAGTGTAGTAAGGTCTATAATTTAAGTGTTATATTAGCCAATCATTTTATTACTTTACCAAATACTTTATCATTATACGTTAGAGGATCTCATCTCCCAAACTTAGTGGGATATAATTATAGTTAAATTAACAATTTCATCTTTACACCTGTCATTATTTTTTTATGTTAATTCCTATACAAAAGTACTGTATATTTAAGTTGCTAGTTGCTATAAAAAAAATAAAATTATCTCTGTCGTTTGCTGAAGTTTAAGACAGTACTAGATTTTGCTGATATCATGCTCTCTCAACAAAAATGGCGGACAACTCAACAAAATCCAACATTGTTATAACTTTATCAAGCAGTAAGAACTGATTCCTAAACATTTTATTCATAAAGGAATAATTACAGCGTAGGACTTTTTCACGTAAGAAAAAAATTGGTATCAAGTATAAAGTCTAAATTTTTAATTTAACCTATTCTAAAAGTTAGCAAATTAAGGAAGCGATATAATGCTTGGTAAAATATTGAGAAATATCCAGTATTAGACCATATACACAACACAACTGCATGTGACTGGAAGAATATAGGAAAGTACTGATGGATTGTGATAAATTTCAAGAAAGTGATTTTGCAGCCGTATTTGGCCAAAACCTGAGAGAACTGCAGAAGGGGATTCATATGCCCTAGGATTGGGTAAGGGATTGCAAGAAAATGTGGGATGCCCATCTTCGTGTGACTGGGAATCTGGCAAATGGAGCAACAATTGTTGGTGTATTAATTATAGTGAAACATAGCACCATTTGTATGTGTGTACTTTGTATTCATCTTTGGAACTGTGTGTACCTGCCAACAAGGGGTGAATGCTGCACGAGATTTGGAGACCGCTCCAGCAAGCAGCGATGTGGGGCTAGATGACAACGGTGGTCACCTATAAGAACACTACACTCAAGTCCTGTTTGTAAGAGGTAAATAATAAAGTCTGAAGAGTACCTGAAGTGGGTCCAGAATAATATTGTCCAGAACAGTAAATGCGGTGGTTGCGTGATTGGCTTTGTTACTTAATTATATATATATATATATATATATATATAAGGAAAACATTGATTGGTTAGTTTTTACTTTTTATGTTTTCGGTTCAAATCAAATGTAACCAACGGGTTTGTTTGTAGTAATCAGAAAAAGAATGAGTGATATATATGAACTAGCACTCATGCACGGGACCACCCGCAGCCGCAGGTCCGGCGGCTCTCCATGTTTTCAGTGTTCCAAATTCCAATTGACTTGGAATTCAGGATTCTCATGGAAAGTTGAACACGCCATAAATAGTCTTCCCGCATAATATATATGTGATTTATATACGCCAATTTTCTTTCGACTTTGAAAATTCTGATAGACCTAACCGCATCATGGTTTTTTTATTAATTAACATATCATTACGTGCAAAATGGGTTTGTTTATGGTAACATGGATGATTTTGACATAGTAAATGGAATAATATACCATTAATAGATGCCAGTTTTCTTGACTCTGAAGACTTTTAGACCTAATTAACAGCGTGATGGCCTTATATTAATTAACACCACAATACGTGCAGCATGGGTTTGTCATATATGCATCAAGTGAGAATTTTTTTATTATTGTGATAAATGAGACCTATAAATTTAAGTTATTCAATTATTGATGAATAATTAAGATTAAAATTTTATTAAAAAAGTCATGCATTTATCTTTTAATCTTGATAATTTCAATATAATATGATTATCTAAATTTATAATTCTCATCTCTCACAATAACAAAAATTCTCACTTGATACATTTCATATATGAGAATGTATCAAATGAGAACCCATGTTATTTTGAGATATGAGAACTATAAATTTGGACTATTAAATTAGGCCTTTTAACCACACTAGTAAAAAAAAAAAACTATTTACTAAAATAATAATAAAAAAAAACAATTTACCGATATAGGTTGTTTTAGAAAAAGGGAGGAAAACATTTTAACAGGAAGCGCCAACTCAGTTGGCGCCTCGCGTTTAGAGTAATATTTTTTTTACTACAACAGGAGGTGCCAACTCGCGTTCAAATTTTTTTTTTTCCTGAGTTGGTGCCTAGTGTTCAAATTATATATATATATATATATATATATATATATATATATATGTATATATATATATGTATATTAACAGGCCTTGCGTTCAAAAAATTATGTAAAATTATAAATAGATAAAATACTCCTTGTAAAATTTGTTTGATATATGTGTTGATAAACAGGTGGACCGGTGGACAGTTAAAGGAATTTACATATCGTAAATTTCATCTCTCAACTTATAGAGAGAAATTTGACGGCATGAAGAGACATGATATGAGTTCATTTTCATAACATAATTTTAATTTATATGTTGTCGTGTTATATCTAATGCATAACTTATTTTTGCAGATTGTATGGGAGCCATACTCTACATGGCTTGGTGGCTTGCCAAACATTTGCACGGAGGGAATTACAGTGTGAAGAGTTGTAGTCCCATTAATAAATTTTAATATTATAGAGTATTACCACCTTGACTGTGTTATGCGTCAATTTGGGATGGTACAACACATCCTGTTATAGTAAAAAAAAAAATTGAACACAAGAGTTGACACCTCTTGTTATATATATATATATATATATATATATATATAAATTAATCGCGAGGCGCCATCAGTTGGCGCCTCCTATTGTAGGGAAAAAAAATTAACGTGAGGCACCAATAGTTGGCGCCTCCTGTTGTAGTAAAAAAAAAATTATTTTGAATGCAAGGTGCCAACTCAGTTGGTGCCTCCTGTTAAAATGTTTTCGTCCCTTTTTTTGAAACAACCCATATTGGTAAATTGTTTTTTTTTATTTTATTTTAGTAAATAGTTTTTTTTACTACTATGGTTAAAAAGCCATTAAATTATATTTGAATAGTTACAATTATAATATAAATGTACACAACTTTTTAAAATCATTATATGACCGCTAACTTTTAATATTGACTATTTGTGTATATTTAAAGTTCTAATTTCTCATTATAATTTAGAGTTCTCACTTGATATGTTTCCACATAAGAAGCGTTTCAAGTGAAAAATCTTGATTATTGTGAGACATAGGGACTATAAATTTGAGACATATAACTCTATGGATGGTCTAGATTAAAAGATAAATACACATGACCATTGAACTCGTGGATCAACTGGTACAAGTTTGTTTCAGTTTAAATAGTAGTCTTGAGTTCGAGTCATAAGTATAAAGTTGTATTAAATACTCAAAAAGAGAGTTGTGTTGCTCATAGTGGTGTCCTACTTGGCTTAAGCAGGACTGCTTCATGTGAAGGATATATGTGGTCTCTATTAAAAAAAAATTACGCATAATTTTTTCAAGGAGTCATGTGACTACTAAATAATTGTTAATCATGATCATTGATGTATGATTATATGGTATAGATTTATAATTATCATTTTTCACAATAAACAAGAATTATCAACAATATATATATATATATATATTTACAGATTACAGGTATTCTCCACACACACACATATAACATTAAGAATTCAATTGTGAGTGAGAATAGAGAATATTATAAGTAGAATGTTCACAAAGTAATGCTTTTTGAGGAATACTATTTGAGGAAGATGATTATATTTGTGGCGGTGTGAGAAAAATTTCATCGGGAAATGTCTTGCGTGAGTTGCGTTCTACACGGGAAAAATTCCACTCCGATTACGGACTCAATGACCCTTGCGTGCTTTACTTCCAATGTGGCCTCAAAGGTCTTGCATCCTAATGAGAATTGAATAACCAGTCGGTCACAATTTCTCATTCTTAATTAGAATTTCTAGATAATGTTTCATTGTGACAAACACATTCTTTTTTACTCTTTTGAAGTTCATTGCAAATGTAACTAATTTTTAAATTGGATTAAGGTTATGCAAATTAGATTATTCACATAATTAACAAGATATTTGTACTATTCAGATCTGGCTGGTCGGCCATTTGGGCCGAACAACCTAAAGATGGCCGACCGATCTCACCCTAGGCTAGCATAAATTAGGAAAGTAGGAAACTAGTGTAATAAAGGAAATCGGGCGATAAATCCGAGGATGAGGATGAAGATGCTCCGTGATGTAGGTAACGAATATCTAACAATAAAAGAGGACAGGTGTCCACTTTCTAACCCTAATCTCGATCCAAAACCCTAACCTTGCTTGTCCTTGGGCCTCCCATGACTTGATCGTCAGAGTGTCTTTGCAGGTACCCCCCACCAATCTGTGTGAGGCTGCTTCATACATCAGAAGGAAGGAGGACCACCGTGGGGGGTGGAGCTTAAGGAGGAGCAGTTCTTCAGCAAGAACATTTGGCGCCCACCGTGGGGCAAGGTAAAATTATTCCTTGACCACTATCGGATGGAGATGGTGAGAACCAGGAGCGTAATGGCGAATGACCGAGGCAACGACGTGGGGCCGTCCCTTAACCCCTTGATCCAGGCATTATGCCAAGAGATGGCGAACATGCAAAGGAGGAATGAGGAGGAAATGGATAGGTTGCGAAAGGAAAATGTGGAAATACGCCAACAGTTGGAGAAAAAGAGCCAGCGAATGTGAACCATTTTGAGCAGACTAAAGAGTCGGAGCACCCCACCCAGCGATATCATGCAAAAACCAGTTGACAACTCGAGGCGCGCCCAAAAGTACTTGGGGAGTTACGGCCCAGGACCTTGATCAAGTCGCACTTCCAATCAGTGGGCGGGACAGTCTGAAGACACTCGTTCGTAGACGGCATCATGGAGACCCCCTTACCCCCGGGCTAGAAAAACTTGAACTTGGATCGCTATGATGGAACGACCGATCTCAGCAAGCACATCAACACATATACTACCCAGGTAAACCTATTCACAAACGATGATGCTATTTTATGTTGAGTTTTCTTGACCTCTCTTAAGGGGCAGCCTTAAGCTGGTATGCTCGGCTACCATCGAATTGGATTGACTCATTTGCTACTCTTGTTGTGAGGTTCAGGGTGCAATATGCAACAAGCAGGCTGCATCACCTTACGTCAGTCACCCTGGTGAACCTCAGGCAGGAGGACAATGAACCTTTGCGGACGTTCATGGAACAATTCGTAGCAATATCAATAAAGATCAGAGACCTAAACCTAGAAGTAGCACAACACTTTATGATCATGGCCCTAAAGCCCAGACCCTTCTCCAATAGCCTATGCAAGAAGCCCCCATTGGATATGGATGAATTCCGGGCCCGAGCAGCGGGGTACATCCAAATGGAAGAGATGGCGAAGTTCCAAGACCAAGTCCAAGCAGGAATGTCAAAGAAAACCAATGATCGCAAGAAGCCAAGGCCAGGTTGGGAAAAAAGGCAAAAGGTTGAAAGAAGCACCCTCGGCTCGAAGTACAACCATTATACCCCGCTTATTGACAGTCGAGCGCATATCATGGAAGAAGCTTGCAGTGCAAAGTTATTATGGCTACTGCCAAAGAGTTGCTCCCCTGAAGGAGCGGATCGAACTAAACACTATCAGTATCAAGGGAACTACGTGCACTCAACGGAGGAATGCTGGACCCTCCGTGATAAGGTCGAGGAACTCATTCAAGCCGGACACTTATGTAATCACGTCTAGAAGAAGGTTCAGGAAGCCGGGATGGAGGTCGGAGGGATAGTAGGCATAGGGGTCGCAGGGAGAAGCGGACTGAAACGTAGCCTACAAAGGAGGACGAACGGCAAAATCCACCTCCCTCGGAGAGAGCGAACACCCATCTAAAAGGAGTCATCAATACCATAGCTAGAGGGTTCACAAGGGGAAGGTCTAGCAGCTCCGCTAGGAAATGTCACTTAAGAGTGGTACGATCGGTAAATACGGTGGGGAAGCCCTTGAAGACACATCCCCCAATAACTTTCACAGACGCAGACTTCAAGAGTGTAGATCCCAAGTAGGACAACCCGGTCGTCATTACAGTGGAGGTTACTAACTTTGTTGTATGAAAAACATTGATCGACCAAGGAAGTTCGGTTAACATCCTTTATATGGACACCTTTAAAAAATTGGAGATCCTGGAGCACTTGATTCAGCCCCACCTAGAGTAGTTAGTGGGATTTACTAGAGAACGAGTAGACACTCGCGGGTACATTGACCTGCTCACCACGTTCGGAGACGAAAGCACCTCTCGAACTATTATGGTAACATACTTGCTAGTGAATGCAGATACCTCGTACAACATCTTCATCAGTTGGCCCGCCCTAAACCAACTCGGCGCCATAGTTTCCACCTTCCATCTGGTGATGAGGTTCCCCACGGTGACTGGGAAGATAGTAACGGTCAGTGCAGACTAGAAGACGGCTCGGGAATGCTACGCGGAGAGTTTGAAGGTTGTAAGAAGAGGGTCCAAGTCACGAGGTCGGCCTGTATGCACATTGCACCCCTCAATGCACAATGAGTCAATCAAACTTGACCCTTGGGTTAAGGAGCCGAGAGCGAAACCTTCCTGAGGATGTGCGGAAGTACCAGCTGGGCAGGCACCTTGATCAATGCACTCGATTCGACCTCAACCTACTAGAGGGAGTATTGGCTCAAATTACCAATGTCCTCAACAGCAACGCAGACCTATTTGCATGGACGGCGGCTGACATGTCAGGGATTGATCCGAGTTTCCATTACCATAAACTCGCTGCATGCCCGGAGGCACAACTAGTTGCCCAACGAAAAAGGAGGATGGGCGAAGAGGGGAGACAGGTGGTAGAAAGGGAGATGGTTAAGTTAGTAGAAGCGGGGTTCATCCAGGAAGTAGAATACCCGACATGGCTGGCCAACATGGTATTAGTAAAAAAGGAGAATGGAAAATGGCGAATGTGCACGGATTACACCGACCTCAACAAAGCCTGCCCTAAGGATGCCTATCCACTACCGAGCATTGACCGGCTAGTCGACGATGCCTCAAAATATAAACTTCTTAGCTTTCTGGATGTGTATTTTGGGTACAACCAAATACCTATGTTTTCGCCAGACGAGGAAAAAACAGCCTTCATGATGGACGAATCAAACTATTGTTATGCGGTTATGCCTTTCGGTCTAAAAAGTGCAGGAGCTGCCTACTAGCGTTTGATGGATAAGGTTTTTGCAGCACAAATAGGCCGAAACTTAGAGGTGTATGTGGATGATATGGTGGTGAAACCCGAGGACGCAAACAAACACGCCGAAGACTTGGAGGAAGTATTTAACCAAGTCAAGCGATACAACATGAGGTTGAACCCAAAAAAATGCGTATTCGGGATACAAGGGGGCAAATTTTTGGATTTTATGCTGACTTACAGAGGAATCGAGGCTAATCCCAACAAGTGCGAGGCCTTCATTGAGATGAAGAATCCCTAAAACATCAAGGAAGTTCAAAGGCTAACCAGAAGACTCGCATCCTTCTCGCGCTTCCTTCCGCGGGCGGCAAAGAAAGCACACCCCTTTTTCGGCCTTCTAAAAAAATTGAAAACGTTTCATTGGGACGAGGAATGTGAGTAGACGTTTAGAGAATTCAAGATGTTCTTGGCAACCCCCTATCTTAACTCGACTAGTAATCGAATAGGACTTGTTGATTTACTTGGCGGTATCTGATCAAGCAGTTAGCTCGGTCATCGTGCAAGAAGTGGAGGGCCGATAGATCGCAATATATTACACTAGTCGTGTGTTACAAAGGGCGAAAATCTGATATCAGGTCATTGAGAAGCTAGCTTTAGCACTGGTAGCGGCCAACCAAAGACTCCGACCGTACTTTCAAAGCCACCAGGGGTAGTAAAGACTGATCACCCCCTCTGGCAGGTGCTGAGGAAACCAGAGCTGGCAGGGAGAATGATAGCTTGGTCAGTAGAGTTGTTCGAGTTTGGGTTGAGATATGAAACAAGGGGCACTATTAAGGCACAATGCCTCATTGACTTTATAGCTGAACTCTCGTCGCCAGCAGAGCCGACCTCATCATAGTGGATTGGTCGTCGAACTAACAAGGAGGGGGAGTTGGTGTTATCTTGGAGGGGCCCGGGGGAGTCGTGTAGGAACAGTCCTTAAGATTCAACTTCCCGGCCTCCAACAATCAAGCAAAGTATGAGGCGCTTATCGCAAGACTCAAGTTAGTAGGAGAGATCGGTGCCAACAAAGTCATCTGTAAAAGTGACTCTCAGTTAGTGATAGGACAGGTATTTGGTGCCTTCCAGATCAAGGACGCCCAACTTCTAAAGCACTACCACAGGGTTGTCTAGTTGATAGCCAGATTGGAGGAATTCAAAATAGAGCATATTTCGAGGGAGGAAAATGGCAGAGCCGATCTCTTGTCCAAACTGGCGAGCACAAAGAAACTGGGGCAGCGCTGGACGGTAATATAGGAAACTATGACGAAGCCAAGCGTCGAGGAGATATTGAGCGTTGACAAAGATGAAGGGGGATGGATGGCTCCTATCTGAAAGTACCTCACAACCAGCGAGCTACCAGCAAATAAAAACATAGCACAGAGGATACAACGGATGGCCAACTACTATGTCATGGAAGGAGAGAACTTGTACAAGAGGGGATTTCACACCCCACTACTCAAGTGCTTAGATCTCGACTGGGCTGCATATGTCATGAGCCAAATCCATCGAGGAATTTGCGGCATGCACACTAGGGGACGGGCCATGGCAGACCGCATCATCCGGGCAGGATATTATAGGTTGACCATCCGAACCGATTGCATAGAATACTTGAAAAGATGCCAAGAATGCCAATGATTCAAAAATTTGTCCTATGTACCCTCAGAAAAGTTGTACTCGATTCTATCACCTTAGCCCTTCGCCACGTGGGGATTGGATATACTCGGACCCTTCCTTACTGCCAAGGGCCAAATGAAGTTCCTGTTGGTATGAATCGAGTACTTCACCAAATGGATAGAAGCCGAGCCCCTAGCCCGAATAACGGCGTCCAACGTACAGAAATTTGTGTGGAAAAACATCATCTGCCGATATGGAATGCTGCATTCCATCATAACAGACAACGAACAACAGTTTATAGATGGGTCATTTGCAGGATTTTGTAAGGGGCTCGGGATTTGACACCAGGCCACCTTGGTCAAACATCCGCAGACACAAGGTAATTTGGGGGGAATTAAGGAAGCGAGTTGGAAAGGCAAAGGGAAGTTTCCTGAAGAACTACCCAAAATCCTTTGGGCATAACACTGCACACCCCAATCGACAACCCGGGAGACACCTTTTAGATTGGTATACAGGACAGACGCTATGATTCTGGTCGAGTTAGGGGAATTGTCCTTACTCCGCACTATGTTCGACCCTGAAAGGAATGGCGAAGCGCTAAAGCTAGAGTTGGATTTGGTAGAGGAAGCAAGGGAGAAGGCGAGAATACAAGAAGAAGCTAGAAAGCGGAGGGTTGCTCGCAGATACAACAAGAAAGCAAGGCCAAAAGACTTCGAGCCTGGTGACCTGGTTTGGAGAAAAAAGGGGAAGCACAGAAAGAGGTCGGAGATGGAAAGCTAGCTGCTAATTAGGAAGGGCCGTCGTGAGTGGTTGAGCGGCTAGGAAACAGAGCCTATCAATTGGAGCAGCTCACAGGCGAGAAGGTCCCACGCACATGGAATGCTTCCCAATTGAAGATGTACTTCAGTTGATAAATGTAACGACGATGTACTCTTTTTCCTACCTTGGTTTTTTTGGTCCCAAAATGGGTTTTTACCGAGGAGGTTTTAACGAGGCACGTCAAGAATAATAAGCAATAAAAGTTTTTTGAATCCATCTTGTTATCATTTCCTACTTAATTGAGCCACCGAGCTCGAAGACTAGACAGGTTTCAACTCACTAAAACCTGACCAAGCCGACCTACCAAGCTCGAGGACAACAGGTTTCGATCCATTGAAACCTGACCGAGTCGACCCATCGAGCTTGAGGACAATAGGTTTCGACCCACTGAAACCTAACCGAGTCACCGAACTCAAAGACTAGACAGGTTTCGACCCATTGAAACCTAATCGAGCCAACCCGCCAAGCTAAATTCAAATAGTTGCATTCAAAAACGAACGAGTACGAAAAATATCTTGCATTTAAGAAAGTAATTAGGTACAAATGATGCTCTGAGTACAAAGATCGAATACATCTTTTTCATTCACTAATGAACTTCTACAAAAAATATCCTAAAGCTTACAAAATATCCTAACATTCTTAAGGGGAAGAGTTGTGAGGAAAACATTCCAACTTAGGGGGAGTAAAGCGCTAAAGCTCAAGCAAAGTCAACATTATCACCAACTTGATCGGCGTCCCCACCCCTTTGGACTTCTTTTTCCTTATGGTCGGAGAGCTCGACCACATCAACCAACACCGCTCTTAACATCTTTTTCCACGTCAAACGTGGAGGTATCGGTACCCGGGTAGAGATACGACAACTATCGAAGTGCTTTCTGAAAACCCCTAGCATACTCCTCCATAATCGACCCCTTGGCCTCCTCCAGGTAGGCTTCAAGACGCTTCACTTGATTAATCGCTCCCGTTCAACCAGATTCAGCCTCGGAAAGCCTGGCTTTAAGGAGCCCCACCTCCGCCTCTAAGGCAATTATAGATTCTTCAGCTCGGACTGCCCGGCTCATTAGAGCCTTGCCACAACCTTTAGAATCCTTCAACTTGGCCTCTAAAGCCTTAGCCTCTTTCCTCGCTTCGGTGGCCTCGAGGAGTAGGGTCTCGTTGGCCCTCAAAGCCTCCGCCAGTTCGATTTGCGCCTCTTCGACCGCAACCTTCAACCTCCCGATCTCAGCTTCCCCTGACTTTAGCAGCTGGGAAGAACTTTGGACGCTTTCCAGCTCTGCTGCCCAAGAATGAGCCTAGAAGATAAACAACGCCTCTAAACTTGCTAAGGGCCCGACTTCCTTGAGAGCATTACGGTCAACCTCTGATAAGGAATTGGGACCCAACACCTTGGTGGGATCAAAATCCCAACTCCAAAGAGAGTTGAGACATTCGGCGGCGACAAAAAAAGTTGGATGGGCACCGACAGATGAAGAACCCTTAGCCAACATCGTGGCAGGAATAGTCCTTGGATGCTTGGTTGGAGGGTTATTCGAGCGCACCTCCACAATCGGAACCTCCGGAGGTGGAGTAGGAGTCGGCGCGTGGCTGGAAACTCATGCCGTCAGAAGGGCGTGTGGCCCGAGGGAAGCGCTGAAGGGAGTCACAGAAGTAGTGCCCGTCTCGGCCCTCTTGGTATTTTCAGTGTGCTCGACATGGAGCTTGGCGAAATTGAATGCAAAAGGAGCAAATAGGCGTAAGAAGCAACAAGTGATTACTAGAAGGAAATAAGAAGCATTCACGCTTCATGTCCTTTAATGGCTTCTTTGACTTGATAAGCCCCAACACAGCTCGGTATGGGAGCAATCGAGGAAGCTTGTGCAAGTCGTCCATATCGTCTTGATTGGACGCCGACATGTCTTGAACCCATCAGACCGTATTCTTGTCTGGATTCTTTGTCCAGTAAAAAGGGAACCGGGGCTGACCGCGGCGGTCGAAAAAGTTGCTCTTTTTGGCCGGACTCGGTCTAACCCGTAAGAATCCCCCTTTAAAATTTTTGTAAGAGGTGGTGAAGGCAATGAAAAGGGAGATACCGCTAACGCCTGATAGTGACACCCAACCACCTCTCTTCCTCTCCTTGGCCACGTAATGATGTAGGAATTTGGGAGCGGTCTGCACCATGTACAGTATGTTGCAGAGAACTCGAAAAGCGGTCATTGCAGCCCAGCCGTTGGGGTGAGGATGGGTTGGAGACACATTCAAGGCAGTTAGGACCTCAACTTAAAATCCGTCGAAAGGCATTGAAACCCCAAGGTTTCGAAAAAACGTTTCATACACGTAGGTGAAGTCTAGTTGCCCTGCCACAGCCGAAAGGTACACGTGTTCGTCTGGATCGCATGGCTCCGCAATGACTTTGCCCTCGTGGTATGGATAAGAAAAGGTGATGGACTTCATCAGTTCGATAATGGCAGAGGTCGACTGAAACTTAGAGTGGTAAACTCCAACCTCACCGAAAACCCAATTGTACTTAAGGTTAGTAACGAGAGGAAAGACCTCCTTGACTCTTCTTTTTCGGCGTGTCACCAACGGCTGCTCAGGTGTTCTTTCGAAAGATTGGTCAGTAGCAGTAGCCACAATAGGTCGTTCGGCCATGGAAACATCCGGTCGAATTGCACCACTGATGAGTGATTGTGGAGCATGGAGATCGTTGTGAGACCTCTCCAAATAGGATGAATGCACGAACTGGCCAGACACTTGAGAACCGCCACCAATAGGCTCGACTTTCGGCGACAAGATGGCCCCAGGCTCAGAGCTTGGAGAACCTCCATATTCGCGACTTGAAGCCATTGAAGGAGAAGAAAACTAGAAGTAAGGGAGGGCGTACCTGCAAGGTTCGTGAGAAGGAAAGGAGGAGATGACGGCAACAATTGTGAAGGATACTCCGACATGACAGAAGCAGGAGGAAGAAAAGGCACAACGAAGGAAGATAAGTGGTGAGGAATGAGGGAAAAGCATGAGAAATGCATCACCCCTTCCCTCTTATAGGGTTGGGGGCAACACGACCCAAAGGCCCAAGGCCTCCCCGCCATCCATAAGCCTATGGCTCAGATAAGATGATGGTTGGGATTTTTAGGCCATCACTAGCTTTGTCAGCAGCCAAGCATTGAATGCACTTAAAAATGTGCGTGACGGTTCCCAAGGAAAGGTGTGACCTTTGAAGGTCTTGACATTTCGATCCCATGACAGTTGAAATGACAGGGTAACCAAACACAATACAAGTCAAACGTGTGCCGACCAAGGCCCCTGCGGACCAGACTACCACCCCAGCAACGAGCTACGCTTAAAAGCCGATTTGAGCAAGCCAAGCTCCACGCGGTTATAGGCACGTCAAAACTTCACGAATGTCTAAGCTCGGGGGGCTGGTGTACTATCCAGATCTGGCTGGTCAGCCGTTTGGGCCGAACAGCCTAAAGATGATCGATCGATCTCACCTTGGGCCAGCATAAATCAGGAAAGTAGGTAATCGGCGTAATAAAGGAAATCAAGCGACAAATCCGGGGATGAGGATGAAGATGCTTCGTGATGTAGGTAATGAATATCTGACAATAAAAGGGGGCAGGTGCCCACTTTCTAACCCTAATCTCGATCCAAAACCCTAACCATGCTTGTCCTTGGGCCTCCCCTGACTTGATTGTCGAATTGTCTTTGCAGGTCCCCCCACCAATCTGTGTGAGGTTGTTTCATACATCGAAAGGAAGGAGAACCACCGTGGGAGGCAAAGCTTAAGGAGAAGTTCTTCGACAAGAACAATATCCATAATTAAATTTATAGTAGGGAGATCGTGCTTTATATGCCAATGAACACACACACACATATATAATTTATTCATTAATAGAATATATTTTTTATTATTCAAAATTTGTTTTTAAATTTATATAAAAAGTGTTTCACAAACTTTTTATTAAAAAAGTTTAGAACTCAACACATTTTCAATATTTTCATTTTTTGAAAACAAAAAACAAGAACTCAAACCAAACATGTTTTTTAAATCTAAAAAGTTGAAAATGAAAATTATTTTCAAAAACTAAAAAAAAAAAAAAAACATTTTCACAAACTAAACGACCCTTTGAAGTTTTCTTCAATCTTGAAGAAAGGACCAAAAGGCGGCTCAAACACTAGGATGAAAGGTCTGCAATAGATCATCGTAGAGGAAGAAGGTCTCACCCTCCACCCATCATTAGCATGACATTGAAGTTCAATGATGCAAGTAATCAAGGGATCCATCTTCTAAAAAAATAAATAAAAGAAAACATACACAGAAAGAAAAACTTGAAAGTGAGTTTCTAACTAAGACATTAACGTGGTAATAAACATACAAAGGGCCTATCATAGATAATAAGCAATCAAATGTGATGTATGAATGCATAAATGCTAACTCATCTCCATGGAGGACATTCCAATACAGAGTAGCATAATCAGGAGCTTGTACTCCTCTGACCTGTGTGCACAAAATCAACATTCAACCTAATCTGGAATAGAAACAATATCAGGTGATTTATCAACTAAAGCTAGAATGGGAATAGCCTTTGGTGATGACAGCTACATGGTGGTACACTACATTGATTGTGGATAAATTGTAGTGATTCGTCAAAAGTGTTAGTGTATAGATTGCCTTAATCACAAATTAGGGTCACAACCCTTAGCCTACTATGAAAGACGTGCTTTGAACATCCTCAAGATCTCTTTTGTCTCCACTACAAGATTCACACCCATCATAAGGTGTAGCTACTCTAGAACTCTAGGTCCCACAATAATCTGATGATAATGCACACAATCAAAATCAACAATTCCAAGTAAAGGTATACCATACGTATCATTTCTTTCCTCTTTACTTCCACTCGTCCTTCAAGGACTAAGAGTCAATATTTCATTCTCAATTTTATTAAATTTTAGACGAGAGTTTCAAAACTTAGTCTCTTTAAAATTTTATGAAACCTCCCATTACACTCAATTCTACTTAATTGTTCTCACTATGTGGCTATTATATTTAATATTAATATTTATTTATCTTATTTATTTATTCTTAGTTGTATTTTAAGGTTAGTATTATACTTAATAAATTATTTACTTGTTTCCAATTTTATATTATACTATTATTATTTTGAGTCTTAATAGTGGTGTCTTAATGCCCAATTCAATACATGGGCCTCACCCTCTAATCCTTAAGCACTATTTTAAAGTTCTTCATACTTTTATCTAGTTAGTGTGGCCCAAGCCACAAAGCCTACAAGTAGCTTTGAACAATAAAAGTTATGACTTTATTATTATTATTATTATCTAATTTAGGCTTAGATTAACGTTACATATATAGATATAACGTTAAAGATTATTTTGAATTGTTTTCCGCTGCAGCCCAAGGTATATTTCGCACAGTTTGATTTCTTTATAAGTTACAGGAACGTTTTGTTTTCTTCCATTTCTATACAGCGCAGCCGCTGGGCCACTAGATTTTCATTTTTATAAGAGGCCCAGTCAGTGTTGGTAGCCCCCCATAGTCCAAATAGAGTCCACTTCATAGCTGCAATAAATCACGTACAGCTGCCTTTTCCAGGAAGCACGTTGCCTAGATCAGCTTGTCCCGTGGGGTTATACGAGAATTTTGAAACGTCATATGTTCCCCTTTCATGGAGAAATTATTAGATAGTCAAAGACCACCAAGTGTTCACGGTCCCAACCAATGCTTATATAACACATATTTAAGTTTTATAATTTACAAGAAATAATTAATAATTCTTGATTACATGTTATGTGAAGATTAATGAGGATTATGGTTGTCCAGGACTACTTAATAATTTCTCCCTCTCGAGTTACGTTTCTCAACACATGAACATATACCAACTGGCACTTAACACCTCCAACGCGGTAATCACCAGCAAAATTTCCAAAATTCCTCATCTCTCTCTCGGTCCATAACGGTTTAGTGGCCAGGCCGGGTGCCACTGTTTTTTTTTTTTTTTATCAATGGTTCGCCTTTCTTTATAAACCCCTGGCCGTTAGATTGCTTTAGTGGGTTCTTTTAAGTATTTAGGCTTAATTACATATTTTGCCACCCATCTTTAATGATTTTGTAAATTTTGTCACTCAACTTTTAAAATTCACGCATTTTGCCACCTAATTATTTTATTTGCACATTTTGTCACTCAACTTTCAAAATTTGCGCATTTTGCCACCCTCCCATTAGTTGACTGTTGACCAAAAATCAACAATTGGGGTGACAAAATGCGCAAATTTTAAAAATTGGGTGACAAAATATGCAAGTAAAATAATTGAGTGACAAAATGTGCGAATTTTAAAAATTGGGTGACAAAATGTATAATAAAAATAGTTTGGTGGCAAAATTAGCAAAATCATCAAAGATGGGTGGCAAAATGTGCAATTAAGCCAAGTATTTAAAACCCACTCACTTGGGTTTATACATCCCGCCATAATAGAGGTAGAAAAAGAAAAAAAACTAATGTATAGTTGGTAAGGTAAACAAGTTTGAGTTGGGTCTCACGGTTACTGGGTCAAAAGAGAAAGATAAGGAGAAGAGACTGATGGGTTTGGCATAAAGAGGTGCCCTGTCCAGTTGATAAAAAAAAAAAAACCCATTTGGGCTTCATAACAAGTGTCTCAATCCATTAATCTAATGCTAACCCCAATCTAATCTACCATTATCCTCTTACTTAATTAAGTCTAACCATCATCTAATTAATTAATTATTCTTACATTCTTGTAATTAATTTAACCACCAACTAATTATTTGATTAATTTCAATTAATTAATTTCACACATACAACAATTCCTAATCTTTTTGTTAAACATCATATTAATATTTAAAGCTTCAAAATTTTATTTTGATTTACACAAAATTTCTTAATTTATTTAAATTTATAATTTTTTTATGGGCTTAATATGATTCTTTTTAATTATTTTAGATTAGTAAAATTTAATTGCAATAAATTATTGAAACACTCAATTAATAATAATAGCAAGCAAAAAAATAAAATAAAATAATAATTCATTTAATATTTGAAAATAAAGGAATTTAGAAAAAAAGAGAGGATGTTACACGAAGTCACAATTTGATTAAATTTTGGGGACAATTAAGATAAATACGATTAAGAAAAAAATGCATTGATTTTTGAGATTTTTTTAAATGATACTTATGCCTCTAGTTTTTAAAAAACAATCAGATAGCATCAAAGAGCAGTCTTTTAAAATTCTAATACACTTCTCAATTTATATATAGCTTGAATATCAACATTTCTCTCAAAATCACAAAAAACACTTCATAAAAAAATAAATGAGAGAAGTATAAAGTAATAACAAACACTTTACTATTAATAAACGTACGTAGTAGAAATGTTGAGAATCCGAGAGCACACCATATATTTTCGCTTGTGCAACATAGAATCGCTTTTGTCTTCTCAGTAATTGTGAGTGAAGAGTTGTGGAATAAGTCATGTTAGTGTCTCTCGTTAACATAATAATATGTATGCCATCTTGATTAAACAAATAAGGAATGTGAGAATTTGTTTAAAAACTAGAGGTGTAATTATTATTTGAGAAAACTATAGGGGAGGTAAGTGTAATTTTTCCTATGACTATGTCCTAAAAATTTAATATTATTTATTTACTAAAGGAATATTGTAACTTGTAAATATTTTATGTACTGTATGGGTATTTTAAATAAAAGATGTAAAATAAATTAATATCATTTTAAAAAGATAAATTAAATTGATAAAATATTATTTTATTAATAATAAAAATTTGAAAACAAGAACATAAGCAATTGAAACTTTTAATTTAAAAAAATTCAAAATTTAATTATTTAATTGATGGAAGGCATTTTACTGGTATTTTGTAAATATCGTATTATACCTGATTTTATTAAAGAAAATTTGAACGTTGACTAGAGACTTAAGAAAAGTATAAAGCTCTTTTAATTGGTTAACTAATTAAAGAGAAAAAATAATATTGACTTAATCTGACATATAAATTTAAAAATCATCTAAAAGAAACTATATGAGAAAAATAATTCATATAAAAAGTATATCCTCTTTAAAAATGAGAACTGAAATTCATAAGTAGTAAAATTTTGGTTGAAAACGTCATCTATGCCTTACCACTTATTTTAGAAAAGTGGTCGTTTTAACACTGTTCCCTTGTGAAATTGGAACATGGCCATTTAATGTAAGTATTTTCTGTTTGTATCTTATATAATACAATTTTTATTTAACATTATTCATGAATAAAAAACATAAATAAGGTTCATGAATAAAAAAACATAAGAGCACTAAACTCTATCTATAATGAAAGGTTGATGCTTCAAATTGAAGAACTTGAAAATCGAAACTCCTATCTATCTTTTGCAATTTTTTCTTTCTGTGCTAGCTCATAGGGAGCATTTATTCCTCATGGACATGAGGATATTTTAACTACTACTATTGGGAGACCAGAGCATCCTGGTAGGGTTCGTGCAGCTGAACGAGGTGTTGGCATTCGTGATTACTACGAATGACCCTCACGTAGTGGGCCTACCTCAGGAAATGTTACCAGGGAAGAGGTGGAGCGAATTAAACAAGAGATTAGAAATGAGTTTAAAGAGTAGTTGAGACAAGAGATTAGAGAGGAGCTGGTATCTTTGGGTCTTTCACAACAAAATACAAATGTCCAGAGAAAACAAACTCATACTTCTGTACATGTCAGTATAAAGGGAAGTTGTGTTGCTGCTGATCCTTCTGGGGAGGAGATTGACACTGATATCCATGAGCAGTGTTAGTTATATGTTGATGGAGAGCTTGTTCATTTGGTGGCCTTTGGGAGAGTATATAATTTGGGGCCTACCATACACCACATGACCGTTGAGAATGATATGGCGAGGGTGGTGGTTGAACAAATATGGGATGCATATGCTAAAGTTCCTATGCCCACCAAGGAGGTTCAGACTGTTGGACAGGCACCTAAACAGTTCATTCAATGGCCGAGACAACTTATAAAGGTCACATCAGTCAAGGTATATTCAAAAGTCATCTTAAATTAATTTTTTTTTCTATTACAAATTAAAATAACTTGATTGTATTTTATAACCTTATTTTATATTTACTTTTTTTTATAGGATGTTCAACCGCCTAAGAAAGATGTTCCACCTAAAAAATCGAAACCTGAAGTTGATCCAATAACACGCTTGTGGCAGGTGGCATCTAGTATGGGGATGGATGTTGTTCAAATAAATTGGGAACTGACATTCCTTGGCAGACTTATGGATCACCCAAAAGGATGTATTGGAAATTTGTACTGACAATGACATGCTAAATATCTCAATTATTCAATTATGGTTGTTATAAGTTTAATTTTTTTATTAATCTCTTAAATACGCATCTCAATATTATATTTAACATTTATTTGTATATTTTAGATAGATGCATCGTCTCTGTCTCTTAAAGGGTCAAGAGAATGTATACGGATTTATTGACCTTGTTGCCTATTCAGAAGATAGGGAATAAGGATGAAGATTGTCAGGCCTACATTCAGAATTGGATGTATAATGGACAAAAACGGTGTTACTTAATCATACTTGCATTGGTAAGCACAAGTTATTTCTCGCCCAAATGATTTTAAATGATATTTGAATCTCGTCACATATATTCTTTTTCTAATGCAGCTCGCATTGGCAATTGCTAATTATTTGTCCTAGGGACAATGTTGTGGCCTTATTGTGTTCGTTGCATAAGAAGCCCAACAAATATTTGAAACAACTAATAGAAAGGTCAATTTTTATTTATAATATATTTCATTATGCTTTATATTTTAATTATGAAACCTATAACATGTCTTGTATATCTATTTCTTAATCAAAGTCATGATTGGATATCAAACATTGGCGGATAGTCATGTATCACTACAAAGGAAACCTAGTTGGTTTTTTCTCTATGTAAGTAATTTACAACTGCACATTCAATTACAATTTGTAATTGTTTTTACTATCATTTCTAAAAAAATTCTCATTGGTAGGCTAACAAACAAGTAGAGAACTATGAGTGTAGATATTATGTTATGAAATGTATGTTGACTATAGTTTTAGTAGATATTGTGGATTCATGGGATGAGGTAATATAATTTTTATTCAGTTACAATAATACTTATAGTTATTGTAGGTGGTTGGGTAATGATTTATCTTATTTTTTTATGTTGCAGTTATTCATTGATAGGGAACCATTCTCGCATGAGGACTTGCTAGACATTCGTTGACGTTGGGCAAAATTTTTCATTGAAATAAGTAATAGATAGTTTGTTTAGAAAAACTTTAGATAGACAAAAGAATAGTAGTTTTTTATTTGATATGTTTCAAATATATTATGAAGTTTTGTTGGTTAATGTAAGTTATTAATGAATTTGTTGTCTATTTCTGTAGTATCTGTTTCTATTAGGGTTTGGTTGTATATGTCAAAACAATGAAATTATTTTAAAAAAATGAAACTTTTTAAATCGGTTGTGCATTAACCGATTTAAAAAGTATAATTTTAAATTAGTTTTGGTTAGAAACCAATTTAAAAAATGTTTAAATCAGTTCTATTTAGAATCGATTTAAAAAATGTAATTTTTTAAATTAGTTCTAAACAGAATCAATTTAAAAAGTTTTTTTAACTTGGTTCGATTTACGGTTTAGAATGATAATTTCTTCTATATCGGTTGTATCTAAATCAGTTGTAAAACCGATTTAAAAAGTGTTTTCTGCAGTAGTAATAGTAGTTTCCTAAACAATTAAAAGTTATCATCGAGCGTATGAATCAACTAACGTGGAGTTGTTCCAACTTAACTAAGGTTTGGAGTTTGAGTCTTGGCTGTGTATTTGCGTTAAATACTCAGAGGTAGAACTTTGTTGTCCATAGTGGCCTTAGCTGACTCGAGCAGGATTATCTCCAATAAAAAATGCCTGTAGTCTATACCAAAAATCAAACAATTGAATGATAAAAAGATTTATTCCTAAATCATTTCCTTTCATTCAATTATTAAATCATATTTATTTGTCACATATATAAGACATTTCTTACAATATCTTACTTGACTCGTGTGACAAAGTATTTTTTCATGATTTAATAATATAACAATTATATAATGTACATAAATAATGAAATAATCTGTGCATTAATTGCATCATAAGTCTTAGTTAAGACATAAGAATTGTTCTGGACCAACTTAGGCTTTTAGGCCGACGATGCTCAAGCATCACCGGTTTGGGAGAACTGTTTTAAAGGTTACTCGGACAACACAACTCTAAGTCAGCCTACATACTGCCTATCACGGCTGGCACGACCATGGATACCCTGGATAGCAATTCCTTGCTATCTCAGTCCAACTTTACATCTATCCTGGCAGAACATGAGAAGCATTTAACGGCAAGGAAAACATGTAATAAGACACTTAAACGCGTGCTGCCACGTGGCACTTAGCTCTAATAGAATTTTCCTCCAAAACACTCTATATAAAGGAGTCTACACTCACCAGGTACATACATTCTCTCTCATTCTCATTCGCACTTGTACCCTTACTGACTTAAGCATTGAAGTCCTTGCAGGTGCCACCACTGAAAACACCAACAACTACTATGGGAGCTCACTGGAGATCTTCTCTCTCGTTCACCACACAACAAGAATAAAAACTAATAAGTGTGTTGGCAATAGTATATCTCCAAATCCACATAATTCCTTTCATATATTACTATGTTAGGTTTTCTAACACAACACTATAATGGAAAATAGACATCCATATCAGCCAACAATAGTATCTTTATTAGAGACAAATCATGCTTTCAACATTGCCTACAACTTGTACGTGTACACATAAATTTAAAAATAAAAAATCAAAAGCTTATATATTAATAAGCTCAAAGTATCAACCAACATTACATTGATCTACATAAAATTGTGCCTGAATTCCTTAATGAAAGTTTTGGATTCAAGTCTTGTGTATAGAAAAAATATGGTTAGGAGATGAGACTTCACTAAAAGTAGTTAGTCAGATTTTTCGATAAATATTAGTCATCAATAAAACTAGTGGATACTTCACACCTATAACATGATAAAAAAAATACATTAATACTAATCAAATATCCATAATATTCAACATTCACTAGCAAATATAATATCTATACTTTTAACATGACCGGTAAACATTTTTTAGCAACAACCTTTTTTTTTTGTCAACAATTATAAAATTAGTGTTAAATATTTTATTTTCACATCCTATGTTTAATTTTGAACTTTTTATTTAATAGCAAAATATTCAATTTCATATGTTTAGGACCTTTGTCACACTCATCATTTTTAGAAGAAAAAAAAAAGTAGTTGCAGAATTATCACAATAAATTTCAATGATTTGATAGTATTGTTGACTACTCCAAGTCTTGCCCTTAGTTTTGAATCACAGTCTCAAAACATGTCACGAATTAATTCAACTTTCATGGTAGATCTACAAATGATTGACTGATTTGCACCTTTTCATCATATTATTCCTCTAGCCGAAAGATACAAATAATTAAAGGAAAACTTTCTTACACAACTAATAAAATTTGAATCCGAATATCCAACCATCTTGAGATGATTTTCATTCTTACAAATATCTCAGAACTCTCTTTTCAATTTTTTCAGTAATTTAAATTAAAATATCTAATTAATATCTTCCCAACATTACAAATATGTGGTTACTAAATTCATGAATTCTCTCTTAATTCAAATTTAAAAGCGTATTCATAAAGATAGCTTAGAAAAATGAATACAATATAGTATGATAAGTTATAATATAATGTCTATTGAAAAAAAATAAAGAAATCAAATGAGTTGTTATATATATATATAAAAGCCTACTTCCGAGTTCCATATTTTGTTTGTTCAATGGCCAAATGCAATTTATGCATATTTTAAGATTCTTAAACTCATCCAAAGGTATGAGACTCAACGTAATGGCTAATTCATTAAGCTCTCCAAAGTCATATTTAAATCAAATTATACTAGCTAGCATTCTTCTTGTACATTGTCCTATATGCAATTGTTAGGGTCATTTTTGAAAATTGTCGAATTTAGTTGTCGAAAAGATATACATGAAAGCGAGGTACTTTTTTCGATAAAACATAGATTCTATCGAAATACTCTATTCGACAAAAGAAGAGTTAGTATATAAAGAAAAGTTACTCGAAAATGTCTTAATTAGAATCTGTAAGAATTCAAGTAAAAAACTCCTTATTCGAGAAGAAAGCTACATCATATTCGATGAAGTATTCTAGTAGTATTCGACAAAGATCCTGGACAAAAGACGTACAAAGGAGATCATAGTAACATTAGAAGCAGTTACCACTCAGACGGTTGCATACAGATATCAACATATTATTTAAAAAGTTAACTGTAGACTGTATACATGTCTTATTGTAGTGATTTTACCGTTGTGTAGAATATCTATAAATAGATGACCGCGTAGCCATTATTTCTTGGTTTTGACATTTTACACAAATCCTGTATACCGCACACGCCGCACAAAATGGCTACCGGTTCCAAGGAAAACGTGTATGTTCTGACCCATCTTTCATTTTAATGTATTACTTTTATTGCACTTCTTTTTCGATAATTCCTTTCTTTTAATGATTTCCTCTTTCAGTCACTTTCATGATCTAGTTCTTTTTTACATTTGCAACTTCTATTCAAGTAATTCGAAACATCTCGAAATCATATATTTACATGTATTATGAATGAATTCAACGTTAATTCAATTTATAATACAAAACTGTAATGAATTTGAGGATTACTAAGAAATATGGATGAATCATAAAACTTTAACAAAATCATTCTCAAATTAAAACTTTAACTATTAGTTATAATAAAAGAATCCACATTATAAGTTTAGATTCTAAATCCCACTTAAAAATCTTTATTTGTTGGTTAAAATCTTAATGAGAAATTATCTATTGAGAATCGAAAACAACTTCGATTTCGCAAACAAATTTCCACCATCAACAGCAATCAAGGCAACCAAGTACACTGAACCGTACTGAGATATATGGTTATATGTGCATAATCTTTGATTAAACCAAGAAATTTACAAGATCAGCTATTCTTTTGTTTTATTATTTTAATTGGAAAAGAATTTCGGAATGTCAATGGACAATCAAGATTTTATTGAAATATGAAGTGGACAAGAGACTTACAAATTGTGAAAGCCAAGCAAAAAATCTAGGTTTGTCTACAGTATCAAAGGCAGTAACCATGCCACTCACGAGCATTTCACGTGTTAACATGTCTTCTTAGTGCGTTACAGCTTTGCGGTTTGGTCCATTAAGATATTCTTAGACGAAAGCCAGAAAGGAACATGGTTCAGACAAAATTGATAGCGCAGGCCTTCTAGACATATTTAAAGTTCCCATGTCCCTTATGCTTAGGCCCTTTTTCCCACACCTTGGGGTAGAGCTAACACAATGGATTCCTTGAATCCCATTCAACATGAAAATCACATTTTAAAATCACGCCCATGCTCAAGAACACATACACCAAGCCTACAACCTCTTCGTTTTCTTTTTCTTTGTTTCTTTAATCTTTCAATGATTTTTATCCTTAACTTTTTTAACTTGCCTCGCTTCTTTACCTTTGTATTGCCTTAGGAAAAAAAACAAAGCCGAAGTTTGACAATTGAGTGACTTAAGTGATTGGGTTATAATATGAGGATAAATAAATTTAGTAAATCTGTGGCTTAAATTGGGCACACCTTGTGCTCAATTTGAGTATTTTTCATCATTAATGAAATCTTTTGCTTATCAAAAAAAAAAAAAAATTAATAAATCCAAGTTTTTATAAGGATAAGCTATCTTATTATGCCTTTAAGTTTCTTTATATCATTTTTCTAAAAGGATAAGAACTATCTTAATCATGCAAGTTAATTTTTATCGTATATAAAGAGGAAAAAAATCATTATTTGATATTTTACATCTTGTCATCATGTAAGAGAAGTTCAGTTAAAGGAAAATATTGTGTTTCGATGATGCCACTACTTAATGACCTAATAGAGTACGACAAAACTTTTATTTATCCTTCCAAAGAGAAAAGAAGTAAAATAAAATAGATAAACGGAAGCTGCTATTCTAAGTGATATGGGTGGAGCACAAAACACAACATGTGGGATTATGCTTCTTGTTAAATTAAGATGAAGCCCTAAATATTGTAACAATTGGTCGGGGTTTGAAGAAGTCTCTCGGATTAATTTCAGATTCAACAGTATTTTCTAGCATTTCATACATTTTTCGGCTTCAAGCTTATAGGCTCAGGCACGGGAAATGAAAAAAGTATACGGTAGTAGATAAAAATATACATAAAAATAAAAGAGTCATTAAATATCTTTGATCTTTTACTATATTTGTGGACTTACTTACAGACACTGAGAGAATCTTCCTCATTGCCACACGATTAAGCACATTAGGCCATTACTCGTGGAGCCACAGCCATTTTACATTTATACTCTAATGTCCTTCAAGATAACCTTCTCTGACACACCGTTGTCTTTATATCCCATATTTGAAATCACATGCCTAACTTTGACTATTAGCCTGCCATTACAGTTTTCGGACGATCTAGTGTAAGATAGAAGGTTGGCATCTGATACTTTTGCACGAATAGGAACATGGGTAACACCAAATAGGTTTTCTAATTTTTCTCAAGTAAAAATAAAATTAAACGACCTTATTAAAAATATTGGTATAATTTTTAATATATTTAAAAATAATTGGTACAACATAAAAAATTATACCAATTGTCTTTAATGAAGTTATTTAACTCTATTTTTACTTAGAATAGGTTAGATAACCCCACACCAAATTAAATTAAATATAGACAAATATGCTTTTTACGTAACTAGTGTACAGCATATTTAACTCGTGTTAAAGACAAACAACTAACTACTAAGCTTCAAAATATTTGAGTATAGGGATGAAAATAGGTCAGACCGTCTGACAGAGACCTACAACTTAGCCTATATTCAGTCAAGTCAAGCCAGGCTTTTTTACTAAATAAACTAGGTCAAGGCATTTATAACAGTTTGTTTGTTTAAACAGTTCGTGCTTTAGGCCGTTCAAAAAGTCTTTTAAGTCTAACAGGCTGACTTATTTAAGTAAATATAAATAATAATCTTTTGTTAACATTATTATTATATTGATTTTTTATAATATATTAAAGTCTTATGTTTATTTACCTTTTTAAATATTAAACATTTACCTTTACAAAGAATTAAACATATAATCTTGTCAGAGGATAAATCTATGTCATATTTAGAGATCTTGTTGTAAAATAAATTTTTAAATAAGTTATCATGAAAGTCATATTAGACCTTACAAATAAGTTTATATCATATAAACAAAGGGTTAATTATGTTTTTGGTCCCTCATTTTTTGTCGATTTTCATTTTTAGTTCCCCAAAAATATTTTGACCGATCATGGTCCCTCATAAATTTTCCTCCTGTGTTTTTAGTCCCTGCCGTTAACTTGAACCGTTAAGTGATGACGTGATTCCACATGGGCTGCCACGTGGCTTGCCACGTGGATTACTAGGCTAATGTGGCAGTCACGTGGCAAATTTAAAAAAAAAAATTGATAAAAAATGTAAATTATGAAAATGGTTCCTCATTTTACACGATTTACGTTTTTAGTCCCCTAAAAAATAGTTTGACCAGTTTTAGTCCCTCAAAATTTTGTCATTCATGTTTTTAGTTCCTCCCGTTAACTTACACAGTTAAACTTTAATAATTAATCAATTAATTATTATTTACACTCATACAAGTTTTTCCTCAAAATTTATTTTAACCAATAGTTTATTAATTAATTATAGCTCAGAAGCTTATCACAACACTTCTCTTACCTCTTCATCGCTAAGCTTCGATAATTCAAGGTATTCATAATCTCTTATGAAAAGACTAGCAATTTAACTTCTTTGATTATCTTTTACAAGTAATCTTTTTTTTTTCTTTTTTTGCATTTTTTTTGTGAAATAATGTGTAAAATAATAATATGTGAAAATAATAATTGATTAATTATTAAAGTTTAACTGTGTAAGTTAACGGGGGGGGGGGGGGGGGGGACTAAAAACATGAATGACAAAATTTTGAGGGACTAAAACCGGTCAAATTATTTTTGGGGGGACTAAAAACGTAAATTGCGTAAAATGAGGGACCATTTTCATAATTTACATTTTTTATCATTTTTTTTAAATTGCCACGTGGCTGCCACATAAGCCTAGTAGTCCACGTGGTAGCCCATGTAGAGCCACGTCATCACTTAACGATTCAAGTTAACGGTGAGAACTAAAAACATAGACGGAAAATTTATGAGAGACTATGACCGGTCAAAATATTTTTGAGGGACTAAAAACAAAAAATGAGGGACCAAAAACATAATTAACCCATAAACAAATTAGACTTGACTCTTATCAAGTCTAACAAATTTATTTTCACTTCTATCTCATGCCTTGAGTAGTAATAGCTTTAATTTTCATAATTTATATTTTGTTTTATATTGAGTTTTCTTCATTGGTCTACTAGTCAATTAATTTATTAAGGGATATGTCATACATATCTAAAAGCTTTAATATGAAATAGGTTTTTAAACAGACTAACAGGACAAGTCAAACTTTTAAAAAGACCAGACTAAGCCTTAAAAAAAGCCTATGTTATGTAACATGTCAGGCTTGGGCCTTAGAATTTTTAAATAGGTCATGCTTATTCAAGCAAAACCTTATTTGACTCAGCCTATTTTCATCCCTATTTGAGTAATAATTAAGTTATTTTGATAAGTTTTGTCATGTATTTATTAAAATAAGTTAAACAGAATTAACAAAAGGTCATAAATCATGCATTATAAAATTAATTATATAATAAATTGTATTCAAATAAGTTAGAAGTTCTTTCAAATGTGTCCTTGATTAAATTTTGAAGAGGAAATTTCACACGGACATATAGGTGTCACAGACTCACAAATAATAGGAGAATATAGTCAAACGACATGACAAGGAAGCTTCATTGTTTCTTGGCCTAATTATGAGGTTCTTATCGCGAAACCATGGAACGCTCAAAAATCTAAGATAACATTGGCTTTTTATTTAGGCATCACCTAAACATTATTATTTCTTTTGCTTAATTCAATGGCCGACCACTTATCTTGGTGGTTGATGCCACATAAATGTTGGTGCAGTGAGAGAGAGAGAATGGGAGCATGGAATCTGAATTGGGGGGCCTATAGACATTTTTTCGGAACCATGGACCACACATTTCGCTCTATAAGAAGCCCTTTGGAGCCCCATTTGTAACATTGCTTCAAGGGGTTTCAAGTTTCAACACACACATTGCCCATCTGTCTCTGTACACTACAAAGCGTAGGCAGAACAAAGAAAGGAGCATAGACGCAAAGATGAGCAAAGATTCCATGCGAACTTCAAAGAAGAAGGTTTCATGCAGAAGGCTTGGAGGGTACCTCAAAGAGCAGAAAGGAAGACTATACATAATCAGAAGATGTGTAGTCATGCTTCTCTGCTGGCATGACTAGCATCATTCTCAAGTCTCAACAAGTATATCGTTTAACGTTTTTCTTCGCTCATATCGTGGATCAGCACACTCTAGAGTCCACCAAGCCGTAGCCAATTAAGGATCCAAGTTCAAGCATGCTGAGAAAGGGATATAAGCGTTTTGCTAGTTCTTTATTATTCCCTATGTAAATAGCAGAGAATTTAAAGTAACGTTAGAGACAATTTTCCTTCATATCAAGCCTCAAAAATATGTATGCTCTCTACGTGCAAAAGCTAATTGGCAGTGAATTAAAATTTTCAGTTTATATTCTGCACTTGGAAATTGGAATAGATCGATTTGTTTCTTTTGATTCTGAATCAAGAACTCTTTAGCTTTGAAAGAAATAGTTATAATTAATTGACATATATATTTTGTTCATCTGTATATGGTTTGATACGCTCTCGTAGTGTACAAGAGCGGTCCAAAAACCATTGAGAATAATTATAAGCTAATGATAATAAGGTGTTTCTACAGTTTTTAGTAAGTTTCAAGGTTTCATCAGCTTGTTGTGATTAAAAAAAGAACACTAAATAATTGAACGTTTCTCGATTAGATGGAGGGAAATGTTACCTTTAAAGGTCAAAGTAAAAGTTAAAAATGAAAAGCGAAAATGCAAAAGACCTATATATATACCTACAAAAGAAGGACACCAACGGGTGCTTAAGAGCTCATGAGTGTGCTGTGTCTTTTACGTAGGCTCTATTTGTTGAGGTCTTGTCAACTCAAAGTTACATTATATTGCATTTTGAAAAAGAGTTTTGCGCATCACATGTGGGTGCGCCCGATGATATGACCCTTATTTCCATTTTTCTCATTGTTTCTTGGACATGATTTGTTTTTTTTTTTTTTTACCGTTTTATCCACTTACTTGATTTGTCTCCTCTGGGTCACTAATTCATAAGACTTCCTCATTGTATTTTTTTTTTTAATTCTTTCTCCAGTTCCAATTATCGTACCGCTCGCTTTTTTCACCAGGTGTGCACCCAGAACAGGTGAATAATTATGAGTGTAAAGATAGTTAATTTTGTTACATAAATAATTAAGAATAAATAAAGGTAACTATATATAATTATTGATATATAGTTAATAGTGCCATAAGGTTATTGACCATCACACATGATTAACTATATGTGTAAATATAGTTAACTTTATCTCACAACTGGTTAAGAGTAAATGAACGTAATTATAAACAATTATCGATATTTGATTAATAATGTTACGAGGTTATTAAAATGAATAAGGATAGTTATCTTTATCTTACAAGCGGTTAATAGTATCATAAAGTTATCGAAATGTCTAATAGTGATTAACGTCATCTCGCACAGGGAAAAAGGGAGGGGGGGGGGGGGGGGGGGGGGGGTGGAAGCAAGGGTCTTTTCCTCCCCTCTCCTTCACTTCTTGAGAATTATATATGATATGTCTTGAGATTAATTGTTTATGTTTCAATTGTTATAATTGAGATATCAGTTTTAACTATAAAGATGATGAAAAATAGACTTAAAAAGAATAATATTTATAACTTATAACAGTATGATGTATTTAATTATTATAATTTAATGTTTATTTAACTTTTTTTTTTGACCCCCCTTCAGTAGGTCTCTGGATCCATCCCTGATCTCACAAGTGGTTAATATTAACCGCAATAATAATTTTATATAATTATATTCATTTATTGTTAACTACATATAAAATAGAATTAACCACATTTATACACGTAATTAATCATATGTTCGGCTGGACACTAGGTGGACATAACACACTGGGGGGTTTAACTTTTTCCTTCTTTCTCAATAGTTTTATTTCGGTAGGTTCTATTGTTACTGTTATTTCCATATTTTTTACCAGCGCAAATTTGCCCTCCTAACTGTTTCGTCTTTTACATAGGCTCTATTGTTAAATTTTTTTTCTTGCCAACAATAATTGAGGCATTTGTGAGAACAAGCAATGTATATTAAGAAATATATGAATTATTTCTAAGGATCAGCTAGCTGCTGTAATAGTCTACTCTATTATATATTATGGTTTTAATAAAATAAATGGATATGAAACTTTTTTTTTTTTTTAGGTGTAAGGATATGAAGCTCTATTCCTATGCGACACTATTCAACCATAGATAACGTTTGTGTCTAGGGCATGTTAAAAGTTTTTTTTTTTTTTAAAAAAAAAAACAGAGAGTCGTTATTGTGCAGTTCAAACTTTGGAGCCTGAGCAATCAACTTGTCAAAGTATTACTATGTTATGGTGCGTTTAAAGAGTGCTGTTATATCAATGAGAGTTGGGTCTAGCTGGAAGAGATTAGTTTCCCACAAGTGACAAATTAAGGTTCAAATACTTATTGAAAGAGAAGCTCACATTTAATGTCCGATTGTGTTTTCCCTGAAAGAAAATGGTTGTGCAAAACTGAAAAAAAAAAATTAATAGTGTAGTTATGTTTTTCACCTATAATCATGCGCACAGAGGGTACTTTCATTATAGTCGGGGACGGATCTAGAAACCTATTAAAGGAAGGGGCAAAAAAAAACAATAAATATTAAATAAACATTAAATTATAATAATTAAATACATCATATTATTATTTAAGTTGTAAATATTATTTTTTTAAACTTATTTTTTATCATCTTTATAATTAAAAATGATATTTCAATTATAATAATTAAAACATAAAGAATTAATTTCAAAAAATAATATAAATAATTCTCAAAGAGAAAGAGGGGGAGGGGGGGCGGGGGCCTTGCATGCCTCCCCTAAATCCGTCCCGTGATTGGATTTATATATGATCTTGATTGATAATATTTTTTTCTACCCCTTTTTTTTATGCAATTAGAAAGAAGGCTCACTACCATGAGCTTCACAAAAAGTTTGATTTAAGCTCCCTAATTACAATTGAAATTTTATACTAATAATTAAGCTTCTTATTTCAATTTAACTAATAAAAGGTGAATCTGTCCTCATTTCAATTGCACACCGATAAGATTGAGATTTAATTAGAGAATTCACCACTTCTCATCTCTGATGAGCTTCTCTTTTTATGACTTTTTTATTGTTTAAAAATTATTTTATTTATATTTATATAAATATAGTTTTTGGTATCTGTTCCTTAAAAATGTCAGATCACAGAATACTTCATGTAACACGTTTAATCGATTAGTGGTGGTTTAATTAACGGACACGGTGAATATTATGGGAATATGCTATTGATAGATATTGAGATGAACTAGCTGTTTAGTATGCAGAGTTTTTCCTTCTATTTTTTTCTTTTTCTTTTCTTAGGCTGATATCGCTAAGACTAATTTTGCTTGGGCCTTGGATTTCTTGCCTAGAATTCTAGCTAGGTGCTGTGGTTTGGGATTTCATATATATATATATATATATATATATATATATATATATATAATTTATTGTACTTCATTCCGCAATTAATCATAGCTCTTTCAGATGCATTGATTTATAAATTTTTTTTATCAAATTCATAATTTAATTTGATATCATATCTTTGGTTTTAGACAGGGGTGATCACGAGTATGGATAACTCATAGACCCAAGCCGACCCAAATTAACCTAATTATTTTAGTTTGATTTTTTTTAGCGTTTGGGTTACACCCTACTCATTCAAGTACAGGTTGAGTAACAGGTTTTGATTTTTGGGCTTATGAACTCAATCTGTTGACGTGACATTTTATTAAATTATTATTTTTATATACAAATAATTAGTGAATAATAAAGTTACAAAGACACATCTGACTCACTAACTAGTAAACACGACAAACTCAATGAAAAATCCTTGGCTCACTAAATACAATATCTTTATAATGTGTTAAAATTCGTAAAAAAAATAGAATTTTTAAAAAATAACAAAATTTTAAATATACGAATCTGATTGACCAACCCAAACCAATCTGTTAATAATCAAGTTGGTTTGATTCGGGTTTAAAAAAATATTGCATAAACCCAACCCAATCCATATTATTTTAATCAGTTTGAGTAATGGGTTTAGCCAAATCTATCTCAAACCAACCTATGTACATACCTAGTTTTAGAATATTTTTCTAACTGGTTAATATTACTTAATTAAAAGATCATATTTATTAGCAAATAAAAATATTAAATTTTAAGATTGCTTCTGTTAATATAATATTTATTTGATAAAAATTAAAATATTAATCTAGACATTAATGTAGATTTACGTGTAAACTGTATAATTATTTTATTAATATTTTATATACGGGTAGAATATATTAATTTTTTATAGTAATAGAATTATTTATTAATATGATGTATTATTTTATTAATATATATAAATTTTAATGCCTATATTAGTAGATTAATTTTTATTAAATAATAATTATACTCAGTTCTAGTATCAAATCATTAAAATATGACAACTTTTTTAATATATATTATTAAAGTATCTTGCATCCTCTAAGTTCTTGTTGAATGTGCAAAACAAGGAATCACTATCAGTGAGTTCCTAGGCGGTCGATGTTGTTGTATTCCTTTTTCTTTATGCCATTTGGATAATTATCCATTTAACTAAGCTCGAATTCTATATAACAAATTCTTTAAAAAAAATTATTCTTTTGGATTCATAGAGATTAAACTATAATAACTGACTGATTAATTACTAATTTAGTCTAGTATTTCTACGGTATTATTCATCTAATGTTTGGAGCTAATATTTGCCAACAAGCTCTTCAGAGTTCAGACATACATATATTTGCTATTATTGGCCGAAAGTGTACTGACAGAATATCTTCAGCATTTGAGGTTCATTCTTTTTGTGCACCTTTGTGCGGACTCAGTGTCTCTATTCTGGATATATGTTTGATGAATATGCTTGTTCTCTTAAGTCTAGTCAGATTATGTTGTTGCCTGAAGATCAATTCCTGTCCAGATAAAATAATAAATAAATGCAAAATATGCATATTGATTATCATTGTATCATTGTATGTCAAACTAGAAAGTTAATTAAATGTTACATAGTTAGAGCTTAATAATATTAATGCGTGTTTGAGAATAGATCATTTTAGGAAAATAACTATTTTTAACTATTTTTTTAAGTTTTTAATTAAAAATTTTATGTTTAAAATAAACTATTTCAAATGGTAAAGGAGGAACTTAAAAGTTGCATCATGTATGCATATTTTTATGCTTTATTCTGCCTCTGTAAATTATATACGTGAGGGTCGATAAATGCTAGATGGAAATGATTTATGTTTTCACTAATTATTATACATTTTGAAAACAAAACTTTAGCCTTTCTGCAGCGCATTAAAATGGACACAGTTAAGAGGTCTTTAAACTTTTTAAAACTTATAAACAAAAGCTTTCTATCTACCAATGAAGCGAAAAATGTTTGTTGTGGACTTGCTAGAATTTATCAATACATATAATAATTCTTTTTATATTCACAGATGTTCGGGGAAAAATAATTATGCCATATAACCTGTTGATAAATATTTTAATGTATTTCCCTTTTGTTTTCATTTTCATTTTATTTTTTTTCATTTTTCATGACTTAATTTATCACATCTATTATTTCCTTTTTAATTTTCTTTTTTTTATTTCTATCTTTTTTTTCACCCCTATCCACGTCAAATTAAGGAAAACATTTATCATTACTAGCTCTAACTAGTTTCTTAGTTTGTACTCCCTCTAATCTTAAATATAAACCGAAAAAAAACATATATGTTGATTTAAAATATTAGCAAATCTTAACTAATTTTATCCTAATTAATGAAACTATTTTTCAAATACTTTTCATTTAATTGAGATTTTGTCTTTAATGACTTTTTTTTTATTCTTAATATCAAGTTTCAATGAAAGGCAGTGTAGAAAAAAAATATTTTCTATACAAGATTAGTAAAATTAAATAATATTAATTAATTTTCTTAGTTAACATGAATCAATTTTTTTATATTCAAGACCAAAGAGAATAGTACAGAAAACAAAATCTGGTTGTGGCTATAACGACCCTCTGTCGCCACAGTATTACTTACAACCCCAAATCATACTAAGATATTCAATAATAAATAATCAACATGCTATAACAAATATATGTATAGGATACAAAATAATATAATATAAGAGCTCCACCCATAAAGACATTCAACATCTCACTGAGTCTTCCACCATTAACTGGGGGAGGCTAGGTTTATTGAAGCTTCACCCTTTGCTCCCATGTTAAATGACGTGATCATTACAATCAGAGCAATACACATAACCACAACCAGCAACAACAACAACCATAACAAAATAAACAGTAAGGTAAGGATAAGCTTACAAATCAAAAACCAACATACAATATACAACTCATATCATCAAATCATTAATATACTCATTTGGAATCCCATGCATCAAGAAATAGGTTTACATACATCACAACACAACATACCATGCTTTCAAACCCTACATGTCATATGTATGAATGACATAATTGTCGAGAGATTTTTACATTATGGGTGATCAGTTAGGTCTTACCCCTTACTATAGCCTTCTAAGCACCATTCAGGGATTGCCAAAACTCTGATCTAAGGGATAAGCTTTATGGTATGTTAAGATAAGCAAATGTGAGTGGTGGTATACCGCGACACAAGGCTTGCACTGCCTTGGCCTTCTGCAGGATTACCCATCCATTCATCCCTTAGACCCATCTTTCAGACCCCACGTCTTATCCAGGCACTAGGCTGGAGGCCCGTCTAAGCCGCAGCTCCATTCACCCCTAGCTTCCATGCCTACCCGCATATGACATGAGACCCACACAACCTCAACTAACAACATATGCATATATGCATGAGCCACAACAACAACTAAACCAAAATCATTCATCAATATCCATGTATGTATATATATACATACATACATATATATATATATATAGATGTATATAATATATATACATATACATACATATATATACATATACATACACATATATATATATATATATATATGTATGTATGTATGTATGTATATATATACATACATACATATATATACATATGTATGTACATATAGATATTACATCATCACACCAAATGGCCTACTTAGCACCACCTATGGTCCAATAGTCATCATCAACCCCATGCAGACCCAATCTAACCCCTTGCATGGTCAATAGATAAGGCTCTATCCAAGCAGCACATACCTCAAGAAACATCTTACACGTCTTAGATGAGGTCCTATTTAAGCAACCAATACCCTCTGTAAGATATCTCACCATCACATCACATCACAACTAGTGGAGGTTCTACCTAAGCAACCTTCCACTCAACTACCAATTTCTTACACAACACACAAAAACACATGTTTGCTCAGCGACTATATGCTTGCTCAACGAATACCTTCTATACAAAAAACATACTTTCCTCTTGAAGACTCTCACTCAGCGAGTATAAGTTCCGATCAGCGAACTCAACTCTAGAGATGACCCCCTTCTTTATACTAGGATTCTTGTGCAACAACAATGAGGGTCGCTTAGCTAATCCAAGCGTTCCCCTTACCCTTTGCTTAGCGAACATGAATGTCGCTCAACGAGTAGCCACTCTAGAGAACGACCAAATCTCAAGCATAATTCTCGCTCAACAAACATGTCTTTCACTTAGCGAGATACTCACAACAGAGAGCCACAAATCTCCATAGGACAGGTCTCGCTTAGCAAACCACTTCAGCACACTCTATAACACTCGTCCTTCGCTTAGCGAGTATTAGACTCACTCAGCGAACCACATTCTAGAAAATTTCCAAAATTTTGATGATCACTCGTTTAGTGAAATGATTTTCGCTCAACGAATCTCCCCTTTTCTTCATTCATTCATCCTACCTAACACTCGCTCAGCGATAATGGTGATTGCTCAGCGAACCTTCAACCCGACAACTTTTCTCTAGCTCTAGGACACTTTCGCTCAGCGAGTCCCTAAGTCGCTTAGCAACTCTCTTCGAACAAAATCCCAAAATCTAATCTTTTCTCTCATTCTTACTTTAATCTAGTTCAAACAAGGTTCAACAGATGCACACAAACATTCAAAAGCAATATATTCAGCAAAAACTTGCAAAGAAAACAACATACACCAACAAATCCTTCAAACCCAAGCAAAAACCCATTTTTAACAGAAAATTCCACGTAACCCCAATCCAACCAATTTTCAATCCAAACCAATACAAGAATCACACTTAACAACTACTAATCAACCAACTTACAATCAAAGTAAGCTTCCCTTACCTCTAAAAATCCCTGAATTTGAATTTGGGTTCCTGGAAAATTGAGTATCTTGAGCCAAAACTTTTCACAGATTAATCCTCTTCTCACCCAAACACTGAACTGGCTTGGGAAAACCTCTTAACACCCTAACAACTTTAAATTCTAGAGAGATAAAGAGATATGAAGAGAAGAGTGAGAATGAGAATGGGAGAATGAGAGAAACTCTCCCCCCTTCCCTCCTTTTATACCTCGACCTCCCAAAGCTCTCACACAGACTTTGGGCTATCTAAGGATCATGACTCATCAAACTACTCCCCATAATGTGTCTAACTTAATTGTTTTCCTTCAAAAGTCCAAAATCACTCTTACAATATATCCAAATTGGCTCAAACACATATTTTAAACTTTCTAAATTCAAACCACTATATCAAACAAACAACACACAACTATCACCACATACTACATACCATCATCACATACAACAAATCATACATAACAATTCATTTATTTCTTTTAATTACCTATATTACATATCTAATTCCCATTTTTTTAATTATCAAAACATTAAATCATACATTAGGAAAAACAGGGTGTTACAGTGGCAAGCAGTCTTTTTTTTTGTATAGTACTTTATTTATTTATTTATTAAATTAATTTTATGAAAAAAGAATTAATTCTCTTAAAAATTTAAAAAATTAGTAAAATTCAATTGAATATATATATATATATATATATATATATATTTACATAATTAATAAAATATATTTATATTTTTACTTTAAACGTGATTTTACTTTGTTATTTAAAAAATTATTTTATGCCCGCTTTTAAATTATTGTTTTTAAATATAATTAACTTTTTACTTTAATTTTTTGAAAATTAATTCTTTTATCATCAATCAATTAATTAATTTATACAATTTAAAACAAATATATCCTTATTAATAATTTTGATATTATGTTAATTTGGCTTGTCTTTTCACAAGCACTCCCAACTTGTCTATCCGAAAAAGAAAAAAAAAAGCTCCCACCGTCTCAACTTTATTAGACACGTAATACGACAAGGCTCCAGAGCTGAAAAGAATTCATACAAGATTTATAGCATCAAAATTCAAACACACTTGCACTCGTGCAGTCTGGTGCAGTGCGTGTAGATCAGAGATGTGTCAGATTTCAAATATTATTTCTGTCACTCTTTGCTCTATTTTTACTCTGAGGAAAAGATAAATATAAAAAAAATTTAAAAATAAATATTTTTTATGGTTGCACTGTAATAAATTAAAATTAAATACATTTAAAATTAAATAAAAATATGTATTGATTTGTTCGTATTAAAAAAAACTTAATTTTAAAAATTTATATATGTAAAGAGAGAGAGAAAAATGTGGATCCTATTTAGGGCCCAATGAACAGAGGGAACCTCATGATTCAGTTAACCAGTGGGAAAAAAGTTTGATTGGTCAAAGTGGCAGCTTTATCATGCACACATGCACCCCAAATCACTCGCACCTCCACATTGACCTATGGTCGCTTTCAATTTTCATCATACCACACCCATTACTCTCTGTTTTGATTCTTTCACAATACAAAAGGCAGGCCCCACAACTTAAAGATGTTGGCCCCATCTCCGACCCAATTCATTTGTATAAAATCATGGTCACATGCATGGCTCACCTTACTTCTTCCTCGTTAAAACAACTTTTTGTGCATTGGATAAAACGGAGAGAGTAAAAAATCATCAAGACATAACTACCAGCCAGTAACATAAAATGATGGAACCCAATCGTCTGGTCATTCAGAATTAGCTGCACCTAATATAATTGAAATTATTTGAGAAAAGTAGAGCAATGTTTCCACGCACACGTGCATCCAATGTGACATGTTAAAATGTCACTTATGCATTTTTGTTATTATTAATTGATGTTAGGGGACAAAATAATCAATGGTTTGACATTGATTTCAATTTAATTCCATGTTTATAATTAAATTTAAATTGATGTAAATTTGAAATTCATCAATTTAAATTTTGATACATTATATATAATTGATAATTAATTTACACATATTATTTCATAAATTTTTCTTCAATTTCAAAATCTCATCTATATAATTTATTATTATATAATAAAATAAATTTTCCATTTTTGACAATATAAACCTTTTTTATTATACTTTATTCTTCTTTAAGGTAAATAGTTTCACTATTATTTGATAGTGGTGATATTTTTTTATATGATTTTTTGTTAAACTTTTAAAATCTAAAATTTAAAAGTATATTTTCAATGTACAAAAAACTTGTTAGTACTTACAGATAGCAAGTATTAAATATTCTTTATGTTTTTTTATAATAAAATTTTTATTAAAAAGTTTCTATTATTTGCTTTTCCAATGTTTTAAAAGCACTTGTTAACATTCTTATAATTTTAAATCCTACAACGTCCTTTTAAAATTCTCTCAATTATTAACTAGAAAAATATTGAATGTTTTAAAAATTTTCAAATGTTAAATATATTTATCTTTTATTTAATACTTTATTTATATATTATTAAGAGAATTATTAAGGGGATATTATAAAATATAAGATTCCTTATATTTCCATGAAACTTAATCGCAAATGATTGTAAGCCAAAATGATAGCTACATTCTTTTATGTTGTTGTTGTATTTGGATAAATAATTTAATTATACGCTTATATACTCAATAAATTCTAATTACACCATAGTTTATCAAAGAGGAAAAAATGAACCAAAGGAACAAAGACAATGAGGAAAAAAAAAAAAGGAAAGAAAGAACAAAAGAAAGATAATCTACATCTAATGGTTATCGTTATTCATTGGTTAAATAGGTTCCTAAAAAACAAATAAATAGTCAACATCAATGGAGGTTAATTGTTTGTTTTTTGGTTGTTTTTCTCTTGTTTTAGTTTTCTTGTTTTTGAAAAAAAAAAAAGAAGAGAAAAGCTCACTTTCTTCTCTTAACTCTATACTTGTAAATTGATATATTGTGATTCAGGAATTCAAAAGATGTCATGGATACTTTTAAAGGCGTGTTGGAGCAATTCCTAACAGTCTCAAAACCGATAATTTTATTTATTTATATAAACAAGTACAATCAATGATACATATCAAAATTGAAACCCATTAGATATATATATATATATATATATATATATATATATCAAAATTAATGTAATGTATATTTTAAAATAAGTAAAAATAAGCACTTTTTTATCATATTTTTATAGTTGTTTAATTTTGACAAAATTTAACACAAATAAATAAGGTAATATACAATTGCCATTCAACGATTATAATAATTTGTGTAACTCATAGCAATATAATTTGATCTCTCTTATGGAATTACTTCGATGAGAATGCTTCCACTAAGGGTTGAGCTGGGTAAATAGGCTAGCTAGCCTGTTTAAGGCCTATCAACATTGGCTTGCATTTTTAATGGACTAGGTAAGCTCACTCGGTGTAATAAATAGACTTTATTTTTTTTAGTGTGCATTTGCCCCGTGTAACTTGTAGTTAAACGAACCAACGGACGAACCAAGATCAAAAAATTGAAAAAAAAAAATCTAAATTGTGATTTTATATTTCTCTTTTGTTACTTTTTAATAACTGATTAATATTAATAATATGATAAATATACTAATAAAGTACAAGGCAAATAATTAATAAAAAGTACAAATAACTAAAATGAGACATCAAAAAGTTAGGAAGATGACTTTACCTTTTACTCATAACTAACAATAATAAATACCTCTGCTACATCAACCAAATATTAAAAGTCTCAACAAAATAAACTAAATATTAAAATCTATTTTTCATTTTTTTTTAAAATATAATGGCTTGCAAGCCAACCCGTTAACTTGCATACCAAATTCACTATGTCTACAGGTTACATAGATCAAATTGAAAAAACACACATTTTAAATGAGTCTCATTTTACGAAACCCACACAAAATGGACCACGAATAAGCTGCAACTTATATACCTAGCTCTATGCACCACACACACACACACACAAACATGAAAAGAAAAATTCCGTACTCTCCATCTTTTAGTAATAGTTGTCTCATTGAAATTATAAGCATCTAGTTACATAAGAAAAAAGAATGAGAAACTTCTCTACAGTGAGAAGGGTTACTTCTTATGATACTTGCTCTGACCGGATTAGGATGTTTGTGACTCACTCACAGCTAAGTACTATGAATAAGCCATTGATAATACACCAAGTATGTAGCTATTCTAAATACGGTTACTCTATTGGGTCAAATACTGACTAGAATATCAAAATATCTTTGTAAATATTTACAACCGTTACTCTATTGGTACATTGGCCTAAGGCACCACTACTAGTATTTACTTATTACTTTTTTAATTTTTGGTCCAGCTTATTTACTTTTTTGTGTGTGTGTGTGTCATAGGGAAGGGGATTTGGGGGATGGGAATATTGGGATAACGATAGAACGCTGCTGCACGAGGATCATGTCCCGGTAGCCCCTCCACTAGGGCCTATGACTATGCTGGCACACTTTTTTCTTGGTCCAGATGCTGGGACACTTGGGCCACTACAATCCACGGCACTTTCAAATTATAGTATGCTAGCGGCCCAAATAAGCAATGGCCCATGTTTTCCTTGACTTGTGCCATATTCCCAGTCAAACTCAGCAATAATAGTCAACTCACATAGTCTAAAATAATGGGTATGTATATAGTATGTATCAGGACCCCCCTCCCCCAAAAAATAATAATAATAATAATGGGTATGTAACTTAATTTAGTCTTTATGCACAAAATTACTTTTGATTTGGTCCTAGTTAATAAAAAAAAATATAGTGTAGGAACCAAATTAAAAATGATTATTACGTTAAGATAAAAAAATATATTGTAAAAGATTGTCGTGTTTAAGAATTCAAACGTTGGCGGAGCTTTTATTAAACTGCAATCCATTCTCACAGGACAGGGCCCCACCACGCGTGCGTGTAGAAGTTCCTCATAATGTTAGGTCTGAGGCTTCATTTTAGGGAGGAAAAAGGGACATGCTCTCTCAACTCTCAACACATCACTCAGACACGTGCTGAGCGTGTTAACCCAATGGTTCCCTTTGGTTTATTTTCTTTCTAGTCTGTCACGAGCCTGGTGTGGAACGAGTCCACTTCATTGTTACTCTGTCTTCTCTTGTGTCATGGCTCTCCTTTAATTGGGCCCTCGCAGAGATCAAACTTGATCCAAATCAATTGATCTTAATCATTTAGTAATCCAACTTAATTTAATGATATAGTAAAAATAAATTGGTAAGATTGTTGTGGGATGAATGTTCGAACCAACGTCACTAATCCCATGTTTCTCACTTTTTATTTGTCTTATTATCTTTTAGTTGTTTTTATTGGTTTTATATTGGTTACTGATTTATTTATTTATTTTGTATGGATAATTATTCCTTAGTCTCACTCATTATCATCATGTAGAGTATTTGACTTCTCCGGCATTAGCATGAAATTAGCGTGATTATGCGAATATTCGCTCTTTGCAGCAAAATTAATCACTAGATAAAAAATTGGACATTTTTATAATTAAATATTATAATAAAAGTTGTTTATGATAATCATTTTGGATCTCCTTCTTCTTTGATTATTACTTATTACGAGAACTTAAGATTGTTAGTGATAAACATTTTGAATCTTCTTCTTATTTGTTTATTGTGTGAAAGCCTTACTAAATGTTGAATATTTCCTAAAATATTTTCACAAATGATGATGATGATGATGATTAGTGATGACTATTTTGAATTTCCTTTCTATTTGATTATTGCGAAAACATAGTAATTCCCACCTTTTCCAAATTAAAAATTATTAATTAAAAAATCCATAATCTTTTTCACAAATAATATTTAATTGAAATAAACTAACACACAAATATCTTTTAAAAAATTATGTGACCTTGAGTTTGTCATTGTAGTAGAAAATATGAAATGAGAATTAAACCATTGCACCAAAATTATTTTTTATTATTTAGTTTTTATTCTAAATAAAATTTATTAATTAATTAAATTTTTAAGGAATAAAATAAATATTTTTAAAGTAACACTACTTTTGCACATTTTCATTGTACACCAAAAAAATTGCACATTTAATTAAAAACAACCGTCTTATGACAGATATCATGGAGTATAACACCTTCCATATGTGTAATCAACTCCTGGACTCAAATTTTGGTTTTTGAAAACTATTTTCTTTTTAAGAGTGTTTCTCTAATGTTTTATCTTAAAATAAATATTGGTAGTGACTTCTTGTGTTTTTAAATATTTTTCAACGTCCACCATGATCCCAATTACGACAGAAGAGAATGAAAAACAAATTAAAATTACTCTTGCAAAACCAATTAAAACCATTTTTTTTATCTCTTGTAACAAAAAAAAACTTTTAAAATTAAATTAATGTATGCTCTGTGTTGAAATGGTGTGGCTTCAATGTTTTGATAATGTTTGTCCTAGTGATATCATTAAATGCTTTTCGGAACAATTTTATTTTTTTATCGTAATTTTTATATTTATGTTATTATTTTTTTCATCAAACCATTCAGGTCTTTTTGGATAAATTTTCTATAAACACTTATAAGAAAAGAAAATAAAAAGTTAAAATCAGTTAAACTTCTCACATAAACTAAAACCAACTTATATACTTAATTTTTATAGAAACTCTTTTTACTTAACTTATCCACAAATTAAAATGCATAAGTTAATTTTGGCATATGAACTATGAAAAAGCTTAATATATTTTACATTTTTATTTTCTTCTCTTATAGATATTCATGGAGAAATTAATTTATCCAAAACAAACCTTATTATATTTTTTCCCTCTATCCGACTTTGCAATCCTTGGATCTCTTTCAAGGTGTATATGCACTTACAATGTGATTTTTCTTTTTTCTTAAGAAATAGAATGTAATGATAAATAAGACCCTATTAATTAAATATTTAATGTATGTGATGTGTAACCTGGTAATCAATTATGCAGGTAGCCATCCAGCTAGCATGAATGCGATGAAACAACCACCTGACACTACCCAAAGTACCAAACTGTCTCCGGATCGTGAGAAATGTTTTTTCACTGCACATGAACCTCTGTCTGCGGGGTTTTGTGGTGGGGGCATGGCAATGCCAACATAGAGATTAGTAGAAGTTTGATTATGGGGCCGCTCAAGGAACCAAATATCTTAGCCGGAGGCACATGACATGCAGTGCACAAAACCGTGCTTCTTTGGCTTGTGCTCTGCAGATTCCAGGCTAGAAATCAAGAACTTCTTTCTTTCCCGTTAACATTGTCTAGCTCTTGTTCTCTTCGTTGCATTCTGAAGGACCAAAAGGTACCAGTCGCTTTCAACCAATGTCTCCATAGATCAGTCATGAATGACCTGTGGGACAAGTTTCATTTGGCATGCATGGTTAGTATAATTATAATACACATAGTTTTCTTACATTTATATATATGTCTTAGAAGCATACAAGATATTTAAAGTGTGTATTTATCAAATGTCAATAATTTCATTAAGAGAAATGTTAACAACACTCTCTTTTTAACACTCTCTCTGTTATTATATTTATTAGAAATTATAAATTTTGGTAAGTCATACTTTTCATTTAATGAGTCTTTATCTTAATTTAGAAGTAGAACCTATCAAAATTTATAATTTCTAATAAATTTTAACCAATAGTGAAGTTATAGAGAATGTTAAAAAGAAAATGTTTGAAAGAGTGTTAGGTGTTGCTAGCATTTCTCTTTTAAAATTGTGTGGGTAGCAATGTTATTTCAACACCAATTAATTGAATATATGCTTCAACATCATTTCATTTAGCCCTCGAAAGAGACTATAATACAGAGTGGCATCAAACTATGTCTAACAAATACTTATGCCCCAAAAGTCCAAATTGTAAAGTCTATTTCTTATCATAACCGTATCTATATATCTTTTAGGAGGCTGTTGGCTTCTCCAGCTAAATTCGAAAGGTAATCAACTTAAAAAATTAATTCTAAAATTTCTCTATCGTTCAATAGGTACTCCCCAACTAAGGCATTGAATATTTTTTAGGTTAAGATATTCAAAATATTAAAATTTTTATTTAATACAATTAATTATTAAAAATTAAGAAGATATTGTAAATTTTAATTGAAGGAACGGCTTCACTTTTTAATTAATCATCCCAATTCAATGTTGAAAATATAATTTACTTCTTTATTTTGTAATATATTTGTGTGCAACGGCTATATTTTTGTTATTGCCAAATAGATAATATTAATTGATCTGGGTGAGTTATCATTGATTTAGAAGCTTCGGTCCATTGCGTAAGTGATGAATTATTACTAGGATCAAATCACTCTTTCAAATGTTTAATTCATACTCTTTCTATTTGGAGTATATAAAGCTTGTGGTTATGTTCAACTTGGGTTTGGATTGGTGCAATTTGTGTTTACCAAATGACAAATTATAGTTTTTATACTTTTTGCACTAGCACTGAATAACCACTGTTTTTGCTTTGTATTTTCTTTTGAAATTTAATTTAAATGCACTGATAGTGTAAAATATTTTTACACACTTATTATTAATAAATTGTTATATAAGGTAATATATTGATATTTTATAATAAATACCTTAAAAGTTATACTTAACATAAATTTTGATTATTTGATAGTGTAAGATTTTTTTTAGGGGAGGGATCAAATGACAAAATTTGATACAAACAATCTTGGTAATATAAAATTATAATTCAACTGTTGGATCGATAAAAATCACATTTTATATCAAGTTATTGAATGGTGTAATAGTTGGTGTAAGTTACACTGATATCATTAATAACTTTAAATTGGATAGTTTTATCTTAAAACCCACCGTTGGATTGAAAGTTCCTTTAACATAGATTATATGTACAAAATTTTATATTAATCCAAAATTGACATAGAAATTAAATTCTTTTTTTTTTAGTATATATTTTCCCTTCTTGAGTATGTAATTTTTTTGAAAAAAAAAAGTCTTATTAAATAATATCTCCTAAGATTTATATTCGGCTTTGGATTTTTTGGTAAATTGTAATATACCATTATGATTATACTAATTTCCATATTTTAAGTATAAGTAGTTCAATCCAAAATTATATCTATCCATGATGAAATTTATGTTACACATGATATATTTAAACTAAATGAACCGATTAAATTGTTTTTTTCCTACTAAAACTATCACTAGCTAACTTAATTGCTTTTACACAATTTGATTAAATATATACATTTTGAAACGCTATTAGTTTAATTTATTAAAACCTATTTATTCATAATAATAAGTGTGATCAATTGATATTCCATCTAGTTTTTTTATTTCAAATTCTTACAGATTCAAATTCCACTTATACCATATAATCTTAAAGTGTTTGGCTGTCAATAATTAGCGTTTTTCTTGTAGTGACTAGTTACATTAATTGTATACAATAATCCTACCGGTCCGTATTTCATTATAATTTTTTTCCTATATGCCTCTGGCCAAGTATTTGTTTTCTTCATTACTATTTAACACGTAACATCCAGTTTGGTTTTAGATTTAATGTTAAAGAAATTAACCCAGTCCCCATCATTTTTAGTGAGTATTTGCAGTTTGGTTTTAATCAATTTTAAGACAAAAAATTATTCAATCCAATCATAAAAAACTTTTGTAGTTTAGTTTTAGATCGGTTTGAGAAAAATATTAATTTTAAACCAATTCAATATAATTTTTTTCTGTTTAAATTGGATTGATTATTTCAATTTTTATCTTATATTTTTAAGGAAACATGCTGTAACACTCCTACTTTTGCTTATTTGAATTGTATTTTATTTATTCTTTATTTTATGATGCTAATTGTTGTTAAGCTTAATTTTAATATTTTGTTGTTTATTATTAATTAAATAATGATTATATGTTTTGGTTAATGGGCTAGTACGTAATCAATTTTTTTGATGGTCTATTGTTGTTATTGGGCTCGACCCAATGATTGTTGGAGCAAGAAAGAAAATTATTTTATTATTATTATTATTATTATTATTGGTACAAATTTATTATTATTATTAAGTTTAATCAAATAATAATGAGGTAATTAAAATAAATTTGATTGGTTAACAAGTAGTATTTAAAATAGAGAGAGAAACAATTTTTTTTTTACTGTAAATAATAGGCGACTCTCGGCCCATTCCTTTTTTGTGAACAACAAGAAAAAAAATTATCACTAAGGGTCTAATATTGAATTTTTCAAGTAGTATGCAAATAGACTTAAAATAAATGAATATAAGCTTTTGTTAAAAGGGCATTTAGCCCATTAAGAAATTAAGTGGACTAAGAAGGAAAATCTCTACTACTAAATTTAATTATTAACAACTATTAAGACAATGGACGAATTTATAACCCTCAATTATTTTGATAATAACAAACAATCCAAACCAGTCTTTTAGAATCAATCGTCTGTTTACTCGTATATTGCATATTTGCTATTGTCTAATCACGAGTTGATCTATCTTCTTTCACTGCTTTAAAAGATTTAGTAACTAACTCCTTTCAGACGAAGTTTTAAATAATTTGTGTACTACAAGTATGTAAAAGCGTAAACAACCTCAAAATAAATGAAGTCTACAAACCTACTCTCGAGGAAAGTCCGTTTTACGCATAAAAAAAGGAATGTGTGTGCGGATGTCAATACGAAAAAGCAAATATGTCCACTGCTACAAGGTTGAGTATGAGAAAGGCTAAGATAAGCAAACTACTTTATCTTATCAAAGTGACAAGTTGGTGAAAGGCATTAAATGTTACATTTAATACTTTAATGACTCTTTTTCAACAAACGAATGATGTCTCCTGCAACAATCACAACGGACATTTTTTGGGAGAACACTATGAATAGAAGAAGAGACCTCGGTCTCAAAAGCTGATCAATTTGATAAATCTTGAACTGTTGAAAAGCTCTCAACATGTAATTTTCATATACACTACTTGTAAACACTTTCTCTGAACTTCATTGTATATTCATCTGATAGGACATTAAACTAAGTAAGATAACTCACGTTCAACCTTTTTTCCTAAGAAATTGGTAGAAGCCTGAAGAGGCTTTGATTCAAAGAATACTTGGGTTTTTGCTTGGAGAGACAAGTTAAAGACTACTTGGGTTGAGCATGAAGAGACTTGGTTAAAAGAATACTTATAACTTGTTTAAGTTAGTCAGACTTGGTTGTTAACAAGAACTGAACGTAGTCTCTAGAGTGAGATGAACCACTATGACCTCCTTTTGTTTCTCTGATTATCTTTCTTCATTCATCTTTCCTTAAATAACGTTTTAAAAGTCTTTTGTATAACCCTTCAGACAATACGTCTTTAAAAAAGGTTTTTGCAAAAATTTGTTATAACATAATTCAACCCCCCTTCTTGTGTTATTTTTGTGTTTTAAAGTTTGGTATCAAAGCTCAGCCTCTAAGGATTGAGCACCTTAACAAGTGATAGAAAAAAAGATCTTGATGGCAAACCTTGAAGGACAGTTCATTCCTGAAGGAGCCTCATTGTCAAGGCCTCCAACCTTTAATGGAAAAGATTATGCGTACTGGAGAGACATAATGGAGATGTACATCAAGTCCACTCATTACAGCATCTGGAGAATCATAACTCATGGAGATCTCATTATAGCAAAACCAGAAAATGAATACAACCAGGACAACTTCAACATGCTACAACAAAATGCAAAGGCTAGGTATATTATAACCTGTGCCTTATCTAAAATTGAATATAACAAATTTTGCAACTGTAGAACAGCAAAGGAGATGTGGGATGCTATATGCATAACATGTGAAGGCACTGAAGATGTTCGTCTGGGAAGAGCAGCAACTCTTCAGAAACACTATAAGACGTTCACTATGAAGGAGACAAAAACCATTGATGAGATGTTTAGAAGATTTCAAACAATTCTCAAATATATGGAAAAATGAAAAAAAAATTTATAAATAATATATTTGTATCAAATTATAGAATCCTAAATTTAAAGAGAAACAAGAGAGGATTCTTAATATGTTATATGGTTGTAGTATAGCTTGATCTTCCACATCAGAAAAGAATTACTCTTAATACTTAATTTATAAAATTATTATATGATATCAACTATGTATATTTTGGGAAAGTTTTACTTTTTCAATAATCTAAGTTGAAAAATTAAAAAAGAAGAAAGATAAATCAAACAAATTAAATTTAGAAACTACACTTAAAATATGTGTGTATGTATGATTTCTGAAATCATGTGCATAGAATTTTTTTGGTTGAAATTTTATTATGCTTATTGAATCCTATAATTATTTCCAAGTCTTGTGAATGATAAGTATATCTCTGTGAAAGTGATTCTAAAACTCTGTTGAATTGTATAGAGAGTATGTTTTGAAACTTAGAGAACAAGTCATAGAAAACCCCCTGTTGAGTTAAGACGAAGCTAAGAAGCATGAGTGCTTGTGTTTGGGAAGATATAGTTTGGTACATTGCGGGATGAAAGGCAGGGACCATTTTGTAGGTCTTGAGGATAAAAGTACTGAGTTGTGAACGTCTCAATGGCCAGGATAGTGCCCTTAAGCTGGTACAAATCACGTAAACCAACTTGGTAACCTTAACGCCTGCTCAGCATCACCAGGATATATACCCCTGATGGGCATGAAGCCTTTTTCTTAATGATGATGATTATGACGTGGATGTCTATACCTTATGAGTGGTTATACAAGTTCCCAATCACTTCCTAATGATTCTTGATGGTTAAGGTGAATCATCAAATATGGGTATAGATCCATATGTCTAGTAAAGGTTAGTGGTTGAGTCATGATAACTTTGGACAAATCCTATGTTCCTTGCATATGGTTGCTTGATATTTGTATGTTTAGGTTTTAAACCAATTAACACAATGAATAAGGCTTTGCGAAACCTCACTTCTTTTTGTGTTTCTTTTCATATATATGTTCTTGGTTCGACTAGATGGAGCCATTTCATGGAATGGAGAACCTCCTCATATCTTATAGTCCTTGGGGACATTAGGATTACGATGCTGCCACCTAGTTTTCTACATATTAGGGACATGTTACCTTCACATTTATGTCCCCATTTCTTGATTTCTGGCTCTTAATGGAGCAATTGACTTTACCTATGACCCTGTTGACTACTGCACTAGACGAATATGTCAAAGGAGTACAATCGCCTCCACCCCCACCAACAGATGCTAACATGGTTAACAACCCTCCTCACCAACCTTCACAAATGGGTCATCCCATGGATGATGGTCCTGACATTGATATTATGGCGATCCCAACACCATACCTCCAGTACTACCACCACCGGAGCTCCCTACACAGCCAAAGGCAGATGATTCTTCCTTGTCTGGAGCTTATTACATGCCCAGTATAGATAACGAATGGCTGCACTCATCCTTTGAGTTTAGCAACACCTGGAGTTTTGATGGCATGGGGCAATTGCCCAACAACTATGCACATTTTAATGATGACAAGGAGATGGTAGATTCAAAGGACACAAATATGATAGATTTAGAGGACTCGCAGTGAGGACAGCTGTTGCTACTAGTGACTTTTTTTTGTAGACCTTGTAGGGTTGGGGAGGTCTAGTGTAGATACATGCTGCTCTGACATAGGCCATTTTTGTTGTATATATAACAACGAGTAGCTAGGGTGACTTTATGATATATTTGTTTTGTATGTATTTTAGATGACCATAGGATGATCTTAATGTATTTAAATCTTGGCGCGCGCACACACACACACACATATATAAATGACGCAGTGATGTTTATTTTATGATCGTGGTTCTTATATAACATTTTATGATTCTTTAAATGTTTGCAAAAATAAATACAGAAAAGTTTTAATCAAGTTGACATTTTCACTTACCCTTTTAATTAACCTAATTAATTAATAATTAATTGTTCCCTAATATAGTGGGTGTTACACATGCAACCCTTTTTTTTTCAACAAATAAACGAAATTTCATTAATTAGAATAAGAGTAGAGTTTTGAACACCAATGGTGTTGGATTTAGCAGAAGGGGCTAGTCTCCCACAAAACCAAGGTTTGAATCCCTGTTAGGAGAGGTGTCCACATTTAGTGTTCGATCATACTTCGAACAAGATAGCTTTAAAAGGAGGAGTCCTATGGAAAAAAAAAAAAAAAAAAGAGGAGAAAAGTTTTGAACTAGTACATGAATTCTTTTAATGGCTAATGATTCAGTGTTGAATATGAGAACTGAAAATTGAATTTAGAAAAATATGATTTTTGTTAATTTTTGGTTTTCAATTTCTTTTGTATTCAATTTGACAATTTGGATCGATTCCTCTAAACATCCATAATTTTGAGGTAGAAAAAAAATCATTTTAGTCACCCATTGTTCCCTATCTAATGTTTTATATATTTTGTTGTGAAACGCAATTAAGGCTATGCCTATCATTTTATTGTTCACCATATAGGTGTACTAGTGGACTACTCTGTAAGTGATACTAGAATAAGATTATGTAGGGCCGTGTAAATAGCAAGGCCATCAAGGCACTTGCCTTATCCTCATTGGGAATGTAAGTATCAATGTACATAATGATTATAGTGAGAGAAATAAACAATTGAGAGTGCAATTAAAAGGTATAGGGTTTTGAATTATAACAAATCCTCACATATGCACGTGCACGTGCACACACATATCATAAAATTTAAATTGAAAATGGTTTATTCTTTCTAATCATAATATTGAGACATATTGAACCATTGAAGGAATAGAAATTTCAGTGAGCATAAATGAACCAAGGAATATTGTTTGTACTGCATTTAAGAGGAGAGTTCCATAGAAGTAACTCATATTAATATGAAAAAGATGATTATACAAGAGAAAATTATAAGTATTTATAGAAGCTAACTAATATCAACTAACTAACCAACTAACTAAATTTAACTCCTACGACTAAGTAGCAACTTGAACTAACTAACAACTTGTAACAACCTCTCTGACAATTCAAAGCATCCATCTCTATGTCACTTTGTTTCCCAAACAACGAGATGTTAATCAAAAAAGCTATTCATCCACTTTATGTCACTACAACTTAGATTATCATCAATTTGAAGGCTAGCCTTTTCTTTTTCAGTGGGTCTAACTTCTGTTCATATTCAAAGCTTTCTGGGAGTACATTTATTTGGTTAGTTGCAAGTTTTCTATATTTCTTTGCTTTTGAGTTGCTTTCCATGAGAATGGAGGAGGAACTAAAGAAAATAAGAATTGATGATGGAGGAAGCATTGTTTCACATACTAAAAATCTCTACTAATGAAGAGAAAGAACACTAAAAGAAAGATCTAGGAAATAAAAAACAAGAACACTGAAGGTTCCACATTTAACCAATTTTACGATCTTAAAAATCTAGCTTTGGACCCTAAATATGTCTGTGTAGTAGTTGCAAGATTTTAGAATTGTGTTGTTATTTTTGGTTCACAATATCTTAAGTAATCCTATTTCACAATTAAAAATCTATACCAACTGAGAAAAAGAACACCGAAAGAAAGATCTGGGAAATAAGAACAAGAACACAAAAGGTCCCACACTTAACCAATTTTACGATCTTACAAATCTTGCTTTGGACCCTAAATATGTTTGTGTAGTAGTTGCTAGATCTTAGAAAATCTTGTGTTACAACCTTTAGTAATTACAAGCATGGACAGAACAAAAACCACAGGGGTAATATACATAGTAATTATATAATTTTCATTATGTTTCAATTTTCTAGTAATTAATTGGTGAGAGAAATAAATAATTGAGAGTGCAATTAGAAGGTATACAACTCTAAATTACAACAAACAAGCATGCATGCACATGCAGATGCACACGTACTCATGTGCACACACACACATGCAAGCGCGCGCATACACATTATAAAATTTAATATTTCTACTTCAAATTTTATGTAACAAAGCATTTATCATATTAAATATTTTTTATATGTAGTAGATTAGTCAATTTCTTGTATTTGGACTTGATTTGAACAAGTTTTACAATATGGAATTTTTTTATTTGAATCCAAAAAATTAAAATATTAGATGAGGATGAATTGAAAAATTATTGTATTAATCTTGAAATTTTTTTAAAATTTAGTAAATATTCTATCATTGACAATTGCTCATTTATTTTCAGAGTTGAAAATATTGAGAGAAGTGTTCAAATAAGAAATTAACACTCCAATGGAAATATTAAAATACATCAAAATATTAAATTATTTTCCAATTGTATGTATTACTTATAAAATATTATTGACAATATCTGTAACAATTTCTACCACCAAAAAAAAGTTTCAAAATTAAAAATAATTAAATTTTATCTAAAATAAACAATGTTAGATAAATTGAATAAATTAGCCATTCAGAGTGAACTATTAGAACTACCTGATTATAAACCATTGATAAATGATTTTGTAGCTTAAAAGCTAAAAAATTAATATAAAGATTGATAATTAATATTTATTATATTAAATTTCTTTAAAAATTTTGGCTTAGGCCCCAAATTTCTAAGCATGGCCCTAGGATTTAGTGACTCAATATATAGATGTTATTAACTATTTATTATCTGATCTCCATCATCTTTTAAACATTGGATTATAATATTATTATGAACCAACATACTCTTATCCTTTGCTAGAACCCTATCCATTCACATTGTTATTTCACAATCAAATATGAGCCCTGCATACACTTGACTCTTGAGATCCATAAAGTATAAATTAAATAATCAACTCCACTATATAAAACGGCATATTTCCAATGAATCACAATATATGGTAAATCTTATGTACCCCATATTGTTTCTAACACAAGAAACTAATTCACACACATTAGATAGATGTAGATGATAATGCATGCACATAACAAAAAATCAACGCAAGAATGATAAAGGAATCCATTTTGCCTTGACTAATTTCAGGAATACGGGATCACAAATAGATTTTTAGTTAATTGGTATGTAACGTTTGACGTTGCACTCATTTTATGTCAAGTATATATGTTGTAAAGAAACACAGAATGACCATTCAAATTCCCACATAACTCCCTTTACTAACCATATAGGTAGGTGAGTTTGGTTAAAGCTTATGAGTAAAGCACATTAGGGTGATCAACAATGCTTATAAATCATCAGCCCTTTGGATACCAAATGGGAAGAGTGCATTTTGTGTCCAATTATATCGAACATTAAATGTAAATACTTTTCTTTTAAGATATGATTCCTCATTTTGTAAATGACTAATTTTTGTTACTAGACCAATCTTTATTGGTTCAAGTAATAATAAAATACACGTACATATATGATAAATTATAAAAATGGTAAATATAAAGTTCGCTCACACTATTAGAAAAATTAAAATTGATGATAGAAGAATTTAAATACTATTAGCTTCGGGTAAGAGGTTTTCCATTGGGATATGCCATATGCGTATTACAATGTCACAGGTGGTTTTGTTTAAAGGCTTTAGGGATAAAGTTTGTCCATGTTAATTGGTGCCAGGGGTTACATTTTGATGCTGTCAAATGTGTTGGCTTACCAAAATTTTATTTTACTTTCCTTTGTAAATTATATTGATTTTCTTTGCTAAATTAGCATATCTTGTGTTTTCACTTAGTCTTTTAATAATATCTTTAACTTATCTAAAAAATACATTTTTTTAAAAAAAAATATCACTAAACTTTAGTGACTAAAGACGAAAAATAATTTTCCATCATTAAATTTAGCTCCTAATTCATTAATTTTTAAAAGACACTTGTAGAAAATGATGAAGGTTCAGTTAGGATATAAAAATTTAAGAAAATGAGAAACATCACCCATGGCAAGTATACTGGTTGTGTTAAATAATAAAGTGATGAATATTCTTATAAAGAATCTAAAAAGTACCAACTACCACCAATTTAAATAGTTTGAACAAGGTAATTAAATTTAGGAGAAAGAAATAAAAAAAAAAGAAAGAATTATATAGCACCAATTTAGCAAATGCCAAAATTAAAGGCAACTAGGTTACAAATCTCCTTTTTGTCTCCCTATGTAGTTGAATCCAATCCAATTCAAGTTAATTCATGAAAGAAAAATGTTAATAACACACTCTATGACGTATTTTTTTGAACATGTTCTCTTCTATTGGTTAAAATTTATTGAAAATCACAAAAATTCTATGAGTTACATCTTATTTAATGATTCTTTCTCATAATTTTATGATTTTTAATAAATTTCAACCTATGAAAAGGAGTGTGTTCAAAAGTGTGTATTTGAGAGTGTGTTGTCAACACTCCTCTTCGTGAAATTGTTGTTCGAATCTACAAATTGAAGCCCCAATCCATTAAGGCTATGTTTGACAAGACATTTCAATTAGCTTTTAACTTTTTTTACTAGCTAAAAAGCTTATTTGATCTTATTAATAGTGATTGGTAAATAAGCTTTTTTAGTAGCTTGTAGCGTTTTTTAATACTTTACTTCAAGTAGCATTTTTTAAAACACTAGCTTTTACCTTCTAACTTTTTATATTTATTTCCTTTTTACCCTTTTTTAAATAAGGTAAGATTTTATTATTTATTTGGTTTCTTTCTTTCACTAATTTACTAATTTAAATGTCTGAAGCAAAAATCTACCAATTGGCCTTCGCCTTTCTTGCTCATCTTTTTTTTTTTTTTTGTTCCAGGTAATACTATTTTTAATTTTTGTTAATTAATTTCTTGATTTTCCTTATAGGTTTCTAATACACTAATTATTTCTAACATTATACTTCAAGATGTTTAACGATTACACTAATTAACATAATGAAAATATAATGTCTACTTAAGTATATGTTATTTTTGCTTTATTTTAAACTTGATTGAAAATATTTTAAGATATAGTATAAGACTAATAATAGAATACACAATATGAAAAAATTATAAATATTCCAAAATATATTTTTATAAATAAAATAATTTCATATTTATATAAAAATATCATATAAGCATGTCTATTTTTGTCATTTTATATTTATTAGCTACTTCAACATATAATTTTTCCAAACACTTATAATTTAATAAGCTAGTTTAATAGTTTTTAGCTACTAGACTACCAGCTACCAACTAGCTTTTCAGCTTCTAGTTTAACTTTTCAACTTCCAGCTAGCTTTTCAATTAATTTTGTCAAACATAGCCCAAGTCAAAATCCCTTAAGTCAGAATTAAAAGCTCAAACATCGTTCACGCTTTTACTTTCTAACCTCTAGCATTGACTAGGAAATCTTGAATCTAATGCACCTGGTGTTTTTAATAAGGTTGTTTATGAGTTGGATTGATTCAAGTTTAAGGTGAAATCCAATAGGCTTTTGATATTTACACCTCCCATAATTATTACGTATAGCCCCTTTTTTCCTATTTTTTTATTATCAAAATATTCTTTTATATAAAAATAATATAAATTTTGTTTTTGTATCTCATCTTCATTATTTTTTAAAACTATATTTTTGCACCCCTTCTTTATTATTTTTTAAATTCTATTTTTGCACCTTATCTTCTACATTCTTTAAATCCTATTTTTGCACATCTATATATCTTCATTATTCTTCAAACTCTTTAAATCTAGTTTCTCCCTCCTCTTTTTTTCTCTATAAAAAATAATAGAATTATACCACAATTCCATTCCTACATTGAATACAATATTTTCCATCAATGCGGAGTAACTGGAGAAAAAGAGTGGCAGAGGAAGTGGGAGGTAAGCAAAAAAGAATGTTTCTTAAAAGAAATGTTTATTGACAAGATAGATGAATTATTTTCAAAAGGGGAATAAATGAAAAAGAGTATTTAAGAAAATTAATTGAAAAAAAGGAGAAGGGGGTCTATTTATTAATAAGGGGATGAAATATCATTTGCTATCAAATATGAACTAATTATATTTAATTGGGTTAGTTTATTTTGGGTTTCAAATTTTTTTTTTATCAATCCGAACTGAACCAAATCCGATTAAGATTGGTTGGGTCATTAGGCCATGATAAAAAAATATTATATTTTTTCAAGTTTTTGTCTCTACTTATTGTCTATGTTTTATGAATATTTAATTTTATATTAATGCAAGGTGAAAATATTCTTTATTTTTTTAATGACTAATTATTTATTTTATTTAATATTTAATTTTGGGACTTTTTGCTATAGTTATCAGTTTACATATATCATTAATTTTTTACACAAAATAAATAAAAAATTACACAATAAACATCACTAACTTAAGACACTTGGTAACATTAGATAAGGGTATAAGAAGATCAAAATGAGTAAAAAAAAAAAAGTAAAAGAAAAATGTAAATTTTAAAGTCTTATTAATCTAAAAGTTAAAATAATTGATGGGATCATCAAATTGGTTTGGGTTGAAAAAGATAAATTTAGAAATCGAAAGAATTATAATTAATTTGGTTCAAATTTAAAATGAAAAGAACTAATTAACTGATCTAATTCAAACTAATTTAATTGGTTTCTTTTTAATTGTCAAATTTATTTAGTCAATCTGATTCGATAAATACCCTAATTCATAAGAAAACACTGGCTTTGGTGGCTCTCAGCGCCTAGTGCGGATTTATTTTTCAATAATATTTGCAAAATTAAATGTTAAAATAATTAAAATATGTAGTTAGTTTCTAAAAATATAAAATAATAAAATTATGCAATTAGATGCCAAATTATAAGTACGAGTAGCTAATTTTTTAAATATTAGGACACAAAATAAGCTATAAACCTATGTTAATTATAGATTTATTAGAAAAAATAAAAAAACTCAGCTATGATTTTTTTAATTTTTTATTGTAATTTTATATGTTCTCAAATGTAGCTCTGGTGAAATCAAATTCTTTTTTTTATTTGTAAAATAATATTGAGTGTTTCACTTTTTCTTCTTTTTTTTTTCCTCCGAGTGTCTCTATAATTATAATCTAAAAACCATGTTTCGTATAGAAGATATATGTGTAATTAGAAAAATAAAATTTAAAAATGGTTGAATAATTCTTTATATATAAAAATTATAATAGCTATCTTGAATGAAATAATTTTTAAGAATTATTATTCAACGGGAGCGTGATATGAATCTGTCAAGGTCCAATAATTTCAAATATACTTTGCAATGGATGGAAGGCCCATTAACTACAGCAAGAACTAAAAGAAATAAAAAGACTTTTCAAAGCTTAGTCGTGGAGATACAAGCTAAAAAAGGTTAAGCTAAAATAGAGGTCAATCCAAGAATTTTTATATAACATCAAAGTGCTTTTAGGAAAAAAAAAAAAATTCAATCAGAGCTTTTTTAGAGAATTTTTTTATTCTCTTTTTTTTTTTCAATGTATCCCTTCATTTCAATATTTTTTTAAAAAATATTAATATTTAAAAATAACTTTATATGACAATATAAATTATTTATCATAAATTTAAAATATAATTATATTTTTAAAAATATTTATTTATTATAAATTTTAATTATTAATATAATTTATATATTAAAAAATATCTATTTATTATAAATTTTAGTTATATAAAATAAAAATTTATTTTGAATATTACAGAGACTAAAATACTAATATTCTGAAGTAAACAAATGGGAAAAAAAAAATACAAAATCGAAAAGGGTTAGTAATATCGAGCGGGGCCTTGATGTTCAGATTGTACTGACTTTCCCTAGAGATCTATGGAAGAGGAAAATGTTACATTTAGTTTGGAGATCTGATTGCTTTCGGATACTTGGTACATCTATGGCATCATAGACGGAAACAAAATTTATGTGAAGGATCCATCTGTGTTTGATTGGGTGAAAAGAAAGTGAAAGAGAAAGAAAGTTTAAAATTTAAATTGAAAAGAAGGTAGAAGAAAGAAAAACTTTAAATTTTTATTAAAGTACAATTTAGTGCTAAAAGAAACGGTTTTTTTTTTTTTAATATAAAGCACATACATTTTAAAATAACCATATTTTAAAATAACTCAAATCAACACAATAATATGCATAATTATAACATTAAATTATATACACACACACGTATATAAACACACCTTTTTGAAAAATTGAAGAGGACTGGGCCTGTCTTTGGCTCCTTGAATTTGGATCTGTCCCTATGTGCTATCTGCCTACAAATTACTGTAAAGCTCCGGGCGGGGGCCCCTTTACGATTAGACTTGCTAAAAGAAAAGGTTCCTCATTACTCACTTTTAAAACAAATTATATATAATATAAGCGCAAATCTTTGTTATGTTACTCTCATATTGTTTATATTTTGCTTAACTTCAACGTTAGAATTCATATATAGAACATGATATATGAAAGAGCCAGAGTTTCCATATCATGCGAAACAATTTAGATGTTCATTTTGTACATCAATTATATAAAATTTTGAGGCTTTTTTAAATTAATAATACTATTTTTATTTTTTTATTCTAGTTCCAAACACTATTTATTAAAATACTAATTTTAGAAATGAAAACTAAATGGAATTTAAATTAAATTGTCATCAAGTAACAAATTATAGTCTGTGAATTTATTTAAGATCCATTAGAATTATTCTCTTTGTTTCAAAATAAATATCATTTTAGAGATTTTAACTTATTTCAAATTATTTGGTATTTAAGTAATTAAGAAGGTATTGCATTTTTGCTAACTTAATTTTTATCTTTAATATTTCTATTAAATAGAATGAGAAAATATTAATGAACTGAGAAGATAATATAATCTAATAGGCTTTTATAAATTAAAAATATTTAATGATTTTTTTAATTAGTGTGCAAAATTTTAAATGATAACTATTTTTTAACTGAATAGAATAATAAAAATATTCAACTTATTCCTTAGTAATTTTAATGGTAATATACTCCCATTTATATTTTAGTAGAATTATAAAGCTCTAAAAATTGATTGAGTGGAATAAGATAGGTTTCATATCTAACAAGTCGCAGATTTTAGGAGTGTAAGTGGGTTGAATTGGGTAGAGCTCACTTTTTTTTTTAAACAACTCAACTCAAATCAACTCGACCTTAATTGGATTAGTTTGGGTTGGGTAGTCAAGTCAACAAATTAAAATCTTAATATATTTTGGAAATAAAAAAAACAGAAAAATGAAATATCTAATTAGTTCAACTCATTCAAAATCAACGCATTCAATATATGCAAAAGCTTGCTAAACAATAAATATGCACAGTAGGGTGAAATGTAATTGGGTTAAGTTAGGTTGATCAGGTTTGTGGGTCGATCTTGACTTGCTTACACCCCTAACAGATTTGAGTCTTTACTTATCTCTTTTGGGGTGAAGTAAATATAAATACCTCTATAAGCATTCTTCCAGTTTGAGAGCTTTTCCTGACTTGGATTAGAGTACCATTCTCTCCCCCTAAATTTCTCTATACCAAACAAGAAATATCAATGTTGTGACTTCAACCAGTATATCAAGTTGTGTAAATAATAAAATGAACATAAATATCATTCCCATTTATATACCAATTGTTTATTCATGGGCATTATTTATTAATTAGACTTCAAATTAGGGTTGAATGAAATACTATGTTAAGAAAAATGTGCATAAATGAAATTAAATGTTCATATTGCAGAAATTTAAGTGACAAGAAAATATGAAGATATAAAGATTTAGAAATAATGAACGAAGTACACCAAAAAGAAGAAATAATGAATGAAAATGTTAAGGTCAAACTTCATTTACCTATACTATTTTTAGTTCTTTATTTCTAATTAATGGTCGATTTTTCTGTCTTAGTTCAAAATTTTATATATTGTTTGGATTTTATTCCTTAATTTGTAATAAATTAAAATCATTTAATTCATTAGTGCAACCTTAATTGAAAGAGAAAAATAAATATATGAACGAGGGAGAGACGAAAAGTGGATGGATGAAGTTAGAGTAGTTTTACTAAAAATACATTTTCAACCTTGACCCCAGTAAAAATCGTAATGTGTTCTGACTGATTAAAAGAATTATTTGTTGCTTTTCGTACTCATTTTTTCATGTAAGAAAGTACGATTGTAATTGAAATAGGTATGAAAGATTCAAGGTAATTCAAAAAGGACCACAAGAACAACATCTATTCCCATATCTTTATTGTTTGTTTTTATTAATTCAAGAAACTGCATACAGTTTTGCAATTAGCCTGTAAAGTCATAGTTTTAAGTTAGAAAACTTGTAAGGAAAAAGTGTAATCTTTTTCTCTTAGCTAACTCTTTATATCAAGATAAAATCGTTATATGCACATAAAAGTCTAATTCACATGCATCCAACAATGAAGCGTTGGAGTTCTACCACTATATAGCAACTAACACTATGGTGCTAGGTATGAGAAGAAAAAGTCTTTGTTTTTTCCTTCCAATGCCTTGGCACTTGAATCCCCAATACACCTGTGATTTGGATTTAACATAATTTTTTACTTTCTTTTCATCAATTTATTGGTGAATTTCTTCACCCTCTCATTTTCACCTCTTTTTTTGTATAAAGTTTTGTAGGTAAAGTACTAAAATACTAAGAAGACATTGTCATATTTATATATTTATATACTATTACAATCTAAATGATCAATCAAACTAATTTTTTTTTTTGTGAAAGAAAATATATTAAAAGAGGCAACTAAAAACCTTTAGGAAAATAAATACAAGCAAAGTTTGCCTTTACGATGTTAGAAGCAAAATCTGGAACTACATAAAAAATCCTAGTATGAGACATGAGATCAGGACCTTATTTGGCAAAAGCATCAATAACTTCGTTTCCTCCCTATACACATGGTGCCACATTACAAGACCCTTATCCGAGAAAACAACATGAATAAACTTCACCAATTTAGAACAAGAGTGAAGATCATCACAACCTTTACTAAACAAACCCACTGCATTAGATGAATCTGAGTACACTACGAAATTACAGAAGCCTCTAGACTAAGCAACCTTCAACCCATGTAAGATACCCCAAAGTTCTGTAATAAGGATAGAACATGAACCCAACTTAATAGAAAAACCAAATAAGAAGACACCATTCTCATCTTGAAGGACTCCACCACAGGCAGCTACATCACCCCATCCTAATTGAACCATCACAATTCAACATAACCATGCTAGAAGGAGGAGGAGACCATTTAATGACTTCATTTGCAAGCTTCACCAAAACTAGCCCACAGATGAGTTTGAAATTTTCGTGGGCGTCCTTAATAGCATTAACCGTCATGAGCAGTTTATGATATAATCTTAGAAGAGGTGTCGTGGTTATTAGAAGAAACTTGTCAAACGATGTCTCAATACAGAAATATCCTTTATAGAGAAAGGATTCAAATCTCTATAATTTAAAAGCCATAAATTAAAAAACTATAATATATGATTCAAAAGTATTAAACAAAACTAATTAAAAAGTACCTCTACGAACAAATCAACAATGCATATGGAGATAATGTTCAACATATGTCTCATGATAAACTTATCACACTCAAGTTTTTTTTTTTGGTTTGCAACAATATAGATGAACAGAAAATTAACCAAATTAACAAAAAAATAATGAATAACCAAAAATTTACACATGGCACCACCATGTAGTCTTATTCACCAACTATGAGTGCTTACCCATCATCACTTGGTACATGCTTATAACTTTATATAATCAAATATATGCGTGAAAATTATGTCACAGACAAATACATTTAAGAAAGTAAAAGTTTTATAAATAAACATGTATTCCGTTATTAAAGCCTTCAATCCTTAGATAGATATAACATGACAATGTGCCGCTTAGGGCAAATAACAATCAATTATCAATGTTGCCTCCGAAGTTGGATGTGAATTAATCAAAGTCACATAATATCATACTAATTGTAAAATAAATTATGATATTACTTACCCATGGTGATACGATGGAAGATAGAATTCCTTCTTACCCTCACATATCCTAATGCTTAAGTACCCATTTCTTATATGTGGATTGTTCCCTTGACTTTGGAAGTTAAGTAGGTAAATAAATTTATATGTATCCATTAGATTCTTTGACTTGCAAAGGCCATAAGCGTACTTGTGACATTGGAAAGAAAAATGTTTAGGTAACAATTATACTTAGTTATCAATTTGTTTAAAACGTTAAAAATTTACTTAAATAATAAATACTTGAAGAATGGAGATGCAAAACATCTCTTGTTTTCTCACGAATTCCAAAACATCCTTCTGGTACATGTTAAAATCCAACTTCGTTCCAATAACATCTGCCCCTACATGAATCATTTACAAAATTTACTAGTTTCATTACCACTACACATATATGTTCAATTGGATTCAACGGGAATTATGACGTAATCCTTGGAACAAATTTATTGGAAATAATAATTTTCCATATAATTAAGCAAGTATTAATAAATGTTTCTAAAGTATCAAATAATTTAATAAAATAGTAAAGAAAACAAGCATTACCATTTATGAGATTCATGGGTGGATCAATTAAAGGAGTATATGGCTATCATCTCCTCCCTCATAGCAGCCATTTGTTCCTCCCTTGTGATAATCATTTGTTGTCGCATCTCCTCTCACAAGTGTGCTTACATCTCTTCTTTCACTTCCTCTTGCGTTGTGCCTGTAATCGCTCCTGCATCAATCTCCTTCATGTCTTCCCTTGTTATCATTATCAAGCCAAAACAATGTGTAAGTATGCCAAAGAATTGCAGGATGTCGACACCACATCCAACTAATTGAACACGATCATGATGTTCTAGTCTTACTATAGCGTTGGATAGTATGTCGTTTTGTCAAAAGGGTATGAATCAACCTTTAGAGCATTGCTCTTAAAGATAGTCTTTTTAACATACATACATACAAGTAATTGACAAATTAGCATTTACATTACAGAAGACGAATAAAAATAATTAACATTTACTTATAATATTCTCAGCAACATAATAAGCCTCCTTGGTTACGTACCCTCCTAGACTTTTTTTTGGCATGCACTATTCCATTTCTCATGCTGCGGGAGTGGGGATGAAAGAGAAATAAATATAGATGGGTCAGATTGAGCTACTTCCCCTCATTTTTGTAACACCCATTTGTATTAAATACAATTCATATTAATTTAATTATTAAGTCTAAGTAAATGAAAATGCGTGTAATATTTTTCTTGCTTTTATAATAAAAAAAATTTCAAACATAATAAAATTTGGAAATGACAGTAAAAGAAGAAGGAGAAAGACTATGTATACATATATATCATAAAATTTTACATCATGGATTGATAATATATGACAGTTATAAAATACAGAAAAAAAAATACATCAAAAGATAGACATTATCTAGCCTAATATAAATATCAAAAAGGTTCTATACAAAGCAATGTCAATCTATCCTATCTTGGTAAAAAAAAAAAAAAGCTATAACTAAGTTTACAAATCCTCACCCATCGAAGTATCCTTTGACTCTCCTCCGCATCACTGGCCATTACCGTTATCTTTAATAATCGCGATCAATCATACAAAGAAAAAATTAATGGAGTGAGGTGTTTTGTTCTAAAATCACTTCTACATGTATGGTAGGAAGTCTACCATAAAACAAAGACAAAATAAAGCTGACAATAGAAAGAAACCTAGGGTTCATTCTAAGTTGTATTAGACTACCTTTGACTAGGTATGAATCAATACTTCTCATTAGTGAGTAATAGTTCTCAACAGAACTTGGAAAATGATTAGGAGTACGTATACCTCATCAATATCATCACATGGTACAATTCTCATCATTATTGAGGAAAAAAACAGTCAGGATATTCATTTATAGAGGTATACTCTTAAACCAATCATGAAATGTTGAGCAGTTGTTGGGATTATCGAGTTTGGTCAGGCGAATATACCGGCTCGAGGGCATTACCCTGGCCATTGGAACTTTCACCACTCAATGCCTACCCCCAAGACCTTCGCAAGTGAGTCTCTACCTTTCATTCCTCAGCGTACCAAACTGTAACTTCCTTAGCAGGGTGTCATGCTACTGCATGTCACTTATTTTACATTACTCACTTATCTATCAAATTTTCACTTCTCAAATAGAGGTTTTCCTGGTCTCATTTAATTTGAGCACTAGTAACATTTCTGTTTTATATTACAAAAGTTACATGATAATAATTTAGTAATGATCAAAATTTGGGTAGTATAACAACTTACCAAAATTTAACAGAATAACAATTTGGTAATTACAATTTAATTACCAAAATTTTAGTATAAGAATAACTTATTACTAAAATTTTAGCAAAATAATAATTTAATAAATTAATAATTGAATTTGAGTAGAATAACTACTTAATAAAAGCATATTAATTATAAAATTAGGCACAATAACAACTTAATAAATACATTTAATAATCTAAATTTGAGTAAGGTAACAACTTTGCAATTATAATTTAATAATGTAAATTTGAGCAAAGTTATAACTTAGCAAAAATTAAAGTTGAACATCAAACATTATAACAATGTAATGATAATAGTAAAAATTATGCCTAAACGGGTTTAGGGGAAAACTATTCCTACTAACATGTAAAGTGACGATAATTTAAAACAAACCCCACTCTTTCCAATACCTCTAAGGTGGTTGATGACAATTGAAGAGGATGGAATTGTTAGTGCAAAACTTCTAGGAGGAGAACTTTACTAGTTGATGAAAACTAATAAAATTTAAGCAAAATAAGATAGAGAGAGGAAAATTTTTACAGAGAAAATCTCTCTACTATTTTTGCCAGTCAAGAATGGTGAGAAATCTGAATTTTTGAAGGCCTATTTATAGAAGAAGAAAGGGGGTTAAGTATCCACCAAATTGTATCATCTATGATGTCATAAATCCAATTTAGGACACACATTCAAGAACAGGTGGTGAATCACCCCTCTTAGGCTTGGGGACATGCATAATGAGCTTTCCTAGCTTTATCAGTGTAAATTTTATCTACAGTTAAATTATGTAGTACCGATAAAATCGCCTAAACTTAAAAAAATTGATTTTTAATATCAAATAAATGTAATTTAATATGAAACTGATCACCTACATTACTTTTCATCAAAAATGAATTTCTAATAATTGATTTTAATTTTTATTAATTTATTTTGAATTATATGTATTTATTTTATATTTTTAAGCTAGAAAATTCATAAAAAAATTCAATTTAATTCAATAAATACCGAAATTTTTATAAAAATTATAAAATTAAATATTTTACCTATAAATAAACTAAAACTACCATCTTCACCATTTTTAGATGTTAAACCAATACTGGCTAGACTTAACAGATATCTAGGGGCATTTTGCACTAAAATTTCAGAAAATTCTCAAAATTATATTTTAATATATATGACATGATTCCAAGCTTAAATTGAAAATTTAATATCAATTGAATTTTTTTCTTACGCCAACCCTTAATGCAAAAAATACAAGGGCAAAATCATTATTTTCTAATTTTTCTGAGCTCCGGCTCAAAAAAATTATTAAAAATAATGATTAGATAGCTCTCAACATTCTGAATCTAATCACGAAAAATAGAATTTTGAGATTTCTTTCTAATTTTTTAGAATTAAATTGTCAAATATTAGAAAAATATTTGAAAATTGAAATAAGGGTATTTTTATTATTTCACAAAAAATATCTCAATAAATTTGTGAAAATTTTCTAAAATTATTATTAATTATTCTAAGTATATTGATGACTTAAAAATAATTTTAAATACTTCTAACTATTTTTGTTCATTAATTATGTGATCTGACTTTTTAGGGACGAAACAATCATTTTACCAATTTCTGGGATCCGTTCTACCAAAATTATTAAAAATCTAAACTAAGTACTACTTTCTAATATAAACGTAACCATAGGGATCAAATTTTTATGATTTTCATCCGGTTCTCCAGAAATAAATATAGACTAATTAGAAAAACACTTCAATAGGAAAAAATAGGGGTGTTACAATTTTTCTCTCTCTCTTTAATCATTTGTTTTTAATTGATTTATAACCTCCACAGGATAATCTGTGATGGTACAAATTCTTTATTTGAATATTTTTTGCTTTTGTTCTTTTTTACTATTAACAATAAATCAATTAAATGAAAAACTTGTGAAATCAATTCATTTATAATAAAATGAATAAAATAATAAAATCAACTAACCAAAAATATTGGGTCCTTCGGACTTTGGACAATAACATTTATTATATAAATTGAAATACTTGTTAAATATTAAAGAAGAAAAAAATTGGAGCGGGGCCCTGCCCTCCAAGCGCTACCGACAGTGAAATTGAATATATGTTCATTTTTCAACGACATTCGGCCCTAGAAAGAGATCCTACTAGTTAAGTGTCGTATCTAAATGTCTAATTAGGTTCAACAAGTATCACTGATCCAATTTGTATTACGTGGAGTTATTATCACCGGACCCTTTTATGTATTTTCTAGAGCAATGCTTATTCATCCTGTTTGTTTCAATGTAGAAAAGTTGAGAAAAATAAATAAACAACTTAAAATTTGAATTGAATAAAATAATAAAGAAACTTTTTTTAAAAATTAAAATCAATTTTTTAACTAAAAAATACATTATTATTCTTTTTCCTTTTTTTTCCCCCACTTTCTTTCAGCCTAACGTATAAATGTCAAAGCTAAAAGCTGAAAAAGGACCTCATGCTTAGCATTACATGCCAGAGGGCATATTTAGGTTTTCCTGTCTCATAACAAATAAAGAGAACTACTCGAATTGAGAGAAATTAATTTAACGGTGATTTTATTTTACCTTTCAATAATTAGGCATGGCAACGTGACAAGTTTAGGGTCAGGTTTTGGAGAGACAAGGTTAAAAAATTTAATTTCAACTTCATTCTTGTTAGATTTTATAAGATTCGAGCAACACGCCCCACAATTTTTTTAAAAGTTTAATTTATTTATATATATTTAAATAAATCATATATTAAATTATTAATTATATTTTAATTCAAATAATATATAAAAAATAATAAATAATTAAAAACTTATAGTAGTGCGCACACAGACACACATATATATAGTAGAGCAAAAGCAAGAGGTTACATTCCTAAACACAACCCAAACTCCACTTTCACAAGTTGGAGAAAACTTGATCTCGACCCTAGTCAAAGTGAACTTTGCCTACTAAAATTGAGTCAAGATTAGATAAGCATCAACGAATTTGGACTTAATTGTCATGTCTACTTAAAAAAATATGAGATTTAGGAGTGTTAATATCAATAGAATTTAACATATATATTAGCTTAAATAATTTGATAAAATATATGAATTAGGTTAATGATCCTATCATAATAATATATCATGTTTTTAATTAAGTTTACTTAAATATTATTATAAACTAATTTCTGTACTTCAAATAATTTTAAATCTTTTACTATAAATTGATTTAAGCTTTTAACACTTTATAAAATTTTAAATCTTTTAATATAGATATGGATGGTTGACAATTTGGAAGTGGAAGAATAAGGACTTAATTTTGTATATTATAATATTACTTTATAAATACTTTGATAGTTGATTATCATGACTTTTTTATTTGAATCACAAAGTAATTTTAGTAAATAGTCTTGATTGATTAATGAAACGTCTTTTGACAACTTGAAAGTATATAATAAGAAAGATGACTGTATATCTTGATGGTTAATTACTATTATGATATTTTGTTTTAAGAGTAAATAATTATTTTGGTCTCTAAAATTGGTGATGTTATCACATTAGTTTCTAAATTTAATGAAATGTTAAAAAAAATCCTAAAATTATATTTTATTTCACCTAAATTCTTAAATTTAAGCACTTACTATTATTATGTTTCCTGAACATGTGTACTCTTTTATGACCATAAGCAATGATTTACTGCGTCGCCATAAACAACAACAGTAAAAAATTATTGTCGTAATTTGACAACTGTTCCGTACCGTCATGACAATGACTACGATTTTTCTTATTGTTCAATATACTTAATATAACCATTTTCGAAAGAATAGATAATATTTCAGACTATCACAATTCAGAAACAGTTGTCGGAAAAAAAAACATTAATTTTTTTATTTTAAACTACTATTTTGAGGCGTTATTATAGAAAATTTTTTTTGTAGTAAAACATTATTTAAAATTAGATCATCTAAATTTCAAATATGCTATAGAAAGTATCAACTTTACGGAACATTCCTAATTACATAACTTACATTGTTCATGTCACATTTTTCTAATACATTTTTTATAATATATTGGTCTCTCTATTTTTCTCCATCATAGCAACCATTTATCTCATTTATTCTTTCTTTTTTTTTGGTCCTACGAAAAAATAATTTACAGATAGAATTTTTTTAATTTCATTTTGAAGTAATTGAACCAGTATACATTAGCAAATACAAAATAATGCTGACCCTACAGGCCCTTCAATCAGTGAAGTGAATGGTGAAATGCCGTTACTAGTTTACTACAAATAGGAGGGAAAAGAATGAGGTCAAGAGACAGTTATACCCCACTTTTGGATGGCTTTGGAGAAACGTAACCTGAAATCCTCCACACCTTTACTTTATTTAGCTGATTTCAAGTTGGGATACAGAAGTATTACTATGTATATTTTCTTTCCCCTTGGTGGTGTGGAGGACAAAATCAAAATTTTCATATATCCTTTTAAGCCATCATCATTTGATTCATTTCTTATTGTGACTACTTCACTATTAAAATATTCGAAATTTGTGCCAACTGCAGAGAAGGAGGAAGTAACCCCCACACCGCCGTGCAGCAAAGCAATTTGTGTCAGAGATTGAAAGAGCTTTCTAGCTAGATTGAAAATGACAGTAGATGACGATATGGCCCAGTCAAACGAACACAAGTCTTTGCAATTACCAATTTGTTTTTCATTAAGATGATTTTAAACACATATGAGGTTGATAAATGCAAAATTGTATACATGAACAATGTCAAATAACAACTATTTTAATATGAGTTTAATTTTCATAAATAATTAATGTAGAAATTTTTACAGGTACTATCAATTAATTAGAAATTATTTTAGGTATGATTTTTGAAATAATTATTACAAAAATAAATAATCGTAACATACATTATAATATATAATTAGAAAATGATAATGTAAAAAATTATTTTCACACTATTAATATATTCTAATTAAATTCTTAATATAATGTGCATGATTAGTAAATGAAAAACTGCAACAATACTTTCAAGTTTGGTTCAGATGGAACCAAGTAAACAAAAAATTGTTTTCAATTTCATTACAAAAGAAAATCACATACTAACAAAAAATATTAGTCATTAAGTTAGTCTATGTAAGTATAATTTTTTATTAGTTAAACATTATAGGTCTATATTTTTTTGGTACAATTAGGACTTTTTTTTGGGTACAATTATGAGTATATATTAGAAAAAAGTTTATTCACAAAAATAAACTTAACTATTAACATTTTTTAAATACTATATGATATTTTCCTTATAAGTGATGTGACTACTCTTTTAGGTAATTCTTTATCAATAACTATTTTTTAAATTCTTGTGAAAATTGTGGTAATTTCTATCCTTGGGACATTTCTCTTTTCTAAAATTTTAATGTAAAATAATAAAAATCTGGACCAATGAAGTAGTTACACCATTTTCAGCTTCTTAACCTCATGTCCCTTGGGAAAAGTGAATCCAATCTCACGCTTTCATTTCTTCTGCAGAAACAGCCCACCCCTCCCTCCTTTAATTTTACAGCAACAAAAAAAATATTAAGCATGTAAATTTGTATAACAGAAAAACATATAAAGAAGAGCGTTACAAAAAAGTGTTATAAAATATTTACGTATAAATAATACTATTATAAATAAAAATAAAAATAATACTACCTAATTTAAAGTTTAACACCATTTCTTTAGTTGTGCAACCCAAGTTTAACCCTAAACCCAACGCATCCACGCCATATACGTATCAAACACATATTAACGGGCTCAAAAGCTGAATGATTTGACCCTCCACTGCTTACGTTGCTTCCACATAATGAGGCACACAATCCACCAATTATGTGTGTCTTATCCTATGTGTTACTGATACCTATACTATTACTCTTTCTCTCTCCAGTCCCCACTCCTTTGGTACCAATGAGCTATATGAGCATGGTCCTGCACCAGCACAACCTGATAAATATGGAGCTGTATTCGCTGTATAATGGAAACTGCGCAAAGCAAACCATATCATTTGCCTAAACCTATAATCACTTTCTCAAACCCCCTTCTTTTTCTCCTCAGATATGTGTTATGGTATTAATTTAGCAAGTAGTTTCCCTTACACACAAAACCTTTGTATAAAAAAAGGTGAATATTTAGTTCTTAGAGCAAAGGAAGTTAACTAGGAGTAGGATGATAGATAAATAGATAAGAAACCTCTTCAGCGCTTGGTGTGGTCCTCAATCCACAGAAGCTGTCTAGGGTTTCTGTCCATTGGAAATTGCAAAATCTGCATATGTAAAATGTTCCCTTCAACTAATTACACCTCCTCAGGCTCTTACCCTCGTTTCCATCCTCCTCCTCCTTCCTCACCGTTCCCTTCCTTTACTTTCCTTCACCCTGAAAATTCTTCTCACAGCAACACCGTTCTTCATGATCCACTTGCTCTTACCTATATGCCAACTCATTATCATGCTCCAATCCCAGAAACACTAGCCAATTGGGCAGTTGCAGATTGTGCTGCTGCAGCAATGCTCAATCAGGATCTCAGTGGTGCCCTTTATGGCATCACCAAGAAACCAGCGAAGAAAACAACCAAGAAAGACAGGCACAGCAAGATTCACACATCTCAGGGTTTGAGGGACCGAAGGGTGAGGTTGTCCATTGAGATCGCACGCAAGTTCTTCGATCTTCAAGACATGTTAGGGTTTGACAAAGCCAGCAACACCCTTGACTGGCTCTTCACAAAGTCCAAGAAGGCAATTAAGGAGCTAACTCGAAGCAAGCACAGTGTTGATAGCTTCTCCTCATCTTCGGAGGCTGAAGTGGTTTCTATGATCCACCAAGACCTACAACAACAACAACAACAAAGGGTAGATTTGGAAGAGGGGAAGTTGAAAGAACCTGCTAATTGTTTTAGAGCAAAGATGAAGGAATCAAGGGAAAAAGCAAGGGCAAGAGCAAGGGAAAGGACTAGTAGCAAGGTGTTGTGCAACATAAGTGGCCAAGGGAAGGTGCAAGAGTTGAAGAAAAAGTGCCCTGCAACTGAAAATCCTCAAATCCTGCACCAATTTAGGCCTCCCCTTCAACCTCAGCCTCTAGATGTGGGTGGTGAAGTGCCAAGAGATGATGATTTCAACGTTATTGAGGAATCCATTGTCATCAAGAGAAAGCTGAAGCACACTTTGATGTCTTCCATTCACCAAAACGTTGTGATCCCTAAAGAAGCAAGTGTAAACAACAGTGACTTCCACTCCTTCCCCAATTTGTCTCCAAATTGGGAAGCTAATAATGCTGCCACTGGACGCTCCACCTTTTGTGCAATAGCCAGCATGAATCTATCAACAGGTAAGTTTTTCTTTTTCATGAACAAGTAGCTGAATTATTTTTTTCTATTTCCGTTGAAATCGTTTGTGATATCTTTGTGATACTTACAATCCCAATGTCTTGATTTTTAGGGCTTCAAATTTTTGGAAAATCTTGGGAGGAGTGCACCAATCCTCATCAAAGCTAATATGCTAGTCTTCAGTATTATCTGATGATCCGAATGAACTTGCCTCTAGTGCTTTGCCAAGGAATCATGGTCATGGAGGCATCTTTCTGTGTTTTTCCACCTGTAACTTTTTTCTGTCCTATTCCTATATTTCCTTTCTACAATGTACTGATTTTTTTTAGCTCTAGATCAGCCAAGGGCATGTGACAATTGGCAAAAAAGGATGCTGCGTGCATAATTTCTGGCCAATATTTAACTGTGGCTGATATTATATAAAGGTCAACTATATTTATCAACAACCGTCCCTTTTTGCTAGCAGATTTCAAACTTTACATGATTAGTTTATGATCAGTAATATATTGCATTGTTGGAAACTTTTAAAGTAGCTATATCCTTTGGTCATCGTAAGAGGCGAAGGATGTGCAGAAGAAAATTCAGTATCTTTTAGCTTTTGATCGCAGTACTGAACTATATGCATGCGGGGCATGCATCTGCTAATTTACATTAGGGATCACCCTGTAAGAAAATCTCCATTTTGAAATTTTGCAAACAATAAATTCAGAGATAAAGCTATATTCTTATACAGTATAACACTTAAATATACATCAAACAAACATGGAAGAATGTAAATTGTCCACCTTAAAATTTCACAACTGATACAAGAGAAATCATACAAGAATGTCGAAACCTAGAGTAATATTTTACAAGGAAACTTTCTTTATATATATTTCTTTAATCTTGTACGAGATGCTTTTTGCTTCATCTCAAACACAGTCGTTTGTTCTAACAGGTTCAAGTTAAAAGCATCTAATAATTCTTTGTGTTTCCCTTTTGTCAATTTATTCATCTTAATCATTGTCTATTTATATAATATCTGAAGGCTTTGTGGAATACGATAATTTGCTAAATGCATACACTAGTTAAAGTAATAGAGAAGGTTCAACCCTAATATAATTGTTGAGCCTTGCTAACAAGTATCATAAGTATATTAGTTAAGAATCATTTTATACACTATATCAAATGTTTTCAATTACTTAAAAATAAGTATTAAAGAATTTCATATTTTTAATGTAATAAATGTCTTTATTTTTATTTCCTTAACCAATGTCTTATATATGTGAATCATCTTAAATTTATGCAATTTGTAAGTCTTCATTTTATTGGCACTCTTTCACTCAAAAAGAAGAGCTAGTTTTTGTCTCTTTTACAGAGTCCACAGATAATAGTTATTTTCCAATAGAATTCTATGATATCTATTGTGAGAGAAAATCGACAACAATATGTATTTCTTGATGGCCACAATGAGCAGGGTAAAGGATCTTATACGTATTAAAGGAACTTTTTATTTAAGTTGGCAATTGTTCTCATCTTAGTAGCTTATGTAAGACTTGGTTGCATCAAGTACGTAATTATTCTAACATCTCTTTCTCACAGAGTGAACTGAATTTATGAACCACTGTGATATATTGTCAGCTAAATATTTTATTCTAACCAAATAATAATTAGGTAATAGCACTTCGGAGTCCAGGCACTCAAGACTTAACAATGACTTTGTCAGAACTTTTTAAAAATCAGAGACGTTTATGGATCGATATCAAGCGGTGGACAAAACAAATACAATCATGTATTCAATTTTATTACAACACCCTTAACTGGCTGTTCACAAAGTCCAAGAAAGCAATTAAGGAGCTAACTCAAGATGCAAGTATTCAATCTTTATTTTGTTCACTTTTTTAATACAACAGCAGCAATTCTGTTCACTTTTCTTTTCTTTTTTATGTTCTCTTCCAATCATTAATTATATAGGTTGGCATCTTCAAGAAGTTAAATGTACTTAGATTGCTTTAGCAGATTATTGATGTACTGATTATAGGCATTTGTATTTCATGTTACAAAGACAATTTAATGTCTGACAGGTCAGGTAGACTACTTTCTATAATGCTGATTTTCTACCTACTGGCAGAAACTAATTTATGTTATAATTTTCTTGTATAAAAGAAATTATAACCATTTGACTGTTGAATCTGAATCACATTCAACAACTCTTAATATGTGTGACTTCTAAATTTCATTGTTAAGTACTTGTCCTAGGGTAACAAACCAAGTTGTGGAGGTTGATACTAAAAGTTGCATAAATTCTTTGGTCTTTGGGTCTAACTCTAAAAGATGTGAAGTTGACATAGAAAATTCTATCCATCTGGTTTATGTAGGATCAGTAGATCAAACTAAAATAGTTAAATCAGTGGAAGCCTAATCTATTACTTGCCATACTACCCTGCATCGTAGTTAGTAGCACTGTTCTACCATTTAATGGAAACTACGTAGTTCTAACAAACAAAACCACTCTCCCATCAAGATTTCCTGTAATTTAGTATAGTTTGCGTTTGATAGAGAAATTGTAGGGCGTCCAGTAAGCTCAGAGGCAGTGTTCAAAGGGATGCCTATATTTCTAGCCTTATACTAAAGGTATTCTTCTATTTTATTTCTAGCCTTATACAACGGTATTCTTCTAGTGAAGATATATATATAGTGGACTGCTCAAAACACTGAGGAAATTTGCTTCTATATAATTAAAGTTTAAACAAAGACTTATCAATAAATTATATTAATATGCTTAGCACCACATCTTTACGGTATGTTTAAAAGGAAGGAATCAGGAAGGATAGAAACCAGACCAAAATATTTAGGCTAAATTGCACTTTTGATCTCTCTATAATTCTCAATTTGCAATTTTGGTTCTTCTTTTTTTAATTCTACAATTTTAATCTTCTAATTTTTAAAAATCTGTAATTTTGGTCTCTCTATTTTTAATTTTGTGATTTTAGTCTTTTAATTTTTAAAAATTTACAATTTTGGTTCTCCAATTTTAGACTAAAATTTTAAAATTTGCAAAAATTGGCGATTTTAGATAGATCAAAATTATGAATTTTTAAAATTAGAAGACTAAAATCACGGAATTAAAAATAGAGAGACTAAAATTGCGAATTGAGAGTTATAGGGACACCAAAAGTGTAATTTAGCCAAATATTTAAAATATGTGTTCCTTCTTTCCTTTGGTTTTACTTTCAATTGTAGTGATTAAAAGATTAAAAAAGTTGTGAGTCATATATTAATATTGATCCGTCCAAAAGTGGGAGGAATTAAGGGGGAAAGAGAGGTGGTGTTATGAAGTAAAAAGATTATTTTGTATAATTGTCCTTGTTTTTACATATTTCTTTTTTTTATGAAGAATATTTATGTCATTATATGTATGTATTTATGTGTGTGTGTGTGTGTGTGTGTGTGTATATATATGTATATATTCTAAACAAACAACTTCAAAAATCATCTCATTTTCTATTATTTTCCTTTTCTTTCTTTCACTTTTTTTCCTAAATCAAACATATCATATAATAAAACCTTAAATCGTTAATTTTATATGATTCTCACTTTATCAATACATTTTGATATAAAAATTTTCAAAAATGATTGTTTTACACTCCAAAGTGTGTAAACAGCCTTGGTAGAAAGAAAAAGATTAAAAGATAAAAGGAAACAAAAAATATTTGCAAGGAAAAAATATATAAAAAGGAGTGTATAATGAGTATAAAAATTAGAATGCAAAAATGAAGATTAATTTTTTTGCTCGTATGTACTCTTGCCTCCACTCATACTAATCTAATTCCCAGCAGTCATACCCATTTCCTGAGGCCTCCATTTTACTCAATTTTTTTATTATTTTTCTCTTAGGCTTTGTTTGGTACGAGAGAAATGAAGGGAGAAGGGAAGAAAGAGTGAAGAAATGAAGGAATCTTGGGATGTATGCATGGTTTGGTTGTATAGAAGTGGGAGGAATCTCGTACACTTTTTATTTCTTTGCCAAAATGAGTAGATTTGCACAAAAATGGGAAACAAAAACATAGCATAATCGATTATATTGCAAAATATAACATGTTACGTTTAAAAAACACAACTTAATCTATTAAGTTTTGTAACTTAACATATTATGTTGCAACATAATATGTTAAGTTACAAAACTTAATAGATTAAGTTGTATTTTTACTCACGTAGTCTGTTGTGTTTTGCAACATAATCGATTATGTTGCTTTTTTTTTTTTTTTATTTCTCTTCGTTTTTCTATTTCTATTAAACCAAACACATATATTTTTATTCTATTTCTCATCTATTTCTCTTCTATTATTTTCTCACATCTTCCCTTCCTTTTCCCCCGTTTCTTTCTTCTCTACCAAACACATCTTTACTGGTTTAAGGTAATCATACTTGCACACTAGTGTTTGTTTACTCCTTTTTCACATTCTCTTGTATAAGTCATTGAATAACACTCTTGTTCTAATAAAAAATGACAATTTTTTTATGAGCAAAGAGAAATTTGATTATAATTGGAGTAAAAGTTGTACATAGGTCCAAAACAAGCTAACACACCATTAAAAGTTCCACACAATTCAAATTATAGTATGTGCTTCCCATAATTTGTAGAATTTATTTGGAATATATTCACAATGTGAAAGTTTTTCACATTATTATAAAATTAAAAATTGATGATTTTTGTAATAATTGCTTTAAAAGACATCTAAAATATTTTTAATTAGTTGACAATATAAAAATCTTTACACTAATAGTATATCAAAATTAAATTATATACAATTGGTATTGATTTCTATTTTCCTTAATCGATTTACAGCAACCAAAACTAATTAATGGAAATGTTACATAAAAGAGCATTGTCTGGGAATGTTCAAGGTTGAAAACACACTCAGCGTTCTGTTTCATGCATCGTGCATGTGTGAGAATGTGGGAAAACTAACATTTATGAAAGAGTTTAATTTCTATGTATGACCAGTGTAAAATCTTTTGTATTATCAACTAATTAAAAATTATTATTGGTATAATTTTTAGAGAAAATAAGCTATGCACTAACAGTGTAAAACAGTTTTACATAGTCATTCAATCACAACCTACCATATATGGTAAATATGTTAACTTTTATAATAATTACCTTAAAAGTCATAATAATGGTTATTTCTAATTGGTTGACAATGTAAAACTTTTTACACTGACAGTGTATAGTCATTAAACTCTAACTTTTAAGACACATTATAAAAAATAAATAATTTATCATATATGACAATTTGTGATTATATGACAGTATAAAAACTTTTTATAATGTCTATACATATACTATTTACTCATATTTCAAATCTTTATAATATTGAGCAAATAGGACAATACATTAGCAGATAGTTATGGAACTGCTAACATAGTGACCTTAATAATTAGTAGTTTCATAACTTTTTTTATATAAAAAAAGTGAATTTAATTAAAAAGTTTAGTACCAGTGGTATTCAAATATAAGGCAACGTGTACAACTGATGAAGGCTGCCCCATAATTTGAGATAGACGTGGAAATTAGCAGTTTCATAATAAACCGCAAAGAAAGTTTTACTTTTAAAACAAACGAGGGAAATTCTTTATTAGTCATGGAACATGTTAATTAAAAAAAAAAGGAAAATGATGACACTGATTTTAAACATGTTGGACCATGACTATGGGACTTTTAAGAGAATTTGAAATTACATTTTTACCCAAAACCTTTTTTTTGAATGTACATGGCGGCAATGAGGATAGAACCTAAGTCCTTATGCAAACTACCCTAATCTTTCACCACTAGGCCGACCTTAATTGTACTCACCTAAAACCTTAAAGCATTTGATATATGATTCACATCTATTATATATCCTTTCCTAACTAAGGTGAGACTAACTACTCCAACTTGAATTTTTGACAAGCCTAACCAAGCTCTGATACATTAGGTATATGAGTCACATATTTTATATATCATTCATTGAGTCATTTCTTAGCCAATATGAGACTAATTATCCATAATTGAATTTCTAGCATATTATATATTCTTACATCCCTTTCGAGGAACATTAACCTAGTTGCTATCCTAGCAAGGCCCCTGCAATGGATGGTGTGTGAACATGACATTCCTAGTCTAGCAAAACCCTATTTGTACTGTCAATAGGAATCCTTTTTGGGGCATCAAGCGTGATAGTGGCCATGACTACCTTGATTGTGATCCTAGAGAGCTTGGTGATGAAGGACGGGAATCAGGGCTTGCCCATATGGCGCGCTTGAATGATTCGTGGTTTTTTTTCATGGCATTCAGCCAAATGAGGTTCGACCACCCAAAGCTAAGCAAGTTTGGGAGATGAGATGGGTTGATCGAGGCCCAATCTATAACACATTATAGAAATCACTAATTAAAGTCAGAACATGGTTGAGGTTAAAGAAAAGGTAGATGCAGCAACAACGTTATAGTATGTTTGGAAGTTAAATCCCAAATCTTGCATTAATCATTATTGTTTAAAATAGGGGCTGTCACATATTTATGCTCTTGTAATATCCTTTAGTTTGTTTGTAGACCTATGTGAACACTCTTGTTGAATACCTCTCACAACAAAACTACTTTTCATTACTTTTGGTGTGGTCAATGATATAATGACTGTGTTTCATTACCTAAACAAACTTGTCAGACATCCTTGTTTATATCTCTTTTAGGTGTAATTCTACTGGTACTTCTTTTATGTCTTTATATAGATTTATCGATCCTCTTAATGTTAAAGGGCATTAATGGACTTAAATATTTATTTTGATGCCAAAATCACTTTCTTAGAAAAAGCAATCCGGGAGAATTTAGATTTTGTATATTAATTAATTTTCATTTTTAAAACTATTTTTTCTTTTGTTACATATCAACAATATCTTTTGGGTCGACAATTAAAAACTAATCTCTTTAAAGTGTAGAGATATCACTAAATTGAGTTTTACTTTCCTAACTAATATTTTTTACACAAACGGCCAATAATTAAACTCCGATTAACATGTTTGAGAGAAACCCAACTATCTATCAAGTGCGGCAAATTTTATTGGTTTTGTGATAAGTATAATTTATTTTGAAAAAAAATAAAAATTGAGATTAATTGAATTCGGATGATAGACTAAAAATAATCTATTTGTATTTAGGTTTTGAAAGTGGATGCTACTTTGTCACTAAAACAAAAATCAAACTCATTTCTTAAATATCATTCTCCAAGACAAATGATTTGGTTTGAAGCATTTCAAACAATTTTTTTAAATAAGTTGTGATAGCCCTCTCGTTAATTGTGCTACTTAGATTATTGGGAAGAAAATGATAAGTACTTGCCTAGTTTTCGGGAGAGAAAATTTATACGGTCTATCCTTGCGAATTTGGTCCTTAGGCTTGGCTCGTTCGTTTTGGTCTTCCATTCTTGTTATGATGCCTTTGCTTCCTACCCATCTTCCAAATCTATAATGCAATTCCCTGTAACACTACAATTTAAGAACAAATATATTAGTTATAAGTTATCAAGAATTTGTTAATCAGAATATAAAATAATAGCATTATGCAACAAAGCTATTTGGACCAATGGATTTAGGAAAGTTAATTAAATTTATATTTAATCGTGTTTATTATATTTTTATCCTTGAAATCTTATTGATCTACACGTTTGTTGAAATATTAATTTTCTATAAATACTTCTTTTACCATATGTTAAGTTGATATTATTTCTCTAAGTAAATAATCGTTTATTTTTTAAAAGCTCTCTGCCTCTCTCTGAAACTGGACAAAATTAAACAATCACTTCTCCAAAATAAGATGAACAAAACATGCATTAAGAATATTTCTAACCATGATATTAAACAAAGTTATTTATTCCTCTATTTAATTATTGTTAAATGAGTTAATTAACATATACAATCATTTTTATTACTTTTTACGACTTAAATAATAATGTAAAAATGATTACTAAATAAGTTGTTGTAAATCACCTCATATCTTTATATTTCTCTCAGAATTTACTGGTGTGCCAAGCTCCTAATTTTTAACATAAGCATCGAATTGTTATTTTAGAAACCACATAGCTTAATTTTTTTATTTTGCCATATCAATTACTGCAACAGTAAACTTTAAGCACCGTACTTAATTAAAAAGCCGAATTAAACATGTTAGAGTTCTAATTCTTTAGCTCAAGTCTGCGCTTTCATTGTATAAATACTACAACATTAATTAATCAGTAACTATAGAACCTTTCCATCAAATAACTACAATGATGTAAAGGTTCTTTCGCTCCTCTGGTTATCCTATATTTTAAACTTATCCACTCATCAGGTTTAACTGTAATTAATGCAAGATTGTTGATTGAATGGAATAGAGCAGCAAAACATGTCATGTATGATCAGGATTTGACACTTCTGAATTCTAATATACCTCACAACATCGATATTATTCTGGCGTGAACTTAAAATTGTGTCTAAGGAAAATCAGTCAAAACAATTACGTGTATAAAATGGGTGTAAAGTTGGCTGAATGAAGTTTTGCCAGCAGAATGCTATTTTGAAATTTTCTAATTTATGAATATGGAGGCTAGCTAAGTATGAAGAGATGAAGGAATTGATTGATTTCACGATTAAGATTTCAATTCGTACTAAACTTCTGCCCATGTTAATTGGAACAGGGAGAACTAAGGCATGTTAGGTTGGTAAGGATGGCGAGTACTCTTGTGATTGTCACCTCACCGTAAATCATCCCAAATCTAAAGCCAAAAGTCCCATGCTATCCGTACGTTTAGGTTCATTAGATTATTATTGCCAGCTCCCGCAGGTAAGCACTAAGATTGCATCCCACCTAACCCCTATCATCCATACAAATGCCCAGTTTGATTGTACTTTTACAATATAAAATCACACACACAGATAGAGAGAAGGTTTAATTATATTTTTAGCCCCTTAAATTTGAGAAATGTATTTTTTTAGTCTCTCAAATTAAAAATTAATTTTTTTAGTTCTTTAAATTTTAAAAATTCATGTTTTGGTCCTTTTGCCCAAACGTAGTTAGTGAATTTGTCATACAAAACCCACCCAGTAATGTCTCTGTCAGTGAAAACATCACACTGAACTCAACTAATACTATACAACTGACTCAATCTGTCGTATAAAGAATACTGTAAGTGGTCCAAAAGGACCAAAACAAGAATTTTTAAAATTTGAGAGAGTAAAAATATTAATTTTTAATTTAAGAAACTAAAAAAGTATATTTCTCAAATTTAAGGGACTAAAAACATAATTAAGCCAAAAATAAATATAAAACCAAATCACAGGGTAGAAACATGGTCATAATTAACAACATGGTATAACATATATTATAATATTATAATATGAATTAGAAATCGAAATACAATTTACTCATACTAATTTTAATTTATGCAAATAAAAACACTAATTGCAAGGAGAAAAAGATGAAGGAAGGAAGGTCGCGCGACCAGAAAAGCTAAAAAGTAAGAATCATGATCCTTTTATGGTTTGGTAACTTCTCAAGAGAGAGAAAGAATGATAAAGAAACACCTAAGACCCACATTTTTATAATTCATCCAGTTTTGGACTGAAGAGAGCGAAAGCTGCTCTTTACATAATAAAAACTTAGTCTAAAATATTTTATTCTTAATATATTTAATTTTTTATTAAAAATATTTATATTATTTTATATTTTATATTTTTATATTTTACGTAACTAAACAAGAAGAAAAAAATGTTTTAATTTTTTTCTTTTATTTTTTTTACCAAACAATCTATAAAAGTATCTCATTTTATTTTATTTTCATTTCACTTTCTTTCCTAAACAAACATACCCTAAAATAACTATATGATTTCTTCTTCTTTTTTGTATTATTATTATATAATATAATTAACCGTATAGTTTCTTAATCTTCAAACTTATGTAATATGATATTAAGCAGGCAACCGAAGACAGCGACATTCAATATCACTAATAAAAGCATACAACTTCACGAAGTAACTCCTCTGCACAACATATCAATAATCAAATCGCTTGTTTCAACTTCTCTTCCATGTGTGACTTTTTTAAATTTAACCGTATAAACTAGGGAAGGATGTTATTTCATTACTAAATTAAGCATTGCAGGACGTTTGGATAAGACGTTTTATTGGCCTCGTGGCTTGCTCCTCGTTTCTGAGGTGGTCCATGCCCGTGGCATTTTTTGAATCTAGAGAGAGAGACGCGTACACAGACACAGAGATAATTTCATGTTATAAAATATTCTAGATATATAAGCATCATGTTAAAATAAATTATATAAATACAATTTTATATATCTTAATATTTTAATTTATAATACGATTTATGTAAAAGAAGAAAAATAAATGTTGCACGGCTTTAGTCCCATTCTTCAGTTCATCTGCTTCAATCGAATTAATTACTAGGGTTTTTTCGTTTTGATATTCAACAAAAAGGGGGGGAAACACTTAAAACATTTGACAATAGCAGCAAGGTTTGAAATCTTAATCCAAGATTTGGATTTTAAAATCCTTATTTTCCATTTCACTTAATCAGTGGATATTAGTCTACGTAAAGAGTCAAGTTTGAATTGATAAAAGCGGATTCTGATAGACATACAGATTAGCTGCATAAATTGTGTTAGTTTTATTAGATTCATCGTAGAGGATTATGTGGGAAATTATAAGAGTAAATACTCCATACACTTATGCTTTGGTTGAATGAGGAGAGAAATAGAGAAGAAAGAAATAGGAAGGAGTGTATAGGTTATACCAAAACAAACATAGGATTATAGTATAAAGGATTTTTTTTTAACTTAAATTATTATCCATCTCATGAGCTAAATTTTCTCTTCTTGTTCTTATGTTTGACTCGTCATGTTATATAAATTTTTAAGGTTTGTCTAACTCACTTTAAGTAAAAGTTGGAGTTAAACAATCTTATCATACATAATTAGTGCAATTAAGAAAATTTACTAATCTTCTTGTAGTACATAAATAATCTCAGCAATCATGTACAATAAAGTTGTTTAATTTTATTTTTATTTTGGGATAAATTAGATGGCCCCAAATTTTATATATAAAATCTGACTGTCAAGCACTATTTCTCTTTTCTTATGTGGACTTACTTACACAAAGTTGAAACTTTTAGTGCATGTTTAGATTAAAGTTTGGAGAGCTTAAAAGTATTTTTGCTCTCAAAGTAACAATTTTTTCCTTCTTCATTTGTACATTGGAATTCGTTTTTATATATTGAAATTCATAAAATGTTTTTGTAACTGTTATACAAACATAGCCTTAATATTTTAAAACCTTAAAAGTTAGTTTAATTAATAAAATATTATTTTAATAATAATTTGTAACTAGCATATTATATTTAATAATGATTGAAAATTTTAAGCACTTATCCAATAAAAATTAAAATTAAAATTTTCTTATCATTGAATAATTAATTTGAAAATTCAATTTGATCACACGTGTCATAAAAAAGATACGCAATTATTTGAATATTTTAACAATAATTTACAAATATATATCATTATTATACTTTACAATAATTAAAGAAATTTATAGGTATTAATTAAAATAATTAATAAAATTAAAATTTTCTTTTAATTCAATAACTAGCTGAAGAAAAAAAATTAATTTAATAACGTGTCGTAAAATAAAAGTATGATTATATAAAAATAAAATATGCACAATTATCATTACATTTTTAAAATAAGAAATCAAATTTATAATATAATAATTGAGCATTTTGTATTACAGTATTTGCATATGGGGTATGTCGATGAAACAAAACATACGCATACTTGTACTTACGAGACTTGAAGTAGGAATTAATAATGATGCGCAGGGTTTTATTATTACGTGTGATTTTATTGGTTGACACATCTAAATGAATTAAAAATTAAAAATATTGAATGAAATATTTAATATTTAAAAAAATTTTAATATATTGATTTTTTTTTAAGAAATTAAAATAATTTCATAATAGGTAATAGATATTATATTTAAGTCCTTAATATTTACCCAAAACGTTGCAAATCCTCCTGTTTAAAATAATGCTGATAAAATAATTTGGGATCGATACGTGTGACCGCAAATCAAATACTTACTTGTTATATATGTTATGATTTAATTTGGTAATTTGGAAATATGAACAGTCAGATCATTTTATATCAATTAAATTTAGTAAAAATTTAATTTAATTAGACAGTTTTACCAATTCAACTAACAAATCATTAACTCTTTTAAAAAATATATTTTTTAAATTTCACAAATATCTAAAATTATCTGTTTTATATAATTACATAAGAATTACTTTTATGAAAAAAATCTGGCCAATTCGCTCCGATTTAACAATATGGGATGAAAGTTGCAAAATGCAAACTCAAGCTACATCCATGCTAAATTTTCTACTGTGGCGAATTAGCCATCAATAACAGAAAAATTGTTCCAAAGGGTAAAATTGCTCGTCCGAGTGTTTAATATAATTTTAGATTCAATATATATCATCCTTTTTTAAAATATAAGTGTTTAATTAACTTTTTAATAAAAAAAATTAAACTGAAAATGAGCATGGAATAAAATACTTTTAATTAAGTAAAAAAAAAAAAAAGGAAAGAAAAGATAATCATTGCTTACCAGATTGCAGTGACCTTTATACATGGCTCGCTTCGACGTTGTCTCCTCCTTCTACCATCAAAAAGTCAATATCTTCACCTGAAAAGTTGCAAGAGAGAGATTTGCAGTTTGGCTTGTGAAGAGAAGTAAGACAAAACCATAATAATAGAGGATATTCAAATACCATCAAACAATAACAGCATATATAACAGAGTGATTTTAATAGTAAGAAATGAAAAATATAAATTTGGTTCATATTATTATATATGAATAGTTAAATTTAAAAGTTAATTAGTAATTATAAAATTATTTTAAAAAATAGATATAATTTATTTTTAATTTTGATCATTTAAATATGATTTAATAGTTTATATTATCATTGCTGTTTTCTTCTGTTTTTAATAGCTCCCCGGTTTGAAGAAACAACTTGAAAGGGTTTCAGGCTTTCAGCTAATGAAATCAATAGAGACTCATACAGAAGGGGAGGTGGGGTGGGGGGATAACAACCCTCTTATAATTTTGGTTCCTTTATCATTCACCAGATGCTGAAAATAATGTTTTTAACTTCATCGATTTAACACTTCATACATTAAAAACATCAACAAAAAAATGAACTGAAGTTGTCAAATCCCCAAATTGATAAAAATACCACATCCATACGTAGAAAATAAGGCGAAGTCACATGATCCAACAATCAGCATGATCGATGTAGTATATATCTAGCTATAGCTTCGAACGATTAAGTACCTCACAAAAAAAATTAAGAAAGAAGCTCAAGATATACCAGATAGCAACACACAACCATACACACATATTGAAACATAGAGCTGGTAAAATTACCAAAGAAATTAAAAAAAAAAAAAGTGAGAATGTACCTATATAGTTTACCTACAAGAAGAACTTGTTGAGCAGAAGCAGCATAATATTCAGTATGGAAGCTCTGGTACCGTACGTAAAAAACCTCAAGAGAAACTCCTGGAAAGAACTGTTGAAAAGCAGAGCGGTAATGACCTCGAGAGAGTGAGAGTTATATAAAGATCAAATAAGGTGAGAGATAAAACGAAGACGGTACTAACAGTAACAGGTATATAGCAGATGAGGTTAATTAGGTTGCATACTATTTGCAGAAGTGTTCGATTACTGCATGTTTTGGTTTATTCTGCATGCTAGCTGAAAACCATTACTAGCTAGCTTAGTTAGGTTCTGGCACCCTGCCAATGCCATATAATATAGGAAAAGTGAGTGTTAGAGACATATAGACTGCAACCGAGACTACCCTTGACAGATAATTTGGGGATGATTCATGAAGTAATTTTTGCAATTGATTATTTACTGTTACTCATTCAGAAAAATGTATGTAGATATCATCATCCATAATCATGATCAGTGCATGGCATGCAGAAACCCGGGTGCTGTGCTTGTACGTCTCTCTTTCACTCTGGGCCGTATGTAACGGCAATAAAATATAAATTTGCTGCAAAGCTGATCTGATGAGCACAGCTACGGGGGCAAATCCATTAATATTATATTGGGGAAAAATCATTTTCATAGATCACTCTCTGACTAAGTTTCTTCAGAAATTTCGAAATTGGTACGTTTACATATATACAGCACTGTCTCATTGGTTTGTGTAAGCTAGACGTAGTTCATGACCCATCCCTGTCTTCAGCTATTTTTCTGGGTCTCATGTGAATTAGGAGAATATTGTGAAGACTAGCTAGCTACCCCACGTTATTTATCACTCTTTACCTAATCCAGCTTACCTACACACCTTTGGTTTTAAAAGTCTACGGAGTTATTGTCACTCTTTAATTTTTTAGTTGTCTGATAATTATTCAATTTAAGGTAGCTTTAGTCTAGTTTAAACAAATGAGTGATTATTTTTTAAAATTTAAGCATTATTATATGAGTTTAATGGTGATGTATTATTAATGTAAAAAATTTTACACCGTTAACCAATCAAAAAATACTATTATTATAATTTTTAAGATAATTATTGTATAAGTCAATAAACATATAATACGTGATGATTACATGCATGATTACTTTAATTTATTTTAGAGTAAATACCAAAGTTGTTATTTTGAAAAAAACACAATGAACACTTTGATCTCTAGATTTAAAATATATCCGTTTAGTACATCAATATTATAAGCATTGAATACTTTAAATCTTCTACCATTTTATGTTATAACATTTTCATCAGGTTAATATTTTCATGAACCAATTTGCGTCACTAATATTTTTGTCAAAAATTAAGTTTGTACATGATTTACTTTTTTAGAACTTTTTGCATTAAAAATTTAGGAAAGATGATTGAAAAATTAAATTATCTCACGCTTGTAATCTCGAAGAACTATTTGGTGAGTTTTTACTCTTTGGGAACCAAATTGAGTCAAATAATTTTTCCTGGAATTGGGTGTTTATTCTTTATTTTATTTTCAAAACAAGTTTATAATAAATATGCTTAAAGATTTAACATTTTCAAATATAAACGTATTAATTAAATTGTACACTCAAATTAACTTTATTTGAATCAATATTACTTGGTATATATGTATTCCAAAATCACCATGTTTTCCAAGTTCATAAATGGATTTTCAATCCATATAACTCTCGTATAGGCAGCTTCTTGAGATTTTGAAATCATCTGTATACACTCGCAAGTGTTTGTTTTTGTCTTGAATTGAACAATTTCGAATCCTAACAAAATTGTACAAACATAACTAGAAAATTAAGAAATGATATTCATACCTCCACCCCCCCTCCCGGGGGTGTAGAGATGGAAGAGAGAGAGAGAGAGAAAGAAAGAAAAAAGAAATTAAGAAAGAAAAAGTGAAAAATATAATGGGTAATATAATTATAAGTATTATTGTTAAAAAATGAAATAGACTAATTGGCACTGCTATAATGATATAATATAGGGCTCATGGTTTGACTAACTTTTCGTGAACCAATTTGAGTCACTAATATTATTGCTAAATATTTATACATTTTTGTATTTGGAGTTTGATGGTAAGAGGTTGATAGAAATAATATTTAACAATGCTTTCAAGAGTCATAGAATTCTAATCAAATATTACTACTAACACAAATATTACTACTATTACCTAATGAGTAATCATAAATACACAATAATTTTTTTACAATTTTTTTATAATTTATGATTTTTCTTTATCTCTTTATCACATTATTCATTACATCTCACATTTATTTCCCTTCTACTTCAATTTCCCTTAATTTATAATAATTTTTGTAAGAATTTGACATACAAGTAACTTTACTCTGACCTAAAGCAAGAACCTAGCTGCCACCTAATTAGTGCTTTACATACTTATTATTTTGCTGCAATTTGTGATACTTAGCTCATTTTTTGCTAACTTAGTATTTTGTTAACCACTTTTTATATTCAATTCACATACTTTTAAATATAGGTTTAGCACTTCAGATTTTTATTTTTTTGGAATTCTATTATTTTTTGGATGTTTCTATGCAGGTTAAGGAAAAGGAAAGAAAAATCTAGGAAGGAGCAAAATTTGTGGCCTGCCCAGACCTTGAGAAGCAAGAAAAGTTCCAGCATTGAAAGACTCACTTTGTGGCGCTAAGCGTTGCTGGATTGGCACTTAGTGCCAACCTACAATGAGAGAATTTGGCGCTTAGCACCATGTTACCAAAGAGCGCCCCCCCCCCCCCCCCTAATTTTGCTTCCTATAACAATTAATGTGGAAAGAATCACGCTTATCACCATGATCGATGATGTGACACTTAATGAAGAAAAGACGAAGAGAATTAGGTGAAAAGTGACAAAATGGGAGGGAACTAAGCAGAGAGTAGCATTTTGGGAATTTAAGAAGGCAGGAACAAGTCTCCTGGATCTCCTTTCTCTCGAAGTTCTTCATCTCTTTCATTCAGGTTTCCTTCTTTTGCGTAGCAATGTGTAGCTAAGATTCACCCTTGTTGGGGTTTAGTGTAATTGAGCTAACCTTCATAGAATTATTTTGAGATATTTATTCAGTATAGGTCCATGTTAATGCCTTTCTTCTACTTTTAATGCTTGTTTTGGCTTGATCATCCTTAACTTGTTCTCTTTAGCTTGAATCCTGTTGGAAAACGGTATTTAAAGCTTGGATCTAAAAAAGACATCTAACACATCTTGCATCTAGGAATAGAGTAAGATGTGTTAGACATCTTTAATCCTCTGTTCTTAAGGCGAGTTATTTGGCTAAACTATGTAAGGAGTTGGTACTTTAATCAAGGAACTCATATTTTAACTTTTAAGGAATTAAGGTTAGAAAGATTTTGTAGGATGATGGTAACTTAACAACTTAATACTGAATGAATAGCTTATATAGTGCATGATAGGAAGGCTTAATGAAGTTAAACCCCAATTATTTTCATTCATTCATTCTAAATCAATTTATGCATAACAAGTGTTCGAGAGAATATCCAAAAGATCATTACTTTAAATTGTCTTTCACATGGTTGTTTCTTTAAGTTATTGTCTTTTACTTTCTTGCAATCAATTTTAATTTTCAGTTATGATAGTTTATGATAGAAAAATTAGTATATAGCCAAAGTATTGTGTAAGTCTCTTAAGAAATGATACTTACTAATCATTTTATTACTTGTTTAAATTGGTACACTTGCCAAAAAGATAACACCACCGTACGTGCATGTCATTTATTTTAATACCAATTTCCCTTTTGTAGTATGTGCATTAATTAACAGCAATTATAGAGCTTATTTTGCTTTGAGTGTCAAAGATACATTTCGACCAATCTTTGCATACGTTTAAATTTAGAAACATTAACCGTAGCTATCTATAGGCTATGATGAAAATCTCCTTTATAACATTCATTATTAGCAAAGCAAAAATTAATTTGACCAAAACTACTTTCGTCTTTTGACGGTTTGCAGTGGACTATCTTAAGATGAATGCAAAATGCCCGTTGAAGCAACCCTTCGTTACAATCATGACTGAGATTGTAGTTTGTCAGCACTGCAGCACTACAATTTTATAGAGTGAAGCATATATAATTTGAGGTCTAATCTTTTTATAATAAAACTGGATGAGGGATCCAATTAATGTGTTTGAATATTAGTTTATTCTGGTAAAGAATGATTTTCCTAAAATTAATTTTTATCAAACACGCCATTACTCAAAATAACGAATTTGAATTTTATGAAGACACAAATTGTCAGCAACCTTTGGGACAGGGATGTTGGTTGCAAGCTAATTATTTTCACTTGGTAAGCTCCAGTAGGTGAGAGACGAATTGGACTAAGGCACAATTCAGGGAAAAGTATGGCAGGCGCCGGAAGGAAATTCTTGATGATAGCTAATATTCTGGTCCTCACAAGTCAAACAAGGTCAAAGTCAAATCAAACACATGTTATGTTAATTCATATTGTTATAAAATTAAAAATTAAAATGATTGTCGTATTGTAATTTTAAAGACCAAAATAATTGTTATTTGATAATTTTAGAAATTAAAATAATAATTTTATAATTTTAAGGATTAAAATAATTGGTAGTTGTAATTTTAAGGATTAAATTGATGTATTATTTTAAAATACAATATTTCAAAAACACAAAAAGATAATATAAAGTTTATTAAAATAAAAAATGAGGATATTTTATTCTCCTCCGAGTGACCGAGGTTTGAAATTTTGGCAATAGAAATTTCTTTTGTTGTTTTTATCAAATTTTCTTTTCATGAAAATACTGACGCACCAAGTCAACCATTTTTAATTTTTTTTTATGCATAAGGGAATTTAAACCAAAACTAAAAACTTTTAAGAAAAGAGATATAGTCAACATCAGTTGACAAACATAAAGAAATAAAGTTAGGAACAAAGTTAAAAACATGAAAAGAGTCAGATTTGAACAACCTAAACTGTGGCAATGCATCCGCTAGTGGGTTGGGTTTACAGTAGGTATGATTTCTTTGTAACACCACTTCTTTTTCTCTCAAGGAAAAAATGTTGTGTATGATTGAAAAAGTCGCATTGGTTCTTTGGAAACTTTGTCACTCCATAATAATATTTCTAAACATTCAAAGGTAGGCTAAACGAGTTCCATGTGGAGTCTCTCAAAAGTTTTGAATGAAGAACATAATAGTCCCCTAAGAAGGATGTGTACAACTACGTACATGAACTTGCCATCATATATAGTCCCTTACCAACCCTCTACAAGCTATTTATCTATTTTTTTAATTTTTTTAAGATAAAATATGTCATTTATTTGAATTATTTTATTAAATTTGTCCTTAAAAGAGTGTATTATAAAATATTAAGGAAGGAAATTAAAATCATCTGATTAAATTTGTTGTAATTTTAGTAGGGAATCATCTTAATTTTAATTTTTAATACCTTCATTTTTTATAATAAAGAAGAGAAGTTAGAACTCAAATGAACCAAGAAAAGAAAACCAAAAGATTAACTCAAAACACACAAGAGTTGACACATTTTGAAGCAAAAAAGCATTGAGCTCTTTTTTTCCATGTTGGATGTCCATTCCACAAATAAAAGGAGTGAGCATAAAATAAAAAATTAGGAATTTCCCCCCGCCCCTTTTTGGAGAAGGGGCAGTCATCATCTTTGAGCTTTCAATTTCTCTTTAGATAAAGGTAGAAGTTCATACTTTTTTTAAAAATTTATGGAGTTCTCTTTTCCTTATTATTATTTTTTTGTGTTTTTTTTTTGTGTAGTTAAACACTCCCCTGTGCTTTTGTTGGGGTTGAGTGGGTTTTTATGAATCTTTTGAATCTTTAATTTGGGTGATTAATAAAATTTGATTTCTTTGTTTTAAAGTTTAAAATTACTTCAAACTTTTAAAAGAGGTTAATTTTGATTAATTATCACTAACCATACTAATTTTCATGAAAAGTTTGACTCTCTACTCACTAAAGTCAGTAGAATCTTTTATTATTTATTTGTTTCACAATATGGTCTAAGTTTCAGTTAAATTAACAATTGAAACTTATCCAAAAAATACAAAAAATCAAATTAATTAAATTTTATGATTTAATTAATATTTCACTTATAAGTGATGCAAATCAAGTTAATTAAGAAAGCAAAAACTGAGTGTTACAATCCTCATTGACAAGAAAATTTTCGTCCTCAAAATTTTACTTGTCGTTGATAAAATATGAAACCTTTTTCCTTTGATTTTTTTTCCTTGCATGTTTACATTTCAAGCATTTTATTTTTTCTGTTTATTATTTAAGTTCTTTTTACATTTTTTAATTTGACACGCTTCGTATGCAATTGTTATTCGAATCTTGATTATTCTTCAAGTCATTTTTGAATATTGCTTGTTGTTTTCTTAAAATTTACAATTATTGACAATTTTTGTCAAAATTCTTTTATAATCTTTGAATTATAGTTCGATTTACATGAAAGTTAAATTGAGTAGATGGTTAGTTTGTAAGTATTTATACTTGTTCAAAATTACAAAGTCACTATACTGATCGAATTTGATTATCAAATAATCAAGTCAAATTTATTTGGAAATCAATGTCTTAATTGAATCAAAGAATTAAGATTTTACTCATACATATATCATTTAACTGAAAGCTACATATTGTTGGTTTACCAGAAGCTTAAGAAGATTTTAATTCCAAGTCTTTAATACTATCATTTAAAATCAAACAGGAAAATACATTAACCCTTTGTTTGGATAGGCTAAATTAGGAAGGAGAGAAATGAGGAGTGATTTAAGAAAGATATATAAAATTTACGTGTTTGGATAAGCTGAAATAGGAGAGACAATGGCAAAAAAAATAAATTGTGGTTCCCACTGAAACATCTTTCCTATCCTTGATGTTGTGAAATGGGACTAATTTAGGGATGTCAATGAGGCGGGGCGGATACGGGTAGTAGCTACCTGTTACCCGCGCAGGTATCCGTGGATACTTTCAAAAAATAAAATAAAAAATAAATTTATTTTATATGTCGTGGACAATCATAAAATACTATAAATATCACTTTAAATTTATAAATGTAAATCTATAAATTAAAAAGTTATTGTTTAAAATAATCACTTTGAATATAACTTTTAATTATTCTAACAATTTTTCTTAAAAAAAAAAGTTTAAATGCTCACAAATTTATGTTCTTTTTCTCTTGTAATATAATTGTATAAGATTTCTCTCATAATAAACAATTGTTTTAAAATTTTTGGATAAATTTATATAATTTTATCTATATTAATATATAAAAGTATTTAACTAAATATATAATTACGGATAGTGAGTATTCGCAGGTATGAGTACCATGATACCCATACCTGCCCCATTTATAAACGGTTAGCGGATATACCCATTTAAAATATTCGCAGGTATTCATTTAAGGTACCCATTTTTTACCTATGGTGGATTTTATCCGGGGGCACAGGTTTTTTTTGCCATCTTTGTACAATAGAAAGCCAACTTTCTTATTTATCCCTATAAAATAAGATGTTCTTGCTGTCACACGTTCAGGTAAAATAGTCTTTTACTATTATTTTATATTTTTTCTTTTACTTTTTCATATAAATAAATAATTTAAAATAAATCTTTTTACTTCATTTCTTTCTCAATTCCATCCATCAAAAAACACAAAATTTCACTTTTATTTCTTTTCTTCTAAACTCTTTCTTCTTTATTTCTTTCCTTTTAATTTTAACAATTATCCAAAGAGTTCGAGTCAAATTGCTATTTGAAATAACATATATCCTTAAAACAAAAATCAGTGTAAAACATCTTCTCTTAGATAATTCGACACTACCGCATAACTCCGAATTCATATTACAATCAATTATTATTGAAATTACACGTCGTTTGTTGGGGTTAAAATTGGGAGAATCAGGTAATTGTATTGGTTCTCATGAAATATTCTTACTCACAAGCATGAAAAATCCATTATAGTGAGATATAAAAAATTGATGGCCTAATGGTTTTTAAATTGCAAGAGTGAGTTGTAACAAAAAAAAATTAAAAAAATAAATAAATTCAAGGGGGAGTCCGTGAACTGAAGGTGTAATTGTGTGATGGTTCTCAAAATCCATTGCAGTGAACGAAAATACAACATTAAAAATTTATTTCCATTGCCGGGAATCGAACCCGGGTCTCCTGGGTGAAAGCCAGATATCCTAACCGCTGGACGACAACGGATTTGTTGATGATCTTTGCATAAATTTCATTATTAATTTATTATTTTCAAATATTATTTAATTTCCTCATTTATCTTTTATATTTTTTTTATGAAAATAAATCCTTGAATGACCGAATTCAAACCAATTAAATGTTTTATTACAATTTTGTATGGCTTTATACAAGTAATGAATTAAAAAAATAAGATTATTTACATTATTTAAAATTGATAAAAGATATTAATATTATGAAAATTTCTAATTAATATTGTTTAAACAAATTAAATCATAAAATGTAAAAACACACATCTAAATAAAAAATTTCTTGAGTTTAATATTTTTCTTTTATTTATTTATACTAAATAAAGAATAAAACATTAAATTAATCTGACAAGACATAACATTTACTATATTATTTTTTAAAGAATAAAAATTACGTCTGATGTTTATAAATATATGTTTTATCGGTTAAATTATTTTTTTTTATAGAAATTCAAGTACTAATTTAATCTATTCAATATTACTAATACATATGCAGCATTAATTATATTAGGTTTTTTTCTCGAATTATTATATGAGTTTAATGGATACTTACCAAAAAAAAAAAAAAGTTTAATGGATACAGATTTTACATTGCCAACCAAATAAAAATAGCTTTGGGAGGTGTTTGGTATAAAAAATCATTTTTCAATCTTGGAAATCATGTTTCTTAAGAATTATATTTTTTGAGAATTATGTTTTCTAAAAATATCATAAATATGTTTGACATATCTAAAATATTTTCGAGAATGAGAGACATAATTTTATATGAAAAAAACTCTCTCCCTTCATAGGATCTTAGGTTTTCATGCACCCCTCCTATGGAAAGGTTTTAGTGAAAAACTTAATTAAAAAATAATTTTTGAGAATGTTAAATTCCCAAGAATAATTTTTAAAATTCTTATACTAGATATAGAAATTTAACATTCTAAATCAAAGATTTTTAGGAAACTTACAAGACCTCCTTACTAAATACCCTCTTAGGGTGATTATTATTAAAGTCAACAAACTTATTATATATAATGATTTGTGATTAAATGACAATGTAAAAAGACTTTACATTGTCAATACGTATCTTTTTTTCTCTTATTATATTAGTTTTTAAATTATTAAAATTATGTCTAATATATATGTTTTATCAGTTAAATTATTTTTTAATAAAATATTTAAGTATTAGTTTAAGAGAAATATATATATACATTGTCAATGGAAATTTTTTTATACTATTATTTAATCACAAACTATTATGTATAATAAGTTTGTTAATTTTAATAATAATTACATAAAAAGTCATACTTTAATAATTTGTTTACAGTATAAAATCTTTTATACAGTATGTAGATATCTATTAAATTATTAATTATTATATATATTTAAATATTACCAATATAATTTTTATCATTTACTCTTTTCATTCCATTTTATATGACACTTTAGCAAAAAAAAATTGTCCTAAATTAATTATCGTTTTACAAAACCAATAAAACATTAAATATTTTTTTTTCTATTATACCCTTAACCATTATTATACTGAGTGGAAATAATTGTTACCGTGCAGTACATAACATTCTTTTTGAAATTTAAAATATTAATTACATTTTATAATCCCTGTGTCAAAACTTTAAAAGTCATATAAAATGAGACAGATTGAGTAACAACCAATATAATTAATACGCTATCTTTCAACTATCGATTTAATTTATTTATTCTTAAATAAACTTCCTCCTAGTAACAAAAAAATGGAGTGTTACCTCCATTTGCTTTTGTCGAAAAGAAAAATGACGATATCGTTGATCAAGCAAACACATCCCGGAGTGGATGAGTGAGGGAGACTTGAGAGTCCAGAGTGATACCCAAGTTGGAAAAACGACAAACAATTTCCATTCTCTCTCTCTATTTTTTTTTCTTGTTATTTTCATCATTTGGCTACTTCAACTTCCTCTCCAAGCTCAAATCTCGCTCAAAATAATTTCCCGAGAAAAGAAAAGAAACCATTCCGTTATCCAAACATGATACCCTCCGAACATTTGACCCAAACCTAACCTAACCACTTTTTCCGTCATGGATGCGCGTCGAGCTCCACGCGCCGTCATTGACCCTAAGGTCCGCAGAGTCGGGTTCTTCGCTCCGCCCGAACCCGACCCGACGATATCGTTCGAAGTCTCTCCCTCCGCCAACTCCCTCTCGCCGGTCATGATCCCGCCGCCGCGCCATTCGTCGGAAATTGTCGGCCTCCACGCTCGTCTCGCCGCGGATTCCCCTTCCGGCGAGGAATCCGTCGCCGCCGGGAGCTATTCCAGCTCGTCGGAGTTCTTCCCCGCTCCGGTGTCTCCGGCGCCCTCGAGCAGGATCGTCGCCGGCGACTTCTTCGACGGCGCTGCTTCTTCGCCCAGTCGCCGCGGCGGCGGCGGGAAGGTGGCGTCCTCGTTTCCTCGCGGCGGGTTTGACTTGACGGCGGTGAAGGCGAGTAGCGTTCCGGCGAGCGAGTTAACCACGGTTTCGGTGGTGAATGCTGCTTCCCTTGCGATTCGCGGTGAGCTTTTGCTTCTTTTGCTTGGTTCGGTTATTTGAATTGGCGAATCGGTATGCTTTGAATTGGAACTTCGTTTGTGAATGTAAAAATGAGATTGCAATTTAAGAGCGTTGACTGAGGTTTGGGTCAGCACATAGGAAGCTATGAATGTTTATAGTTGCGTTTAATTGAATGGAATGAGGGCTTGTATCGTGGTTCTAGACTTCTAGATATAACTTTTGATAGGTTCTTGAGTGCTACTCTGCTCTATAGGGCTTATCAATAGCAAGAAAGTTTTACAATATAGTGTAACTTGCGCTTTATCGGTTGGGTCTTTCAGCCAGTTGAGTTTTGAGTTATTATTTGATGTTTTCTGTTCAGGCCTGACTTTGATAATGCATATGAGAAATGTTATTTGCTTCTTTATGAAACTTGTTTTTAATACTTGAAATTGGCATGAATGCTACAATTTTGTTCAGTATCACCACATTTTTTGTTGCTAGTTAACTTCTGGACGATTGCAGGAGCTCCTTTGTGGAGCATATAATTTGATGTTAATGACAGCATAATGTGCTTGTCAAACAAGGGCCATTTTGGCCTGCATATTTTTGTCTTACTCATTGATTTAATAAAATCCACCGCAGTTCTTAAGTGAAGCTTCTGAATATCTTGTTTTATTCTTAAGATCCTTTACAAATCAGTTACATTTTGTCATTAGTATATTTGTAGTTGCTTTAAGTTTGTATTGCTGCTTAAAATTTGAGATATTTGTCAAGGGCTTTGTTTTACACAGCATCAGATAAAATCAGAGATTTGCAGTTTTGACAATGACTATCTTCTGTGATTCACTCCAACAAAATGATAGAACTGGTTCAGATTCTAAAGGAAAGAATGAATTTTTATTGTCCCAATTTCTATACCAAAGTGGTAGCAGTCTTAGGCCAGGGTAGAAGATACAAAATGAATGATTTCCCTGGATATTCAAGAGACCAGGACTCTCCCCACTCTGGAAGAATCTAATCCTTTCTCAAATGACAAGATGTCTCTCCCTCTTAACCCCTTTTCTTATTTATAGGCAACATGCTTTATTTCTCTAATTATCTCGGCCCCCAACCAACTAACTAATTATTCCTCTAACTAACCACCTCCCTAAATTATTTTAATCTTTTTGTCATTCATATGTAGCCATTGCAATGCTATGGCTTTGCTTGTTATAAATGAAAACGATGAAAATTAAGATAAGGATTTATTTTTTCACTTCACTTTAATGAATACAACAACAATAGCCTTATCCTACTAGGCGAGGCTGCCTACATGGGTCACACAACATCACTGGGTTTGAATGTTTGATTAAAAACCAAATTCTTAGAGATATTATTCACCATGAGATCCCTTTTAATAATTTTCTCCAACGTTCTTCTTGGTTTCCCTTTATCCCTTTTCACAAGGCTAAAAACCATGCAATCTATACTTCTCACCAGTGCCTTCAGTGGCCTTTTTTGCATGTGTCGAAATCACCTTAATCGATTTTCTATCATCTATTCCTCAATAGTGCTACACAAATATCTTCTCACATACAATCATTCCATATCCTATCCTTTCTTATGTGACCACACATTCATCTTAACACACTCATTTCTGCTACTCCATGAATTCTAAAATTCAGGAGAGCTTTACATCTTGTGCTACAACATACTGCAAGCTGAATCACCAGTTTTGCCAAAAAGAATTCATGTTCTTACCATTTCCTTTTGGGCCAATTCAAATATAGATTTAGGGTAAGATAAATATAGTGATGCTACTTTGGAACATAGATTTAGGGGAAGATAAATATAGTGGTAATGTATTGATAGATTAATTAAACACAATAAGCAATTGTAACATTTAAAATAGAAAAATTGAATGTATTTTTTTAATATAATACTGGTTTCTTTTCATAATTAAAGTCTACTGGATAAAAAGAAAAAAAAAGAAGCAACAAACTAAGTTTTAATACAAGTATAATTCAATATCAATGAATAACATAACTTACATAAGTAAAAATATGCAAAGAGAAATAGCAATAATTGGCTTCATGATAGATGCCTGTTTGTTGCTATCTAAATCTAAATGGTTCACAAACAAAACTAATTAAAGCTTTTGTAGTGAAATGGGATTCAGGTTATGTCCAGATGAAACCCAAAATAAAAGGGTAAAGTAGAATGTGAGATTCAAGCACTTGATGCATACTAAAGCTATAGCAGTACCTGATGTTGTGTATGCCCTGTGGCTACTTTCCAGAAGTAGCCAACATTTCTTAAGTGACTCAAATTGCGTCTAAGAAAAAAATTCACAAAATCCACTTATTTCTTTGCCATGTAAATCTTAGTTTTCTGGTTTTTGATACTCTATGCTCAGATGTTTACTAGAAAAGATACAATTGTTTATTAAAAAAATAAAAAATAAAAGTTGCTTGTGTTTTTTGCCACCTGCTATATTGATTGCCTTTTGACTATTGGCCAGTCAGAACATATAAGGAATAATTGTTGTATCAGTCTGACTTGCTTGTTGTCAATGTATTATTGTATTTGTGAATGCCATCATAAAATCATCTCTCTGGTTGTGGTCGTCTTTTATTTTCTTCCTTGTATGATCCTTTTGAAGGAATCTTAGACAATCAGAAGTTATGATTAGGCATGGCTTGGTTTGGTATTTAAGCATTTTCTCCACCCTTTTCTCCTTCTTTAATCCCCATTAGAAAGGGAGAAAGTGGGCAAAGGAGGAGGATCAGCAGTGGAAGTGAAAGACCAAGCTCTGAATACTAAACAGAAGAAAGAGAAGACCTCAAAAGCTGAAAGACGAGCTCTTCAAGAAGCTCAACGAGCTGCTAAGGCTGCTGCAATAGGTGTGTATTAGCATCTAGCATGCCCTTGTTTGATTGGGATTAGTGCAATGTTGATCTTGATTATTTTAGGCATAAAAAACTTTTCAGCTAGAGCTCTTGAACATTTTAAGTTTCTTTTCAAAACAAAAAAAGTGAATTGAAACTTGTTCTTATTAGTTTGTCTGTCTCTTTTACATCTCCCATGGAAAATGTTACACTTTCATTATTTTGTTTCGTGGACCTAGTTTCTTCTTCAGATCCACTGTATAAGAACTGAAACATTGTTTTTTATAATGATTTTAGCAAGCCTGAATTGGGAATTTATGATGAGATTTCACAAATTTTCTTTTCTAATATAATTCACTGTGACTGACTGCTAATTATTTTGTGCTTTTATATAATGTGTTGTTAGCTGAAGGAAATAAGGCATCTGGAACTCTGGCTTCAGTGAATGTAAAACCAGCTAAAGCTGCAAAGCCCCCACAAAAAGTTGACAATGTTTCAGTTGCAGCCACTGAGAAGAAAGGGGGTGATCGTCCACCAGAAAAAGATAGAAAGAAAGATGTTCCTCAACCACGCATGCAATATGATGATAAGAGCAGAGTGGAGAAAGCCAAACGGCGTGCTGTGGTAAAACAAACTGAAGCTAGGAACAGAGTTGAACTGTTCAGGCATTTGCCACAGTATGAACATGGGAGTCAGCTCCCAGATCTTGAGGCAAAGTTTTTCCAGCTTGATTCTGTGCATCCTGCAGTTTATAAGGTGGCTATGTATTCCATTGTTTAATCTCATTACAATTCATGTTTCTTATATTATCATTTCATAATATATGTGATGTTCTTGTGGCATTCTCATAACTCATGATAAATGGGGTTCCTTGCCCTTAAACCTGTTTTCTCTTGACTTAAGATTTAGTAAACTCAACTAAGGACCTATACGAAGTTGAAACTTAAAACAAAAGGATTCAGCACCAAATTAATTTAATTTATAAGTGTTTAATACAGCCTAGAGTGAAAAGGTGTCAAAAACATTCAGCATATGAGAGGTCATTTATTGTATTCAGTAGCAACACTTTCTATGTTTAAATCATCAAACGGAAATGGTTTCTTTATGCCTGGCCTTGTGTACCTTATTAAATTCTAATAGTTTCATTTAATACAATTTCAGCACTTTAGTCTCGTCTAACATTTAAATTTATTGCTTTAGTTTTCATCAATAAAAGATCATTGTTGAAATTTTTAGTTTCATCAAACACACCCTTAAGTTCATGTGTAGTGTGATGGTTGAAATTTTGCATGATGATACATCACATCCACTGCTAGGGTAAACTCTGCTCTATCTCCAAGCATTTAGGTATTTCACTTGCCATTAAAGTTTCAAACTGTCATTTAGATAGTAACATCACATGGTTCGTAGGAGTCTAAAACTTTTTAAAGTTGACAGTTGATGAAAAATTAAATCCTTTATTAACCTTTGTGGTTTACAATGATGGCAGCACAATTTCTACCTCATTGGTTATATTTTGGACAGTATCCAACACTGCATTGCTGCCTTCATTACTTTGGTGTTGATATCAACAAGAAGAGGGAGTCAAGTGGAAGGGGGGAAGGGGAAGTTCAATACAAACCAAGTACTACTAGATTTAGTGTAATTGTATGTTTGAAGCAAAACAAGATTAAAGCAATTATCTATTCCATGGTTCATATTAACAAATGGTTAAAATTGGACATCTTCTGGTTACAAAGTTTGTTTACAAGAATGGCTAGGCAATATGAAGTAATATGAAATAACATGAAGAGTTACATTCCTTAAATTTGTTTCACTCCTTACAAGACTCAAAATGATTTCATACCTCTTTTATTATTATTTGCACTGCATTGTCTTGTCCACTATACTATATGAAAGTTAAGTTCATTCAAAATGACATCTAAATTGAAAATAAATTGTATCTAGGCACCTATTGTATGCATGGAGATACTATGAGCTGAATCATGATTAAAATTTATTTATGGTGTTGCAGTGGATACTGGATAGGTTAGTGATTAAGACCTGGTTCAATTTGTTTTGTAAATTAGGCCCTTTTTATATGTATTTTTCTTTAACCAGAGGGGTCTTTATGATGATTATCAGGTAGGTTTGCAGTATCTGTCTGGAGATATATCTGGTGGCAATGCTCGTTGTATTGCTATGCTTCAAGCATTTCAAGAGGCTATCAAAGACTACAGAATTCCATCTGAGAAGACTCTTGTCAGAGACTTAACAGCAAAAATAAGTAGTTATGTTTCTTTCCTCATCGAGTGTCGACCACTTTCTATCAGCATGGGGAATGCAATTAGATTTCTCAAAAGTCGAATTGCCAAGCTACCTCTGACGTTGTCTGAGTCTGAATCAAAAACCTCTCTTCAATCAGATATTGAGCGTTTTATAAATGAGAAAATTATACTTGCCAACAAGGTGATAGTCAAGCATGCTGTCACAAAAGTAAGAGATGGTGATGTTCTTCTTACGTATGGGTCATCATCGGCAGTTGAAATGATACTCTTACATGCACATGAGTTAGGGAAACAGTTTCGAGTTGTAGTGGTAGACTCTCGTCCAAAACTTAGCGGCAAACTTTCGCTTCGTAGGCTGGTGGAGAAAGGTCTTAGCTGTACATACACTCATATAAATGCTGTTTCCTACATAATGAATGAAGTTACTCGAGTCTTTCTGGGCGCTTCATCTGTGTTGTCTAACGGAACAGTTTATTCAGGAGTTGGGACTGCTTGTGTTGCAATGGTTGCTCATGCATTCCACGTCCCTGTTTTAGTATGCTGTGAGGCTTATAAATTTCATGAAAGGGTACAGCAGGATTCCATATGCTCAAATGAACTTGGTATGTAAACAATGACAGATGATGAGGATTGTGCTGAGCACTTGCCTTCTGTCTGGAAAAAGGTTGACGCTTCTATGATTTTCTTACAGGTGATCCAGACGTCATTGCTACGGTTCGGAGTAGAGAGGATGGCAACCACTTGGAAGCTTGGGCCAATACTGAAAATCTGCAACTTCTAAATCTGATGTGAGGCATTTATATTTACATAATACAACGCCAAAATTGTCATTTCCTTACTCTGACTCTGCAATTCTCTATATTGATGCCAGCTATGATGCAACGCCTTCAGATTACGTTTCCATGATAATCACAGATTATGGCATGGTATGTGCTGGAATTTAAAGAAGATTTATTTAGTTGCTGCTAGTAGATACCTAAAGTGTGCTTCATCCATGGCACCCCTATGTTAGATTGTTAGTATGGATTCTGTTACCCTATTTTTACTAGAGTGACACAATCAGGATTAAGATAAGTTTGGACTAAGAAAATCCAAAAGGATAAAATAAAAACAATTTTTATTTGCATCCTTCCTCCTAAATATTAAAACAAGAAATAATAGATGAAAGAGGTACATTAAAGTAGTGGACGACGATAATCTAAACTAGGTTAATCCTCAAAACAAAAAGCCCTCTAGTTCTGTGGTAAAATAAATGCATTTTTTATAGTCTTAAGGAGCATTTCCTTTTATACTTTAACACTTACCTCACGATTGTTACGATTATGAAAAATAAAAGATTTAACAATTTAACCTTGGCAGGTCCCACCCACAAGTGTACCTGTAATTGTAAGGGAATATAGCAGAGAACAGGTGTGGATATGAATGCTTCAAATGTGGATCATCTCAATTTTGTATGCATGCAGAATCCCTGTTTTAGCAATAAAAGTTTTGTGAAGGTTGTGATGATGCATTTTCTGTATTATTTTCTTATCCTGGAATAATGTAACGGCCCTTTTGTCCTTTACAAAATTTTGGACGTTTCTCTGTATTTACCTGTCGCAGTGAAGAGTGCGAATTGTCGCCTCTCCAGACAGATTTTGGCCATGCATTCTCACTTGTAACAGTTTTTTTTTTTTTTTTTTGGTTTTAGCGTTCTTCAAATTTTGGATAATTGTTCAGTCACAGTTTTGCTGGTCATTTATTCTATTCACATTTTTTGTTTCTTTGATTATTATAAAAACCATCACCATCACCGTTGGTGTTACTTTTGAAATTGTCACTGAATAATTTTGTTTAATGTGAATGCTCTAACTGGGAAACATAGAAAAGGTTGCATGAAAACGTGAGCCAAAGCAGTTACTTCAATTAGATCTGTATTAAACACATTGCCATGGTATAATTAGGATGCTGTTTATTGCGGTTCCGTATTAGCTTGCGGGGTATGCAAGATTGCTAGCATACGTGGTATAATCGCATTATCCTAATGTCTAGCTATACCTACGGCCACAAAGTACTTAAATTATCTTGTAGGAAAGTTGATATCAAAAAAAAAAATAAAAAAATCTTGTAGCCTTTGTTTAATAGAGAGGAGAGAAATAGATAAAAAAAAAAATATATGAAAAATAAGTTAGGAAGTGAAAAATAAATAAAAAATAATTTTAAATTTTAAATTGCTTGATAAGAAATAAATAAATAAGTGAATAATAACAAGTGAGAAATAGAATAAAAATAAATAATATGAATTATTAAAAAATTAATTTTTTTTATTTCATTTATACTAAACAATAAAAATTTTCAAAAATTTTAAAAATTTCTTCGCCATTTCTCTTCTCTCCTTCGCAACAAACAGAGCGGTAGGAAAGTTACGTTGAAAATGAAATGATTGTTAGCGGGAAAGAGGGTGAGGCCACCTCTTTAGTGCAATACCCATGTGAGAACGAGAAGTGCAACTGCATGTCCTATCACTCACTGTCACAGTGATCGGGGCTTTACAACCGCACAACTAGGAGTCGCTATTTTTCTCCTTCATCTAGGAGTTTCTGTATAAAATGGTTCAAGTTATTACAATCCTGCAGGGTTTAATATCTCAGTGTCCAATTTTGTAAACATCATTGATTATTGATTGGGTTGGAGAGGAGTGTTACAAACACTCTAATATATTAAATTTATTAAATTCATCAGCACACTTTTTTTATTAGTTAAAATTTATTAAAAATTATAAAATTATGAATAAAGTTCATTAAATAAAAAGTGCGACCTAAAAATAAATTCCTCTCAAGTGAAAAAAAAAAATTTGACATGGTTAAGTGTAATAATTCTTACCATTTATTTTTTAAAACTTCCACTTTATCATATAAATATATTATATGGAAAATGCTAACTAGTGTCTTTAAGGAATCAAAAATAGAAAGATTTTATTAAAAAGTGTAGTAGTGCACACTTTCATGATTTTTAATGTAACATTTTCAACAAAAACTTTCTATTTATTGATTTCTTGGCACTAGTTAGCAAGACTCATATTATATTAATAAAATTTATTCAAAAGTTAAGATCTCATTTAGTATTAATGTTACTGGAGAGAATTCACTCCTAGTGAGATTTACATAATTTTGTGATGTTTAACAAATTTCAATAAATATTAAAGAGTATTAGAGAGTGTTAGTGTTACTACTTTCTAGCATTTCTGATACTCGTGGCAGTCCCTTGATTTTGGAATGTGCTGGTCTATTTTTCTTTTCTAAGTAAGATTAAAAAAGTGTTAGAACAAAAAAAATGCCTTTAACTAATGAGTGCTCTGGAATATAAGTTAAAGAAGGGTATAATTCATGTCATTAATTAATTATTAAAAATTTTAATTATTTAGAGAAATATTTTCAAGTTCTTCAGATGTTAGCAAAATGTAAATTTTAGTGCATTAATATATTTTTAATTTTCAAATTTGTTTTATATTTTATATTTGTAATTTATTAATGCACTTTTTTCCCTAAACAACATTTTGTTAGGATTTCTTGATCGGTATCTTGATGACACACTTGTTAGTTATCTACTTTAAAAGTTATTCTATTTGTTGGCAAACAAATAAAAGGCTGCTAAAAAATATTTTGATGCTACGTTTAGGAGCGGGGAAATGGGGGAGAATAAAAGGGGGGGAGAAGAACTTCTTTCTCTTTTGTTGTTTAAATAACAAAGATGATAAATTTATTTTATGAAACTAGATTTCTATTATAGTCGATATGTGGTTAATTTTATACCATAAGCACTAGATGTATTCCTGATAATTAAATTATTATTTAGATAAAAAATAATCACTTTTAATTCCGACAACTCCAAGAAAAGAATTAATATTTGAAATTTAAGGGAAAGAAAAAATGTATTTCTCCCTTATTGTTTCTTTTTTCTACCCTTAATTAAGAATCACTTAAATAATGATAGGAGCAATTTTTTCTTTACTTTTTTTTATCCCCTTTCACTTGTTTCCCTCCTTTTCCTCATCCACATAATACATACAATTCATTTGAATTACTAGAAGGGAAGAGTTAAATAGGAAGAGCTAATTGATCCTTCTTGTACTTTTATGTTGATTGCTTTAATCAAAGCTCCTCCGCTTAGCTATTTTCTCGGTAAAATCTTAAATATTCAATCCTCTCAGAGTTCTTTTGACATATTCCCCCTACCCCCCAAAAAATAGCTTATTGTCGAGGCCACTTCATTTATACGTAAGCATCTATTCCTTTCATTTTTACTGGTTTAGTCTTTTTTTTCAAAGTTTTAGAAACAGTGTTCTTCGTAAATATGTAGAAACAGTCGTCTTAATATTTTATCCTTTTGGTTGCTTATTGATTAAATATTTGTTAGAATACTTTATTTTTTGTAACATGTAACATGTTTTTCTTTTTGCTGCCTTTATGTGATTCCACAACGTTTGTGTATTGTTAACATGTCAAGGTGTGTCACGAAGTTATAGATTTAAGATATTTAGTATATGTTCATTATTTCTTTATACCTCTGATGTAAACTTGACAAGTACACCGAATTGTGCAAATAATACAAAATGGACAAGAATATTAGTCTGAGGAATTTATGAACTAATTATCAAGATTATAAATTCATTAATATTTGAATTCAACCTTAAAATGAGGATTTTGATTGCAATTCTTAAAACTAAATTAAATATAGTCAATATAATTGAGAATCAATGGGAATGAATTCTCTCTAGTGTCATTATTACTCGATGAGATCCTAGTCTTTAATAATTTTTATTAATATAAAATATTGTTGTTATAAAGTGGAGATTAAAAAAAAATAATGATAAAATCTTAACGCTTGAGAATCTCAAATTTTTTCCCCATTTGAGAGAATCTCTTCTAGATAATCAATAAAAATCCTATTGATTTATCAACAGCTGCTTGAAAACGTAATTTAGCTAAGTTTTGAGTGAAATTCTACTGATAGTCCAGAATTTAATGTCTTATCTTACTCCTCTAGGTCCAGGGTATTATTTTCTAGAATTTATGCTCCCTTTTTTAGCTTCAATCTTTTTCATTTTTTTTTGGTAGAGACCGGAGGTATCTTTTATGGGAGACAATCTACTTGAGCTGAATAAGACCACTGTAGACAACAAAACTCTTTTTCCGAGTATTTAACGCAGTCGCATACCTAGGACTCACATTTAAGACTATTGATTAGGCTCTCCCTCCCAATCTTTTTTATTCTTTGCTTCTACTCTTTTGATTTCCTTCTTCATATGTTTTTTTTTTTTTAATTAGAGATGAAACATGATTGAAATGACATGTTTTTTCACTTGAAATGCATACAGCTTAGAATTAATGGAACTCATAGGTGAACATATGGAATTCTTATTACTTTTTGCTTAACTAATTAAGAAGTTTTTAGTGATAAAATATGATGAGAATGCCTAGAGAAAGAGCACAAAGTATGGACTTGTCAACTTCCTATCTATTATTGCTAGCTTAAGCAGTGTCTTCATAAGCTAACTTAAGTAGTGTCTTTATAAATACCCAACCACCACAACAACTACATAGAACTCTCCAATGTATTAGGGATTGAGGTAAATGTTAGTTCGTTGGAACAAATAAGAACAGTATACTATCTTTATTTGCCCCTTAGGAACACAATTTAAACTGTTTTTACATGATTCACGTTTTATGTTTTAGGGGGGGAGTTACCGGCAAGGTACCAGAGGTTGGGAATAAACAAGTTTCCTTACTAGAGGTCGAGGAGGAGTTCGTGCTACCACGAATATAGAGTGCTCTTGTTGACATCTCCAAATGTCAGATTATAACACCATTTCCTATTCTTAAAATTTCATTTTTACATGCTATACTAGATTTTGTACTTTTGTACAAAGCTAAGTATAGTTTTTTTTTTTTTTTTGGGTGGGGGGGCAGGGGGTGTTAGATTTTATTCTTCTTTCACATGGAAATACTTAGCAAGGACTTGAAGTAGTCCATATCCATGCTGTGAACTATCAAGTTGGTCAAATATATATTTAATTTGGAAAAATATATAAAAGAAGGGTAGTTTGGCGTTATTTAGTAATTTTTTCGGCTCAAAATATTGTAATAACTTAATTTTAATAACAATTATTTGATAAATAAATCTCATTAATTGTAAAATTTGAAACAAAGGTTGAATTATATTATCTTGATGAAGCGACGGGTTATGACCATCTTAAGGAAAAGATGAAAGATTTCAACACTCACCCTTTTTCCCCATCCGTTTGAAATATCATATTGCAAATGTATATTTTCATTCATAGAAGTTGATCCCTTATTTCTCCTTCTTCTCCAATTTCCCCCATTTTTAGTCACCAAATTTGGAGTAAATTTGTACAGAGAAAAGTATATATATAAAAAAAAAGCTAGGATGTGTTTGATTTTATTTTAAAAAAAACTATTTTTAATTTTTGAAATCATGAATAAATCTCTACAAAATTAGCACAACTCACGCCAAGCTCATTTTAGGTGATCACACTCTTGAACTAGGACCACAAAATAGAACGAGAGAATGAGAAAATATCTCCTAACTCTTTTTATTTTTTGGTTTTTAAAATATTTTTTTTGGAAATAATATTTAAAACATAATAAATTTTGGATGTGAAATTATTGCTGAGTACTGTGGAATTGTTTTAAAAAAAAACAACTTTTAAAACAAAAAACTGAGAAGAAAATCAAATAGTCCTTAGTTTTTTATTTTTGTAACTTAGAATAAATTAAATTTTGTTTGATTATAATTATAAAAAATATTTTTTATTTTAAAAAAGTATTTATAATTATAGTTGTTTTTTATAAGGAATTCCTACTAACTTTTCAATAATAAAAAAATGTTTTTTCATATTTTAATTTTTATTTAAATCTTAAGCAAACACACTAATAAATTTTAAAAGTAATGTTGTTCAATTAAAATTATTTTTTCATGATAAAAAAAGTTAAAAATGAACGAACTCTAATATATATTTTGTTGATGAATTGGTGTAAAAAACCGCACCTTTTCATATGATGAATTTTATTCAATATTTAATTTTTCAATTTTCAATAATAATATATTTTTAATAAATTAATTAACTATAATTATAAATAATTTAAAATAGCAGAAAATTTAATTTTAATACTTAATATATAATAATAGTAAAAGAAAAATACTATTTTTTTAATAAATTACAATGACATATATACATATAGGTTTGGACTATCGTGTGAATTTAAGAATCCTTTTGTCGGATGATTTTTATTAAGGGGTTTTGGTGATCTCTATGCACAAACTCTACTATTTTTATTTTTTTTATTGAATGAACATAGTAGTTAAGAGTTTTTTTTTTCCTAGACTTTAGGGACTTTATTTCTCCAAAAATTAATATAAAATAACTAATTTATACGAATATGATATATTTTTAAATAAAGAGGACTTTCATATCACTAGCACGGGAGTAATAATATCTCATACGATATAGTAATTTGTACAAATGTTATATGGCATAAGATGTGTCAAAGTGGAATTGGGCTCCTCTAAAGTGTAGTATGCACTTTAGAGGGTAAAGTGCACTCATCTCAACCTTTTATTATTTAAACTATTTAGATCTTTACATTTCATATTTAATTTAAAAGAATAAAATTTTATCATTAAAATAGAATAAAATCTAAACATTAAAATAGAACTACTCATGAAATGTAATACGGATCACTAGCAACAACATACGTTGATTTATTATTATGATCCTCCCTTATACAACTAGTAATCCACCCTATATATTAAATGAGAATAGCTATCTTGAACGAGAGCGTTTTTAGCTACTATTCTTCAACGAGAGTATTTTTAGTTGTCATTTTTCAATGAGAGCGTTTTTAGAGATTTTTTAACCATTTATCTCTTTTAATCTATCATTTTCAATATTTGTAGTTCTAAATTGAATTTCAATATTTTTTAAAAGAAATTATCAATAATTAAAAATTAACATTGTATTACAATAATTATTTATTATAAATTTAAAATATAATCTATATGTTTAATTACAAATTTTAATTATAATATAATTTATATATTCAAAAATATTTATTTATTATAAATTTAAGTTGTATAAAATAAATTGATGTCTTCTAGGTTTTCAAGAACCACTAACAAATTGCTTTAACTCTTAATTCTTCAAGTGATCCTTACTTTGTTTTTTTTTCTTCTTGTTCCTTTTTTGAAAAATGCTCACACCTCTTTTGGTGCTTCTTCGGTGCAGTGCTCTTTTTTTGGTGCTTGCCTCCTTGCTTTGTTTGCAGACGTCGCAAGATGATTTGATCGTGAACGTGAGAACAATGTTTTTTGCCTTTATTTTAAAGATAAGATTTTATTTTATTTTAGTGATAAGATTTTATTCTTTTAAATTAAATATAAGATATAAAGATCTAAGCCGTTTAAATAATAAAGAATTGAGATGAATGCACTTTATCATCTAAAGTGCAGACTGCACTTTAGAGGAGTCCAATCCGTCAAAGTGAGCCAACTCGGCTCACTTAGGTTGGCTCACCAAAATTTTAAAAATAAAAAAACGTAAAAAGAAATCAAAATAAAAAAACCAATAATGTTTTTATCTTCTTTTTTCTTAAAAAAAAAGTCACACTTTTCTCATTAAGCCATTCAATAATTCAAATACAAATGATTCATATTTAAGTATCAAACAACAACAGGAACAAAGTGAAGGCTTGACGGGTTCAGTTCTTGTGTATAAGTGTTTTTATTTATTATTATTATAATATTATGTTTTTAATTTTAAAAAAAAGGCCAACCCTGCTCGAACCCGTTTAGCTCGCGAGTTTAGTGAGTCGGGTTATCATTGAGCCAAAGTCGAAGTGAGCTGATTTTTTTGAGCCCGATGCGACTCGAACCCGTGGTGGGCTAAGTTGGCCTACTGAGTTCTGGCGCGTTTTAACAATTCTACATAATATTAAATATTTACTAAAACAATGTATAGTTTAGAGAGTCATGTGCTTATTTATAAGCAATAAGGTTTATAGGATATAGGCCAAATTACTATTTTGGTCGCTTATCTTTTCATAAAATCCTATTTTGGTCCTTTATCTTTTAAAAAGTTAGTTTTGGTACTTTATCTTTTGAAAACATCCTATTTTGTCCTTCCGTCAATTTAAAATTAACACCGTTAGTAATTTAAAGATAGTGGTGGTTAAAAACCATTACAAAACATTTTTTTTCTTTCCCCTTCTTCTTCCTTTCCTTTTTATCTTCCTAGCTCTCTTTCTCTCGCCTTTCTCCCCTCTTTTTCTTCATCTTCCTCTTCACCACCACTTCCTCCCTCCACTGGGTGTGGACGGTGGTGGTGGGTGGTGCAACAGATGGCAGATGGCGGTGGCGGGTGGTCCTATTTTTTAACTGTCTCTCTTCCTTCTTCCTTCCTTCGTTGCCTGCCACCGCCGTCTATGCCCTCCCCCCAATCTGTCACACCTTGCGAAAGCCCCACTACTCTGTCACTGCCACCACCACACTCCACTGCCATCCGCCGCACCACCCACCATCGCCACCGCTCTGCCACCCACCACTGTCGTTCACGCCCAACAGAGGGAGGAAGGTGGCGGTGAAGAGGAAGATGAAAAAGAAGAGGGGAGAGAGGCAAGAGAGAGAGGTGGGAAGAAAAAGAGGCTATGAGGAAGAAGAGGAAAGAAACAAAAATGTTTTGTGGCAGTTTTTAACTACCATTATTTTTAAATTATTAATAGTGTTAATTTTAAACTGACGGAAGGACCAAAATAGGACGTTTTCAAAAGATTAAGTACCAAAACAGACTTTTTAAAAAATAAAGAACCAAAACATGATTTTGTGAAAAGATAAGGGACCAAAATATTAATTTAGCCTAATATATATTTTGATAAATATTTGAATCAATTGTTTATTCAATAACTTAACTAAAGAAAGCTTAGATAATCATAAATTAATAATTGTTTGATTCAATGGGTTTTATTTTAATAAGTTTTACAGTGAATTATGTTAAAATAAGTCAAAAAGAATTTATTTAAAAATCACAAATTATTTTTATAACTTTAACCAAACACCTCTAACTTTTGATTTAAGTACTTATATGATTAGATGAATTTATATAAACTTTGTATTAATTCTTCTAACATCCTCTTCATATGCTTCTGAATCAAATTAAAGCAATACAATGCAATTTTCCTTTATTTAAACATATTTAACACCATCATTATAAAAAACTCAACAATCATTCTCAATTTGAAAGTTAGTTCAATTGACATCATACAATAAAAAAAAAAAAAGGTGAGAGACTCATTTAATATGTTAATATTTTTTTTCGTCCATGTTATTTGTTTTTTAGATATATATATATTTCTTATGAAAATTGTTAATTACACGAGTTATTATAATAAAATAATTTTCTTTAATAAAAGTGTGAAGCTTAGTAAAAGAATTAAAATATAATTAGAAATTCATTTTAATATTTAGAGAAGATACGAAAAAAAGAAAGTATTATTAGAAAAAAACTTAATGTTTCTTTTAATTGACAAATATTTTAAGAAAGAGTAATACTAAATCTTCCTATTATCTTATAAAGAAAATATTAAATAAAAAATAAATAGATTTAAATATTAGAAATATAAAATATATTTAATACTTACAATATAAATAAAAAAAATGTTAAATGAAAAAGTAAATAAACTTAATGTCCTGAAAAATATAAAACACATTCAATATTTATCATAAAAATCAAGTAAGAAGATGTAGTAAGAGGAAACATGACATATAAAACGATCAAATATATAATACAATATTAAACGAAATGAGTAATTCAATGCATTAATCGTCTACAATAGTACACTGAACAATAAAAAAACACCAGCTAGCATTTACTAGCACCTGAAATTATTTCTATATCATAAATAAAGTTGAAGTATCTTTGTGCATTTTCGATTGGGTAAAATTAATACACTAACATTTAATTTCATAATTTCAGGTGTAATTATGATTAAATTAGTTCCTCCGAATGTTTTATTTTGTATATACTCTTTTAAATAATTTTTATCATTGGTTGAAATTTATTAAACATGACAAAATTTTTTGGGTTGAAAACTGTTAATAACATATTCTTTTGAATAGTGACGGATTCAGAAATTTTATGTTGTGGGGACAATACTTACGTAAATAAATTAGTATTTTAGTATGTGCATTGTATAAAATAAATATTTAATTTTATATTATTAAAATTTATAATAAATAAATATTTTTAATTAAATAATTTTTATGAAGAATATATAAATTATATTATAATTAAAATTCATAATAAATAAATATATTTGAATATATAAATTATATTTTAGATTTATAATGAATAATTTTAATTGTGATATAAAACTATTTTTAACTATTGTCAATTTATTTTTAAAAAATCATTAAAATTCAATTTAGATATACAGATAAAAGATGGTATATTGAAAGAAATTGATAGATAAAAAGATCAAATATACAAGTAAAGATAAAAGAAAGATAGAATGAGATGATTAAGGGAAAATTTTCTTGACTAGTTATAGAGTAATGTGTGAAAATTGAAACGTACCTCCAAACAGAAGAAGAGATAAAATATTACGAATGTTTAAATAAGAGAATGAAAAGAGTGAGACTCTCACTTTTCAATTTATGTATTCTAATTTATAATATAAAAATAAATTTATGGGGCAATACTCATTATGGATTGGTTTCTTTTATTACATTATAAATTATTGAAACAATTTGTAATCATACATATTTTATATTAAAAAAAACGAAAAAGATTGCGGGGGCAGTTGCCCCCACAACCATCAATGTGGATCTGTCTTTGCTTTTGAACACACTTTCTATTATTAAGTATAATTTTTGAAAATTACAAAATTTTATAGGTCTTCACATTTAAAGAGTTTCATTTATAATTTTGTAGTTTCTAATAAATTTGAACTAATAATAAAGAGTGCGTTAGAATGAGTGTCTAAGAAAATGTTCCTAACAATCCTCTTCGTGGGTTTCACTTCTTATAACGAGTTCACTTATGAATTTATAGTTTTTAATGAATTTTAACCAATAGTAGGAAAAATACTAGAAGAAGTATTTTAGAGAGTATGTTACTAGTACCCTTTTAAAAAATAAAAAAAATCAAATGTTCATAATTATATTTTAACTCTTTTAATAAAAGTTTTTTAGTCAAAGAAAATCATTTTATTATTATAACATGTAATTAATACTTCTTTAAGAGAAATATATATAATATTATTATTAGTTAACCCTTGAAACAAAGATAACTTAAATCATGAGGTAATTCTTTTACAGCGTTGTTATAATAAAAGCCATGAATGTATTCATTTTAGAATGATGATATTTCAAATGATGTGAAATGATTACAGAGAAGAAAGAGAGAGAATGAGAATAAAAAAGAAAAAGTAAAAAAAATGTAATGACTGAGATAATATATAATATAAAAGAAACAAAGAAATAAAAAAAAAAGGAGTGAGTTTAATAAAACATAAAAAGAAAGGATAAGAGATATGAGAAAATCAGAATTTATCTTTTTTGATTGATATATAAATCTTGAGCTAATGGGTAAGCTTCCTGTTAGCATAAGCTTTCCAGTATTCCATACTCATGTTACAAGAAACCGTTCCCAAAAGACAAACGGTGCCTTCCTAGTAAGCATTAACATATGCTTGCTACTCCTTTTAGCTAACATGGTCATTGGTCACCTTCCTTAGATCTTAGCCTTTTCTACTTTTCCTTTTTCTTTCCCTGTATCAATCCCAACGAGGCAACAACAATCTAAACAAAGACTATTACAACTCTAGCCAGTACCAAAGCAAGAAAAAAAAAAAAAGAGTGAGACTATTATACCAACCACATTAATCCAAAATTAAATCCTTTGTAATTTGGTCAAAGATATACTACTATTAGTATTACTATCATTAAGTGGCTTAAGAGAGTATAGAAATAATTAAATAGTTAAGTCGAGTACATCATTATCCATTAAATAGTATCCTTACCCATCCTCTTTTATTTGATGTTTTCCTCGTGCACTGGCCAAAAGTCCTTATTTATTGATGGCTTCCATTTCCCAAAGCCCCCCTTCTTTTTTTATTCCTATGTTTTACAAACCACCAAACGACAGAAAAGAGCCATCGTTTTTTGTTCATAAAGTTTTTTAAGATAGTCGAAGACTCGAAGTAGATAAGTAAACAGTAGTTGTTCACTCTAGCCCAATGATGAAGTGTGATGCAAGCCAAATGGGACAAAACCATGCTTATCTCGAAACCCCAGTTGGCTGGGCTCCCTTTTCCAACTTAACAGCTCTAGCACACCGTGGCATTCCCAATTCCACTTCAAACAGCATATTCTCTTAAACTCAATAACCACTCATTTGACCAAAACACCCTCCAAACCCCAACCCTGAATAGTGAATAGTAATATTATATTCTCTTAACACTTTTTTATTTTAACATTTTAAACATATTTTTGTAGTTTTTTAAACAATGATATTAATATATTGATTAAATTACTCAATAAGTTCTTGAACTATTTGAGAATTTTCATATAGATTCATAAATTTATTTTTTTAGTTAGATTCCTAAACTAAAAAAGTAGATCCTTAGAATTAGTTTATGACAGATTGAAACACCAAAAAGTAATAATTTATGATAATTTCAAAAATCTTAAAAATTCAATTGAAACAAATTTACATAATCAAAGATCCAATTAGAAAAAAATTAGTTTAAGAACCAATTTGAAAATTTTCAAATAGTTCAATGACTTACGTAATAATTTAACTTAATATATTCTCTATCACACTCTTTTAAACATGTTTTTTACTGTTAAGTAAAATTTATTTAAAATCACAAATTTTAATCAATCATACTTCTTATTTAACAAGTCACACTCATAATCTTATAGTTTTTAATAAATTTTAACTAATAATAAAAAGTAAAAATGTGTTAAAGAATGCATTTCTGACAAAATGTTATAAACACACTTTTTAACATATCTTTTTAAATATATTTTTTATTATTGACTAAAATTTATTAAAAATTAAAAAAAAAATTAAGTCTTGTTTTTTATTTAATGAGTTTCATTAATTATTTTATAAATTATAATAAATTTTAATTAATAATAAAGAGTGTGTTAAAAAATTGTATTATATCTTCTTTCACTTCTCTTTTTCTCAATCTACCAACCATGGGCAATACCGTCACCCCGAGAAAAAAATACAGGAGAACCCACGTTTGAAACCAAAAAGCCACCAGCTGAATCCCCATATTACCCTTCGCAACGAGGCGCGACCGTGGCAAAGGCAAGGGCACTTTGGCACTTTCCTCCCCGGTCCAGACATTAAACCATTAAAATAAAAACAAGGAGCGTGAGCGATCCGCGCAAAAAGCAAAAAGAAGAGAGAGAAAGGGAAAGAAGACGTAGAGAGAGAGAGAGCGAACCGTTTGAGAATTTGGAGACGTTATCGGACTTCAAATCCGCAATTCGCCGGAATTTGGGAACCGGGGTCGCGTCCGGAGGCTTCGTTAGTTAGGTTTCCTCTCTTTTCTTCTTCTTCTTCGTCTAGCGAGAGCGCTTCATCGTGTTTCGAATTCTCGCGATTCGCGATGGGGCCACGAGGCTGAGGTCGAATTCGAAGACTCGGGTTTCGTTGTGGCTGGAGAGCGAAGAATTCGGCGGTGGTGGTGATGTTTACGCCGCAGAAGGTGTGGTCGGGTTGGTCCCTGACGCCGAACAAGAGCGGGACTCGGGGCGGAACCGGGTCGGGTCCGGAATCGGGTGATGGGGCCAGCGCGAAGGGAAAAAGTGTTGCCGTCGTTGAGAATGGTGGGAACTTGGATCGCGAGGTTTTGGTTGAGAGAGTTTCCAACCTCGAGAAGGAGGTTAGTTAGTTGATTAGTTTGTTTCTTCTTTTCGTTTTATTTTTATGGGTTGCTTGTTGTGTTTTAATTGTTTCGTTGTTTTGAGTGATTCGTCGTCGTTTTGCTGTAATACTGTGATGTAGGTGTGTCTTGAAGTTTTGGATAGGGTTTTTTTCGTTGTTGTTGAGTTTGAATTGTTGGTAGCTTTTGGCTTTGATTTGAATTTCTTGGTTGCGTAGTTACAACAATGGGAAATTGAAGTGTTGCTAAGTAAATGCTTTTTTTTTTACTACAGAAATAGATTTTAATTTTTGGGCGAATTCTGGCTTGGTATTTTTGTTAAATTTGGAATATTCTTTGTAATTTTTGGTTTACTGGGTTTGGGTGCTGAAACTTGAAGCTTGATTCTGGGGTGGTAGCTTGTTATGTTTTGTTCTAAGAACGTGGTTTGAAGATGGCAACTAACTACTGGGGATTTAGTTCTTAATTTTGTTTGGTTAATTTAGTTCATATGCCTCTCCTTCTCCCTTGTGTATGAAATTGTTTGGCAATGATTAAACTGTTGAAGGAAAGTCAGTTTTGGTAAAAGGTTTACGGTTGGATGTGTGCCATAGTGTACACTGCTTGCTGTTTGTGGGCAATGGGGAGGAACGGTTTTGTTTTGTCCTTCTAGTCTTGAGATGATTGACATTAGAGGTTGACGGTAGAGGTAAATGTCATATTTTGTCTTTGGATCTGGGTTTTTTTGGATTGAGAGGAGTGCTAGAATTTTCAAAAATTAAATTTCAAATTTTAATTGAATTTTGGAGCGAAATTGAAATGGCTCATTTGGCTTTTGTCGAGTGCTTGACCCAACCCTAGACTCTTGAAGGGTCTATTTACTATGAATTCATATATATATATATATATATATATTTGTTCTTGTCTTTGTCTTATCTTCATTTTTATATCCTTATTTATCTGTATTTCTTTGTTACAAAATTTTTATTGTTCTGTCAAAGAAGGAAGGGAATATTTAGCATTATTGTAAGTAATTTTATTATTGGTATCAAGTATCTGGAGACTCTCATCATTGAGAAGTAATGTGTTTGTGTGAATATGGCTGTAAAAGTAAATGGAAAAGAGATGCATTTCAATCTTCAAGTTCTATTTTAGTAAAGTTTAAAATTGAGCAGCAATGTTGTATGCATTGTTTAAGTTGTCCTATCATTAAAACTAGGGTCAGACTTCTATGCTAGGGAGAACACAAAGTTTTAGCTTATATGTTGTTTGAATCAGTGCACTTTTATTTGAAGCAAAAGAAACTATCTCACAATTTTGGTGGCTCCTGGTGTTCTTCTTTCATTTTCATTCACTCAGGGTTGTCCATTTCTCTAGACGTTGTTGTACTGTGATAAATACTGATTGGCTTTAGGATGATTATGTGATGTTATGAGGGATGTTAACATGAAAATAAAATATTTAAAAGGGGAGCTTAGTGAGTAAGGACAATCATATGCTACGTATCTTCCTTGTCATTCATATTTGTGTTTTTTTGCCAACATGTAAACACAGGAGGACACTAGATAAGCATGTGTGCCTGTGCAAATTTAACTGTTTTATTATTTTTTTCCAATTATATTTTGTGGTTTGACCTGATTATAAGTTTTTCTGGGCCAGCTTTATGAGTACCAATTCAATATGGGACTTCTCTTGATTGAGAAAAAAGAGTGGAATTCTAAGTATACTGAACTAAGTCAAGATTTGGTAGAAGTGAAGGATGCTCTAGAACGAGAAAAAGCTGCTCATTCAATTGCTCTATCTGAGGCGGAGAAGCGAGAAGAGAATCTGAGGAAGGCCTTGGGTGTTGAGAAAGAGTGTGTGCTTGATGTAAGTTTTTTGACATACATGTTTACATATAAATCAACTTCTTCCTTAAATAAAAATGCACGACTCTTGTATGAATCCTTATTTGTGGATAGTCTGATCTGTATACTTCTATTATCTAAACATTGAAATATGGTTATTTCTTACTGGTATTTGGAAATTTATGCATGAACAGCTTGAGAAGGCTCTGCGAGAAATGCGGTCAGAGCATGCAAAAGTTAAATTTACTGCAGACTCAAAGTTGGCTGAAGCAAATGCTTTAGTAGCTAGCATTGAAGAGAAATCTTTAGAAGTAGAAGCCAAATTACATTCTGCTGATGCCAAATTTGCAGAAATCAGCAGAAAGAGTTCAGAGTTTGATAGGAAATCACAAGACCTGGAGTCTCAAGAATCTGCACTTCGAAGGGATCGTTTATCCTTCATTGCAGAGTACTCATTCTTGTTCATTGTCTTCTTAAGTTAAATCTTTTTTTCTGTTCTCTTTTTAATTTAAGTATTTCTTGTGGCTAATTGATTTTAATTTGTGATAGGCAAGAAGCACATGAGAGTACATTGTCTAAGCAGAGAGAGGACTTGCGGGAATGGGAGAAGAAACTACAGAAGGTGAAGAGAGGCTGGCCAAGGGTCAAAGAATTCTCAACGAAAGAGAGCAAAGGGCTAATGAGAATGACAGACTATGCAGACAGAAAGAGAAGGACCTTGAAGAGGCACAGAAGAAGATTGATGCAACTAATATAACACTGAGAAATAAAGAAGATGATGTGAGCAATAGGCTTGCGAATATAACTCTAAAAGAGAAGGTAAATATTTGGTAAATATATGTTTGTGTGGCTTTATTTATTTATTTATTTTTTCTGGTGTCATGTATTAATTGGTCCATATCCTCTGATACAGGAATATGATTCTGTGCGAATAAACTTGGATCTCAAAGAGAAGGAGTTATCTGCATGGCAGGAAAAGCTCAATGCTAGAGAAAAAGTATGTTCTTATTCCTATTCATTTCCTTATATTTATTCTTGGAAATTATGAAGATGGGTGGTCAATGGTTCTATGTTAGTTGCTGAATTTTATTGATTTATTCTTTCCATTACTGTTTTGCAAGTTTTGGTAATTCAAAAGTTAGCACAGTGGTTGGGTGTATGCTTTTGAATAATTTTGTAATTGGAATATTGGTACTAAATTGTCAGACTGATCATAAAATCAATGTGTTGTGAGAATTGTTGTTATTGAATGGTATATGCCCATACTCTTCTCCATGTTGTTTCTTCTGCTGAATACAGCTTGGACTCTTTGCAGGTTGAGATGCAGAAGCTTCTTGACGAACACAATGCTATTCTTGATGTGAAGAAGCAGGAGTTTGAGGTGGAATTGGATGAGAAAAGAAAATCCTTAGAAGATGGATTGAAGAATAAATTGGTGGAAGTGGAAAAGAAAGAAGCTGAAATCAATCACATGGAGGAGAAAGTTGCAAAACGGGAACAAGCCTTGGGAAAGAAAGCAGAGAAGCTTAAAGAGAAAGAGAAAGAGTATGAACAAAAAGTCAAAGCTTTGAAGGAAAGAGAGAAGTCTATTAAATCTGAGGAAAAAAGCTTGGAGACCGAGAAAGGTAAAATAGAAAGTGAGAGAGAGGAATTGTTCACATGTAAGGCTGAAGTTGAGAAAATAAGAGCTAACAATGAAGAAGAGTTGTTGAGGATAAATGAAGAGGCTGATCGTCTTAAAGTGACTGAGGACGAGAGGTCTGAATATCTGCGCTTGCAGTCACAATTGAAGCATGAAGTTGATCAGTACAGACACCAAAAAGAGCTACTTCTGAAGGAAGCTGAAGACTTGAGGCAACAGAAAGAGACTTTTGAAAGAGAATGGGATGAGCTAGATCTGAAGAGAGCAGATGTTGAGAAAGAGCTGAAAAGTGTGATTCAACAGAAGGAGGAAATATTAAAACTACAACAATTTGAAGAAGAAAAGTTAAAGAATGAGAAGCAGGCCACACAGGACTATGTGCAAAGGGAGTTAGAAATTCTTAAGTTGGCTAAAGAGTCATTTGCTGCAGAAATGGAATTGGAGAAGTCAAGCCTAGCTGAAAAAGCTCAAAGTGAGAGAAGCCAAATGCTTCTGGATTTTGAGCTGCAGAAAAAGGAACTTGAAGCTGATATGCAGAATCGGTTAGAGCAGAAGGAAAAAGACTTGATCGAGAGAAAGGAGTTATTTGAGGAAAAAAGAGAGAGTGAATTAAACAATATTAACTTCTTGAGAGAAGTAGCTAATAGAGAAATGGATGAAATGAAACTTCAAAGAAGTAAGTTAGAGAAGGAGAAACAAGAAGCTAATGAGAATAAAAAACATCTTGAAAGGCAAAGGATGGAAATGCAAGAGGACATAGATGTACTTGTTGACCTCAACAGGAAGCTGAAAAATCAGCGGGAACAATTTATTGTGGAGAGACGACGTTTTATTGAGTTTGTTGAGAAACTTCAGAGTTGCCAGAACTGTGGGGAAATGATCTCTGGATTTGTGCTGTCTGATTTACAATCCTCTGTTGACATTGAGAACATAGAGGTGCCTTCTCTTCCAAAATTAGCAGGTGATACTATACAGGGAGATTCTAATGAAAATTTAGCTGCTTCAAGGCAAAATACTGGAGTGTCTCCTGCAACTGATCCAAAATCACCTGTTCCTGGTGGCACTATCTCTTGGCTACGTAAATGCACCTCTAAGATTTTTAAAGTCTCCCCGATTAGAAAGATTGAATCTGAAGATGCTGGTACATTAAGAGATGTTGTGACTTTGTCTGTTGAGAAAACTAATATAGAAGATTCACCAGGAAGAATTCCTGGCACTGAAAATGAAGCAGAGTTGTCGTTTGCTGTTGTAAATGATTCTTTTGATGCTCGGAGGGTACAATCTGGCAATGATATCACAGAGGTTGAAGCTGACCATGATCCATCAGTTGAAAACCAGAGCAATGTTGACAGTAAGGCACCAGAAGATTTACAGCCTCCTGATTCAAAGGTTGGGCAGCAGAAACCCCGCAAGGGAGGGGGAAGAACCAGAGTAAAGCGTACGCACACTGTGAAAGCTGTTCTCAAAGAGGCTAGGGGTATTCTTGGGGAAGCTGCTGAAGCATTACCCGGGGAATCTGGGGATGATCATGAGACTGAGTTTCCGAATGGAAATGCTGAGGATTCTGCCAATGTGAATTCTGAAAGTCAGAAACCATCCAATAGAAGAATACCACTGAATGTCAGGAAGCGAAACCGGGTTCAAACATCCCAAATGACTGTAAGTGGGCATGATGGCGATGCCAGTGAAGGACATTCTGATAGTCTAATACCAGGGCAGCGCAAAAGAAGGCGACAGAAGGCCGCTGCTCCCCCTGCACAAACTACTGGTGAAACAAGATATAATTTGAGACGACCTAAAACGTGAGTACTCTGATTTAGAACCATACTTTCCATTTTATTATTGAAAGTGATAGTTGCCAAATGTTTATTTGCTTTTTTGCCGACCTACTCATGGATGTGCACTGAATTTTTAGTGGAGCAACAACTTCATCTGTCAGAGCTATGTCTGGTGGTGGCAAAGAAAGTCAGGGAGAGGTTGATCGTGTAAAAGATACAGAAGAGGGAATTGTTGACTCAAAAACTTCTCATTCACATTCAGTGGGCATTACTAATGAGAATGGTGCAAGCATACATCTTGAGCAGGTAAGCTTGGTGTAGCTTTTTAATCATGCAAGTAGTTCTATGTTCTATCCCTTGCCACTTAAACCTCTCTCTCTCTCTCTATACACACACACATATATATGGAGCGTCTTAAATGCATACTTTTGTTATTGTGAGAAAAGAGAATTATAAATATAGACTATTAAATCATATATGGATAGTCTAGATTAGAAGATAAATGCACATGATTTTTTAAAGTGGTTATATGATCACTAATTCGTAATCTTGACTATTCATGTATGCTTATACGAATCAGATTTTTAGTTTTCATTTCTCACAATAATCAATAGTTCTCCCTTCATATGCCCCCTATATATATATGAATCATTGAACTATTGAAAATTGGGTTTTTGATAGTAGGATTCGGATCTTAACAAGTTTTGGCTTTCAGCTTGATGTTTTTTCCTTCTGTTGTGAACGGTATCAAGCTAATGTTAAATTGCTTGTTATATTTGTTTCAGTCTCTGAAAGGTGTGGAGACAAGGGACGGTCATGGTGGTGATACCACAGGGACCTTTGCCAACGATATGGCCTTGAGTGAGGAGGTGAACGGAACAGCGGATGATGCGGAGGAGAATGATGCTGAGTATAGGAGTGAATCCCATGGGGAAGATGCCGGTGGAGTGGACAATGAGGACGATGACGAAGATTACCAACAACCCGGTGAAGCATCAATAGGGAAGAAGCTTTGGAATTTTTTTACAACATAACTCCACCATCTTCTTCATAATGAAGCTGTGTCTTGACTTCATCAACTTTAGGGATGATGTCAGAAGTTATCTTGTATTAACAATTGGAAGTAGATCTCTAAATTATAACCACGAGGTGTAGTACTTAGGGGAGGTGATTGAATTTCTCTAGCTTCTTTTTTTTTTTTTTTTTTTTTAATGTACGTTTTCATGGATATTTGGATGCAACCTCTGGTATTTGTTGATAGTTTTAGGCATTCGATAGTGTAGCTAAAGTTTAGATTTTGGATTTTAGCTACCCTCCGTTTGGAAATTGATTGTATCCAAATGTTTGTATCTCTTCTGCTAAATGTGATTGTTTGAATTTGAAGAGGGTGCTTTTGTATCCCGTTGTGTGAACTATGGGTATCAATTTGGGTTTCCGACTTGGGCTTTCTATCAATTGGTGCTTTCATTCGGCCTACTACGGCTCCCATGGAAGAGACGCTTCAAATTATTTTTCAGCAACTGGACATTATGCAATCACAACTGGAGAACACTCAAATGCGGGAAGAATACCTATGCTCCAGCAAACAATGGATTCTCACCATGCATCCTTAACATCTCTGCTGAGTAAAATGCTAAAACAACTAGCGTCATTCTCTTCCCCAACCAAAAGCCGTGGACCTTCACCCCCTATTTTCAACACAGCCTTCTTTTCACCGATTTATCCCCCTAGTTCTCACCTCATCCCAACCACTTCTCCTTCACCCCCAACCATACTCTTTCCCCCTTCCCACCATCAACCAATATTCTATAAACCATCTTTCCCAAACCCACCATCTAATTCCTTTCACATTAAAACCACCCCTTTGGCCAAACCACAACCGTACCTCTCTTTCTCAAATCCACCACTTCACAAACCCCCCATTCTACAAAAACCAACCACAACACCCCCACCGATTCGAACCCAAATGATTCCCAAGCCAATTGCCCTACAAACCTCCACGTGCCCCAATTTTTTCTCCCGAACCAGCCACCGTCACAATTCCCACACACCCCTACAGCCATTTGATGGCTTTGTTGCCCATTTCAAGCAATCTCCACCGTACATTCACGTCACAATCTGTGTTTGAAATTGTTTCAGAACCTTGAGGACAAGTTTTTTCTTTGGGCCCGTCGGTAATGTTAGGATGGGCCTACGGAGGCCCAATGGAAAGAAAATTAAGTTGTTAAAAGATTGTATAAGATGGGTTTAGAATAGTATTTTATCTTTTAATATTATTTAGTTTTTATTTTAAATTCCCTAAACCCAGATGATGACACTTGTAAGGTTCTCATTCATTGGGACAGTTATTTAACCAAGGGTTCTCTACTGTGTAAAGGCATCAATGAAAAATATCAGACCTATGTTTATCTTCTCAGTAGTTGTTTTCAGCTTCTATATAGCTCTTTAATGGTAGATTGTTAGTATAGTCAGTAGTTGTAATTTTTCTTTCTGTCATTGTGTCCATTCTGTGTCAAGGATCGAGTAATTTCAACTGAACACAAATAATTATTTTAAAAAATAATTTTGATTATCATGGCTTTTGATGTTAATATACTATTATAGTTAACATAATACAGAATAATAGTTAAATTCATTTTATTTTGGTTATTGGTTAACCAAAACCGTAGTACATTACAAACAATGGTTTCTTGAACATCTCTTTTAATTCTTTTTAGAGTAGAGTTCAGAATTGACACAGATTCATTATACGAATGGTGTGCTTACATTGATTTATAAATGTTAGGTAATACAAGTGCTTTGGGTATAAAAATGTTATACTATTTATTGGTTGGATATGGAAAAGAAATTGTAAGTGTTCACGTTAGAAAATGCAGTTTCTTCACTCCTATTCCTGGATTACCTAGAGCCATGTATCCTTTCCTCTTTCTTGAAATATATGACGGAGTTTTTTTTATAACTCTACAATTTTCTTTTTTCATAATTGAGTGCAACAATTGAGGACATGCCAAGATTCCTCGGTGGCTTTGCAAACCTCTCATTGGAGATAATAGCATTTTATCATTCATGTTTGTTTTGATAAGAACTTTTTTGCGTCGGAAAACAATAGTCGCATTGGTTGGAACTCACCACAAAAACAATAAATGCAATGTTAGTTATTATGGCTCGGCTCCGGTGCATGGAGGTCATGGGAAGATATCTCTTTCTGATTTAAATTTAGGTTATTTGCGGTAAATGGTTATACTTGTGGCTTGTTTGCTGCATGCATTTGGCTCGTTTGTGCTGAAACAGCTATAAAATACACACTTGAGGCAATAGTATATTAACAGTTAGAATTGACAAAGTTCTTTATCTCCTCCACGAGGCAATAGTAATGATCATTATTAGGTATGTAGAAGAAACCAAAAGTGGCCTCCATTAGGTAAAGAATTTTGACACTGGTGTCCAGAATTCTTGAGACCTTTCCATACATTTCATTTGCCAATCTTGGGAAAGTTCCAAACCGGCCACACAAACAAGACCTTTGAGAAACTTGAGACATGTAATACTTTTGCCTTTGGGGCCAAAAGGATTACAGGCCGAATGGTTTCTATCCTCCCCTTTAGGAAGAAAAGCCCTCCAATACCAATCATTGTCTCGCTGCAGCATCACAAAATACTTTCCATCAAGTTTCTTCTCTGACTCGGTTCGCTTCTCCCCACCAAAAAGTGGGTAAATAAGACTATTACCAAGCACCTCAATTTTCAAATAGGCGAGTACGGTCTGATTTTCAAAATTATGAATTTTACTACGAATAGGATTCCCTTTTATAATCCATTGTCCCGAAGAACAACTGTACAGGATTTGTCCTTAAATATCCTTCATCTACATTAAGTGATGTTCCAATTAGAATTTGTTCTTCTATGCAATGATAATGCAATAATGAGGACTTGGTTCTGATATGCAAGGAAGATACTGGCAATCCACTGCAATGCAATATGCATATTTTTCAAACCTGTTGTCTGATAGGGAGTTTTTGACACTATTATAAATGCTAAACTGAAATACACTGTTGCATCTTGTTTTCAACCTTTGATCTTAAATATGTGCATACCAAAAAAAAAACAATGTTATTGGCAATCTACTTAATAAAAATTAAAAACTATAGGGGCTAAATTTTGTTGCTCAAAGAAAATCAGACCAAGATAAATTTTCCAAAAAGATTAATTCCTTCTATGAATTTAGAAAAATTCCTTAACACTGCAGCTGTGTAAGGCTGAAAATTTTCTCAAAACTTAAGGTTATAATTTCAAGTAACAAAGGATTTTACTGCCTGTCAAAGAATTTAAAAAAAAAAAAAAAAAGATGTAAGCTTTCAAAAGTTGATTTCCTACAAAATGCAGGACTTTTCTGATATAGTTTGATGCAGGGTATATTGTAAAACTAATCTAAAGCCCGTTTGATCCTTTGTACATTATGAATAGGGATTGTCTAACTTATCCCAAATAAAAATAGAGTTAAACAACTCCATCCAAATAAATTGGTGAAATTAATACCTGCAACCAATTATCCTAAAGTATATTAGAAAATTGTACCAATTATTTTAGATGGAGTTGTTTAACCTTATTTTAACTTGGGGTAAGTTAGACAAACCCTTATGAATATTGTAGTCAAACATGATACAACAGTTTAATGAACACTTGCATGGCCATAAGAATAGATTAGGGAGATATAGGATCATCATGTCTTTCTCCCCATCTAATAGTAAAGAAAGCTAGTTATACTGCAAGTTTTATTTTATGTACTACTTTTGGAATTTTGCTTACCTCTAGTGTTTGGTGAATATTATTCTAACTATGATTGTTGTAACTCATAATTTCAAGTTACTTAGTTCTAGCTGTATATGATATCAAGTATCAACTCTTGGATTTGGAAATTTTCAGCTGTATATATTTTTCATCACTTTATAGATCAGAGGCTTGCACCTAGATCATGGAATGAACATGTCAGCCTATCTATATGTAATGGTAAAATGAGTAAATTAATGAGAGAATGAGTCAATGTTTTGATAATTGAATATATCTTTCCAGTAGGCAATGAAAGAGTGATAGTATTATTTCTGCTGTTATGATGGAGATGTTCAGTTCTGTGCAACGATAAATGCTAATGTTCCTCAACGAAGGACAGAGAGATAACAGGGCGTATCCATTGATTATTTTCATATATACGCAAATCCGCAAGGTGTATTGATCAAACATTCATTACCTTTCACTGTTATTGTAGCCGAACAAGAGTGGTGGAGATGGAGGTATTAGATATCTTGCTCGACCAATTAAAGTATTCCCAACGTATCAAACCACGCATGAACTTTTCAAAAGGCTGCATAATTCTTTGATTGATCAAATATATTAATAAAAATTTCTTTTTTCTTCTCTGTTTTTCATTTCAAAGAATGATTATCTATTTGTAAAGACAACATTCATTGATCCGGAACCGCGACGCCTAGAAATACATTCTTCCTCGAACCGCTTAGGACTGGTACCAATAAAAGTCCGTATACTATTTCAAAAGTAAATTGTGAATTTATTTTGTCTATACAAGAATTATGAATATAAATACTAAGCTACATATTAATTACCAGAATACGAATTATCAGAAACAATCAGACTTATTCTTGGATGCCCTTCTAATTTGGGACAGCTTTTGATATCCAATATATTCTCAGATCTACAAACTAAAATCCCTTTGCTCACAGTCGTCAATTGTGGTAAATTGCTCAAAATCAAACTGGTCAACTTGGGGAGTTTAATGTTGAAACTATCATCATCACCACTGTTACTCACTGCAAATATCTCCTTCATGGAATTACATCTTTGTACATTTATAGACTGTAGGTTTCGAAGTTGTTGCACCAACCCTGGAGTCAGCAGTGTCTCTATTTTATTGCATTCCATGATTTCAAAATGCATGAGATGAGAGAACATAATCATCCCAGACAAAATTTGCGTTAAACCAGAAATATCTACCTTACAGATGGCAGTTAAACTATTCAAACCTTCAAGTTTCAAAGATTCAAGGTATTGGATATTAGTCCATGAGGAACAGGATAAACAAAACAAGCTCTTCAGTTTTGTGCATTGTGTAATTTCAATATTCTTCAAAGAAGAAGGACCATTAGACGGCAGAGCAGAACATAAGCATTCCCATTGATTATTGCCACGTATAGACAATTTTCGGAGGTCTCTGGGCAGTAGATAGCGCAATTCTTCGCAATCTCTAAAGCATACACTTCGACGCTTAAATTCATCATCAATAGGACTCTCACTATAATAAGAAATCGAATCCTCCAATTTTCCAAAATGGATAAGATAAGTTTCAGGTCCGGAACCGCTGTCCAGGATTTTTCGCACGTAACGATTGTAGTTACCCCAGTCCAGAAAGCTTCCTGCAAAACATTCAAGCATACTCATCCCTTGTACATCTTCTACTTTTATATCCGAACAACCGCGGAGATCGAGATATTGCATATTGGTCAAACCGGGTAGTACACATCCTGGTACCAATGTTAAGTTGTCATTACAGGACAGATCAAGCCATTTCAAGTTTATTAGATTTTGCAAGCCTCGCGGTACTTGGAGGATCGAACAATATGAAATGTCCAATCTTGACAATGCTTGTAGCTCTCCCAGTGGAGGTATATCTTTCAATTTTGAACATCCACTTAGCACTAAAGAAACAAGAAACCTCAAGTTAGACAGAGAATGCGGCAAAGATGTTAATGTATGATTATGCGATAGATCAAGTAGTGTTAGAGCATTCATGTGTGTGAAAAAACACTCCGGAATATGACTGATGCTATTATCAGATAAAATCAAGGTGGACAAGCGTGGACAATTTGGTGATGTGCCCTCTGGGATTTCTTTTATGTTGTTTCTCGCCAAAGAAACTGCCTCCAAATCAACTGTCCATTCCCGCATGTGAGGTATCTTTCTCAAATTTTCATTACATTTTACCATATAAGTATAACTGTGACTCTCGTTCAAGATATGGCACACCATGTTCCTCACCAGACCATGCATTTCAATACGTCCATACCCGTTCTCCAACAACAAAGAATGGTTTATGAGTTTATCCACTATGATATGCCCCTCATCAACTATTTCCTTCAAGCTCCTATCTCCATTAAACAGTCCACTCTTAGCAAGCTTCATAACAATATATCTTTTTTCAATATTATAGTCAGGTAAACTCAGTGCACAGTACAAGAAACATTTTTGCATGTCCTTTTCAATTAAATTATCATAGCTACGTTTTAGTACTGTTAAGACATCTTCCTTCATCTCTTCTACCATTTCCCAATTTTCAAGTTTATTCAATGCATGTCTCCACCAATGAATGTCATTTCCCCCTTTCATGGTTCTAGCCATCACACTGATTCCAAGTGGTAAATAATCACACTTCATTACAGCAGATTTTGCAATCTCTAGTACTTCAGGGGGAAGTGTTGCAGGTGTTCCGCGATGTCCAAGTTTTAGCAAAAATAACTCCCAAGCAGCTTCTTTATAACAGAAAGGGAATATTGTTATTATATTATCTGGCAGACAATCCGTCTGTAGACACACATGTTTCAAACGAGTTGTGATAATCAATTTAATGCCATTCAGTCTAAGAGGAATTCCCACCTTTTGTAGATCAATATATTTCCAAACATCATCCAAAATAAGTAGTGTTTTTTCCCTTGTCACCAACTCCGATGACAAACTTGTTGCTCTAGTTATCTCGTCATCTCTGTAAAGCTTTACCCTTATGGTTTCTGCAATGCGATGTTGCAATTTGAAAATGGTGAAATCATGGGAAACATTGACCAAAAAGACATCCTTGAAAGTTTCCTTTCTTTCTATCTCATTTTCCATGTAAGTTGCTAGGAATGTTTTACCCACTCCCCCCATTCCATGTATGCCAATAATGAAAACTTGCTCATCCTCCATAAGCTTCCACATCTGCTTAACATTTCTCTCAAATTCTTCACCAACAAATTCATTTGACAACACCAGAGGCTTCTGTTCCAATAAATCATTAAATTCATCAGCCAATTCATTAGGCTCGGGCAATTCATCGTCCAAATCCTGTGTTTCCAACATATTCGGTGAGTCATTCATATCAACAGCTCTTTTCTTCAGGTCCTGTACTTCATTCAACCAAGTATCCACACGACTCTTGCGCTTCTTGCCCCGGGACTCCCACCATTGTAATTGTCCCTTAATGTCTTCCTCCTCTCTTGTGAGATCGGAAACCAACTGATTTAACTCACTTTGAAAAGCACCATTTACATTGCTGCTTCCGTTCACAGGATGCTCTGCAACCGAACCTATTTCAGTGTTTTTTGTTGTTTTGGTAATGGTACGTCACATAAAGCTCAACCCTATAAACATTTAAAAGTTTCTATTGCTCCTTAACTATAACATAAATCTTTAGAGAAGAATTCAATTTCTGAGTGAAGTATCATACATTCATACGTCAAAATAATTTATCTGAATATTAAAGTAATCGTTTTAAAAAACAATAGAATTTTTGTAGGTTAAAATCTAAAATAAAAGAATTTAAAAAATTCTTTTTTTAGGGTCCTATTTTAAATTCTCTCATTCTAAAAATCCTTTTCCATCTTTCTCTTTTGTACCTATTTCTCTCCCTCCTGGAGTCCCTCCTTCTTTCTCTCACTTTTTCACACCCCTTTTTTCATTTTTTTTCTCCCTCTCCTTGTCCCTTTCTATTAGTAATATATTTTAACTTAGTGATAAAAATACAAATTTATGCTTCTATTAATCATAAAAAGTTTTCAATAATTATTTTTTAAAGGTATTTTCATAATCTCGAATTATATTGAAATAAAAATATCAAGTATTTAATATTTGATCATAATGTGTATATTTGTCGAGAAGAAAGCTTCAAAAGATGAGCAACACACTCCCTATCAATTTTGCCAACATGTTGAGGCAACGGCAGTATATGAGAAATACACTCCTTTTCAGTTTTTCATTTTCAATGTCATATGGCATTGAAATTCTAGTTATATAACATAAAGTAGACATAGTTTTATGTTAACAATAATTTTTGAACTGTAGACATCTTTTATGGTCAGTTCAGTTTGAGAAAATGTTTTTTATTTTTATTTTTTTTTCTTTTGTCTCTTGTCTCCAAATAGTCCCTCAATTATCAAATTTCACTTAAAAAATATGATGTCCTCTAAAACTATATATTGAAAACTTGAAATCAACGCATCTGTATGCTTTTATGAATCTTTCCTGCCATGGACAACATATATTTTCCAATGAATAGATTCTTTCTCCTATGTTATAATGAATATAGTTGGTTATTATAGATTATGAAAGGATTTTCCGTTTTCCAATTTATGTTTGGAAAAAACCTTATGATCGAGTATCAAGAGAAGTCTGTGGAATACTTTGGAGAAGAAAGGTGTTCGCATGGCTTATGTCCAAGCTATACAAGATACGTATGAAGAAGTAACTACTAGTGTGAGAACTCTAATAGACAAGCTAAAAACTTTTCTATAGGGATAGTATTACATCAAGGTTCAGCCTTAAGTCTTTTTTGTTTAATACAATCTTAGACATGCTTATCATGGACATACAAAAGATTATTGCTAATTGCATGCCTTTTATGGATGATATAGTTTTGATTGAGAAATCAAGGGAAGCAATTAACTTTAAACTTCAACTTTGAAGACAGACTTTGGAAACAAAGGGTTTTTGCTTATGTAGGAGTAAGATATAGTATATACATTGCAATTTTAGTAAGAGACAAGAAGAATATGACTTGAAAGTAAAAATGGGAGATCGAAGATGTCATACCACAACTTTCTAAGTTTAAATATATGGGATCAATAATACAAGATGATGGAGAAATTAATAAGGATGTCACACACAGGACACAAGCGGGATGACTAAAATGGAGGTAGGCATTGGGGGTTATTTGTGATCGCAAAGTACCTACCAAACTCAAATGCGAGTTTTGTCATACTGCTGTATATACATTGGGCTATACTATATGGTAGTGAATGTTGGGCTTTAAGGGGACAACATGAGAGACAAGTGTAGCAAAAATAATAATATTAAGATGGATGTGTGGCCACACAAGAAAGAACAGGATACAAAGTGATTATTTACGAGAAAAGGTTGGTGTGACACCAATTGAGAAAAAGATGACGAAAAATCAGTTAAGGTGATTTGGACACGTACAAAGAAGACCACGAGAGGTGCTAGTGAGAAGACTAGATTGCCTGATTTTTAGTCTTGTGAAAAGGAGGAGAGACTAAGAAGGACTTTCGATTAGAGGAGGTCTTCAAGGGAGATCTCATGGGTAATGATACTCCTAAGGCTTTGGTTTTTAACCGAGTTAAATGGCATCGGGGTAATCTATGTTGTCGACTTCACCTACCCTTTGTTTGGTAGAGTAGAAATAGGGTGGAGAGTAGAAAAATATATGAAAAATAAAAGGTGAGTGTGTTCAGCAGAGAAGAAATGAGAGAGGAGAGAAATGAAAAAGGTGTGGGCTCCACTTCTACTATATTTTTTTTACCTATTTTTATTCACCTATTTATCTCTTCCTTATTTCTTATTTATTTCTTTTAAACCAAACATCTTTATTTTCACTTTATTTCTCATTTATTTTTATTCACCTTTTCTATTTTCATCCATTATATTTCTCACATATTTCTTTCTTTCTTACCAAATGGACACCTAGTGGATTAAGGCTTTGTTATTGTTGTATGCTTGTATTGATACATTTTGTTTCATATGACTTATACTAGCTTGCATCATTGGCTAGAGACTTAGATATAATTATTTGTTCAATTTAAATAGTTTCAAGGCAAAATTTAAGAACGATTTTTTTGTCTTTTTAAAAAAGTTAATAATTAAAGAATCATGTGTGCACATCATGTGCATTGAAAATTAACCATTATCTGTTAAATTAGCTGAAAGGAGAAAAAAATTATGTTGTTACAGCCTTTTACTTCACTGGGCTGCATGTGCTTTTAGGGGTGAAGCTTCTATTTGGGTGGTTTTGGCTGTGCTGAATTTGTAATATTTGTAGCTTTTTCCCATGTTTTTCAAACTCTAGTACATCTTGTATTAAGTTTGGTTTTAAATTAATAATATTTGTTTTGCATATAAAAAAATTGAAAGAAAAAATTATAATAAATTGAGTTAAGATTTATTAATATGCTTAATCTAATTATAGTTTAATTTTAATATATTATTAGTATAAATATTTTTATACTGTCTACCAATTAAAAATTACTTTAAATATGGCTTTTAATATATATATATATATATATATATATATATATATATATATATATATATATATATATATATAAAATTGTGCATCAATTCGAGTAACTAAAATTTTTTGTATAAGATTTATTTTTAAAAGATGTTACATTAACACTTTATATAAGAAAAATTGTATTTTTACAATAAATTATATAAAAAGAGAGATAAAAATAAAAAAATGTAATAAAAAATATTTAACATGATAGAGAGATAAAGAAAAAATAGTATTATAAAAATAATAAAAAATATAATATAAATTATATAACTCTTTATATAATGTGACATTAGAAATTTTATAGGATTCAATTTTAGTATATTGTACTTGTTGTATATTTAAAGCATTTTTTTGTCGTTTTTCTCATCTTGAAGTTTATTTTTCCAATTAAACGATGACAATTAAGTAAAAACATTAATAACTAACGCAAAAATTATTATCAATTAAAAAATATGTTGAACATTTAAATAAGATAAAAAAAATTATCCAATTTAGCTGGGAAATGTACACCAAAAAAAAAATGACTCTGTGAGCGACAACATAGATGTACCTTGTAATGTAGTCATCGCATTTATAGCTTCTTGTGAATTATTTGAACCCGATATGATATTGTTTTGAACTTCGTCATTATCCCGATCAGTGGAGCATACAACAATGCCTTGTCCTTGTTTTCGAATCACATGTGCTTCAAGTCTTGAAACACTGGTATTACCACCAACCTCGTATCCACAGCGGTTACACTTCAACTTACGGTTTTCTAATCTCGTAAATTGATTCCAGATGTGCTCATGCCTAGGCCTAACCATGATTAATATGTTTCCTGAACACAGAAAATGAAATTTAAATATTTATGCAAAAAGTACACTATGTGTGACTATTAATTATGTAGTATATTTATCCAACAGAGAAATTTGATACATATAAGGAACAGGAGAGAGAGACCATGTCTATTGCGCTCCTTTAAATAAGATAGGACATGGTTAACACTACAGAAAGAAAGTACACTTATGTGGAGCTTAATAATCATTAAAGTTATTTATAAAAAAATAACAATAATTTGTATAATTTGCAAAACGCGTAAACATGGCTATTATGTAAGTCTTCACTGCATAATACGTAGTGTTCATGAGATATCGAGATGTGTTAAAGCAAGTTCAGACTAACTTGAACTTGACCTCGTATTTTAAATAAATCATTTCTTTAGATATCTTCTCTGGGCAAGATTGTATTATTTTAATTTGTTACAAATACGTTAATTTGTTAAGAAAGACACAAATCTTAAAAAAAATAAAATTAAGTTTTAAGGTTGAGGGTATAAATAAATCAAGCTAAGCAAGGCGTTTGAAAAGTATACTTGATCTGTCTCAGAAAGAAAAACTATTCAATATTAGGCCATTTATTTAGATGAATTGAATTTAAATTTGATCCAAAGTTATGAAGCTGCATATAAGAAGGACACAAACCTATGATAGGTAGGTATGTTTGGCTTAGTTTTTTTTTTTTTTAATTATATATATATATATATATATATATATATATATATATATATATATATATATATATATATATATATAAAAGTTACTTTTAAATTAAAGTTAAAAATAAAAACTTAAAAAAATAAGTACAAGGTGTTTGTTAGTTTTTATTTTTTAACTTCAACTTTTTTTAATTAAAATTGTTTGGCAAAAAAGTTTTAACTGCTTTAATTTTATTTAAAATTAGTTATTTTGTCCAATAAAAAGTATATCTATAAAATAAAAATGTTGTGTAAAACGAATTTAATTTACATAAATTATTTTAATGATAATAAACATAAATAAAATATTAAAATACAAGTATTTAAAACAATTTTTAAATATGTTAAAAAATATTTGATTAATAAAATTTTATTTTAATGATAATTTGCAAAGAATATATATTTTAGAAACAAGATTGTTAAAAAGAAATTCTATTTGTTCGATTAAATTTCATTTAAACAGTTAAAAGTCTTTAAGTAAGACTGATTAACCAAAGTGGGTTAGTTTTACAAACTATTTATTAAAGTAGAGTTGTTTTAAAACATATTACCAATATGGGGTGATCAACGCTAGTCAAACTAACGTTTTCAATTCTATGTCAACATTATTATTATTATTATTTTTAATTTAATTGCGAAAAGGGCCAGATGGCTGCCACGTGGAATACCCCAGTGGCAGTAGTGTTTTTTGAAAACGCTACTACCACTGAAGTATCTCATGTGACAGTCATTTGGCACACAAATAACAGTGTTGGTGGACACGTGTACAAAACGCTAATACTACTAGCGTTTTTGTTTTTTAATTTATTTATTTTTTAAAAACGAAAAATGTTAGTTTTTAATTTTTTTTTAAATTTGAAAAACGCTAGTAGTACTAACGTTTTCACTTTTTAATTCATTTATTTTTTAAAAACGAAAAATGCTAGTTTTTAGATTTTTATTTTTATTTTTTAAAATTTGAAAAATGTTAGTATTTTTGTTTTTAAAATTTTTATTTGTTTCTTTATATATGCTTTACTTTGTAAACCATTCATCTAATAGTTGCTAACTAAATATATCACTACTGCAACAATTTATTTCAGTCAAAGTAAGAAAAAAAAAAAGGACACGCACGAACACTTGCACAAAGAAAATTCCTAATTTTGCCTTATTGTAATGTGGCCAAAGCCGGAATTATCAATCGTGCAACAAATGTACGGCAAGAGCTGGAGCCACACACGTGCAGGATTTTCGTCATGGCATGTCTGTGTTCTCCGTTTAAACAAAAGTAAATAAAAATTTAAAAAGCGAAAACGCGTTTTCCAAATTTTAAAAATAAAAATTTAAAAACTAGCTTTCTCTGTTTTTAAAAAATAAATAAATTAAAAAGCGGAAAACGCTACTAAAATTTAAAAACTAGCGTTTTCTGTTTTTTAAAAAATAAATTAATTAAAAAGCAAAAACACTAGTACTACCAGTATTTTGCACACGTATCTATTAATACTGTCAATTGTGTATTAAGTGGCTGTCACGTGAAATACCCCAATGACAGTAGCTTGAAAAAAAATAATAAAAATGCTGACATGAAATTGAAAACGCCAGTGTTGACCATCCTACTTTAATAATATGTTTCAAAAAAATCCTACCTTGATAAGAAATTTATAAAACTGATCTACTTTAATCAATCAACCATTTAAGTAACCACTCACAGCATCCATTAACTTTGATTTTCAAGTTATTGAGTATCCAACTATTATCAAATGCAAAATTAGATATATAAAGTAATATAAAATAAAAATAAGTGAAAGAAAATGTCAGGTATGTATGACAAGTGGTAATGCGATCATGAACCTATTTTCATTACAAAAGCAAAGAGAAGAAATGGCATTACCGAATAATGCCGTTCCAGGTGGTCGTGATTAGTGAATGCAGCAACTCTCTTTGAATATCTCAAATTTTCTTGTTTCAAAATTTTACGAGTGATTTCAGAAACAAAGAGCAAAGAAGAGAGATTTGTTCTCCAAAACAAGGGATCAGAATTCGTCTGCCTCGCCTCTGAAGCTGAACTTGGGGGATTGGTATAACAACTCGCTCTATTATACAGGTTGGCTGTTCAGGGACTGGTTATTAAAAACTTGGACGTGGCTTCTGGAGAGACAGACGGAAATTTCCAGGAAATTACGCATGCAGCTCATAAAGTAACAATGTGATTGTTCCCATGTGACTAAAGAGGACAATGATGACTTCAATTGTAAAAGAGAAATGCTACAGCTTCCGAACATTTTAGCCGAAAGTCGAACGTCTTATTGTAGTCATTTGTCAACTTTGTAAATATGAAACATTATTTTACTTTAACTTTTTAAAGTTTTTTTTTTTTTTTTAAATTATCCCTTACGCTTACTTTTCCAAACTAAAAGACATGTTTCAGGAAACTACTAGCGTGAACCCATTTGTCATATGGTTCACGGGTGGACAACCTACTTTTTAAGAGTTTGCAATATGGTCTATTAGTGTGTCAATGTGTGTATACCATTGAATATAATTTTAAATATGTGAATGGTATAGATGATGCTTGTTACCTCATTTTCCAATAAGAGAAAATATTTCATTAAAAATAATGTTTAATCGTGAATTGACTACTTTAACCTTACAGTGAGAAGAGGGTTTCAGTGGAGTTGTCACTGTGGACTGAGAATACGATATTTTTTCCAGTGGGGACCTGAGAGTTTGAACCGCTGTTTGGTCTTGTTTGGGACATGTTTGTTGCCTGCCCTTGTAGTCGAGGAACGCTTCGTGGTTTGTCCAAAAAGTTGAAGAGAAGGTAAGGGGACGTGATGTGTGAGAGAGTAGCATTGTTTTGTAGGGATTGCCTCGATGTTTCTGTTGTTTTCGTTTGACAGAAATACCTTTGACAGTGCCATGGCCGATGTAAGAAGCAAACGTAAAGCCGAACTCGACCTCGATCGCCATTAACGACAAATTTGATGAAGTGAAATTTTCAGAATGGGATAGGTAGGTACGTTAGACCTTTTCCCCAAATTTTGAATTTGAAAAACAAGGAATATGATCCAGTTTTAAGATCCAATTTATCCAACTTTTCGAATCGTAGGCTGGTTCTTAGTGCATGAAGGTCCACGTGTGCAAGAATGTGACAGAAACACCTCCATTGCTGCTTAACTAGAGACAAAATACAACATTTGTGTTCTCGGGTGAAGGAAGGTCCACGAGTGACTAAAGGTCACCATATACTTCACGCAGGTTAGTGAACTTCACCATCAACATATGCAACCACGACACTTTTTGTTTCAGGGGAATAACTGTTTGAAATTGTCGAGACGGGACTATGTCGATGAAAGGGTTCAAATTGGCTTTGAAATGTTGTCGGTCATATATTTTAAGAGGGGGCTTAATTGTCTTTTTACACAGTTATATATAATAAAAATGTAAAATTATTATTTACTACTGTGGCTGTAGTCCACCCATGAACCATTTAAAGGCATTCTTCACCATAGAAAGCGCCCATGTTTCAATATTTATTTTTTCTCACTTGTAATATCTACAATAAACAAACTTGAGAGACAAGTTGTTTAAATATTGAGAGAAAGAAATGGAAGGTGAACCCCACCACTGTATCAACACTCCAATTGAACAATATTCGATTGATGAAAGTTTTTCTTGTTTGCTAAAAAATTCTGAAATTAAAGGTGCCTATTTTTAATCTCTTCTTTATTTTCGTGTAATTCTTTCCATGACAATGCGGCCTTTTCATTATCAAATTATTATTATTGTTGTTATTGTTGTTATTGATAAAAGAGTTCTCAAGTATATGTATTGGGTTTTCCTATAAGAGATTATTGATTTATTTATTTTATTTAGTGTATTTTATCATGAGTAATTTCTGTGAAATTAAATTTTAATGGTAACTATTGTTATCCTTGTAATGGTTAAGGTATAGAGGTGGTAAATATTGTAATTGTGAAAGAAAATGGAGAGCCTGAAAAATGTTGAACTAACCTTGAAGAACAAATTCTGAAGGTTGGAATGGTATTAGATTCTGAAGATGAAAATCACACGTTTATAAGAAATATGCCTATAAAGTTGAATTTGGGGTTTGAAAAATTAGCACAAAACAAGGGGTGGAGTCAAGCATTACTCACTTCCATGTTCTAAAGGAGATAAATATGTACCAAAGACAAGTTCTTCTAAGTTAAGATTGTCGAGCAAAACTGAATGTCAAGCAAAAATTTCTGTGATTGTTCATAGAAGTGAAAAATGTACCATTTCTTGTGTTAATTTAGAGCATAAACATGTTTTGAGTCCAACAAAGTCACGATTTCAAAGGTCTCATAAAAAGATGGATAATTATTCAAAAAGAAGACTTAAGCTAAATGATTTTGTTGGAATTCCATTAAACAAAATTTTCATTCATTAGTAGTTGAAGTTAAAGGGTATGAGAAATTGCAATTTGGTAAAAAAGATTATAGGAATTACATTGCTAAGGTGAGACAATTAAGACTTGGAGTTGGAGATGTCCAAGCACTTCGTAACTACTTCATTCAAATGGAAAGCAGAAATTTAAATTTTTTCTATGTCATTGATATGGATGATGAAGGTCATTTACGAAATATGTTTTGGGCATATGCAAGATCTAGGGCAACTTATGACTTATTTGAGGATGTTGTACCATTTTGTATGGATGTCAAAATGGACCCAACCTGACGAGTGGACCCATATAACCCACCCAAACAGGTTAGGTTGGGTTGTCCAACCCTTCAACTTGCCAACTCAATGGGTTAAATGACGAGTTAGGTTGGGTTGGCCTATTGGGTTGTCTTTTTTTTTTCCTTCACCTATGTTAGGGTTTTTAATGGCGTGACACATTTTCATTCACCTACATTAGGGTTGAATGATTGGGATTATAGCTTCTCTTTGTATAAATATGTGAAATTCCAATTAGACAAATTTTTGTGTTGATTAAAATTTATAGACCTTAATCTCCCTATACATCATATCATGAAATAAGGTCACCATTGCCCTCTAATATGTTGCCCCAGCATTTTTAAGTCCAAATGGCATTACCTTATAACAAAAGGTTCCCCACAGAGTAATGAAGGTAATCTTTTCCATATCCTCGGGTGCCATTTTAATCTGATTATAGCCAAAAAATCCATCCATAAAGAAAACAAGGCAAATTGGGCTGTATTGTCTACTAGCACGTCAATATGTGGAAGCGGGAAATTATCTTTAGGGCTAGCCCTATTCAAATCCCTATAATCGACACACATACGAACCTTTCCATCCTTCTTCGGTACTGAGACAATGTTTGCAACCCATTCTGGGTATTTTGCTACTACCAAGAAACCAACATCAAATTGCTTCTTTACTTCTTCTTTGATTTTTAAGGACATTTCAGGCTTCATTCTTCTTAACTTTTGCTTGATAGGAGGACATTCAGACTTTAATGGTAACATATGCTGAACAATACTAACATCCAATCTCGGCATTTAGTGGTAAGACCAGGCAAAGACATCTACAAACTCGTGCAACAAATCAATCAAATCTTTTTGTGTTTCAACTTTCATGCTAGTGCCAATCTTTACTTCTCTTTTATTTTCCTTATTCTCCAAATTTATCACTTTAGTGGACTCCTGATATGGTTTTATCTCTCTAGCCTCCTTTTCTATCAGCCTCAACAATTCTGGGGACAATTCCCAACTATCTTCACCACCCTCGTCTGCATGGTTTATGGGGCAATCAAAATCGTACATCACAGTTTCAACACTATCTTTCCCATAAGATTCACTTTTGGATCTGCATTATTATAAAATAAAAGTCATGAGGGAGAAAATTAGTAATTTTTTTTTTTATTAATACTGGAAAGAACATGTGAGCCCATACAAAGATCCTAAGGCCTTGGGCAGAGCCATAGGATTTGTATATGAAAATTACATGGAATCATTACTAAAGATAGTAGGAAGCTCAAAGATTTCCCAATTTTTAAGTTCCTGATCTACAGTGCACGGGTACACGAAATTAGCACACTCAACAGTAGGATCATCTTCAACTGCGGCCACTTGATCAAAATTCACCCATCCTGTACTCTGAAAACTTTCACAGATATCACAAATAGGAACCCTTCCTACCCTTGGCTCTCGCCGCTCTAATCGAGCCAGGTTTCTTTCTTTTTTGTCTTCCCACGTTCTCCTTTTATTTGCTTTAGTTGGCTTATATCCCAACCCATACCTTCCTTTCTTCTCAGGAACTTCCAATAAAATTGTAGACCCTCTTCCATTCTTTCCTGGACCAATTCCCTGCTCCGATATCTTACTCAACATGACCTTGGCCATCATCAAAGCTGTGTTGGGTAATTGGGGCTTCAAAGGAATAGATTCGACATATTGCGTGCCGACAATCTCCAGAGTTTGAAAAGAGGACTCTAATGCCTCCTTAGCAGCTTCGATGTATCGTGTGGATGATGGTCCACTCACAAGTAAATCTTCTTCCCCCATTATGATCACCAGTTTGTCATTCATCACAAACTTAAGCTTTTGGTGTAGGGTAGAGGGAATAACCCCTGCTGAATGTATCCACGGTCATCCTAACAAACAACTATATGCAGGTACAATGTCTATAACTTGGAAAGTTATCTGGAATATATAGGGACCGATTTGAAATGGCAACTCAACCTCTCCCATCACTTCTCTTCGATTGCCATCAAAGGTCCGTACTACCATGGCACTAGGTTTCATATAGATCCCTTCACAAGGCAGCTTTTCTAAAGTGGTCTTTGGCATAACATTCAATGAAGAACCATTATCAATAAGTACTCGGGCTATCGTATGGTCCATGCATTTGACTGAAAGGTGGAGGGCTTTATTATGCCTTCGTCCTTTACTAGGAATTTCATCATCTGTAAAAGTTAAATGGTTGTTGGCGGTGATATTATTGACTATGCCCCCAAACTGGTCCAGGGATATATCATGTGCTACGTGAGCTTCATTCAAAATTTTCAATAATAGCTTCTTGTGTGCCTCTGAATGCATCAGCAATCCTAGGAGAGATATCTTAGCTGGCATACGATTAAGTTGTTCTATCACCCTATAATCACTTTGTTGAATGAACCTAAGGAATTCCTGTGCTTCTCCATCTAACACTTCTTTCTTCTCTTGATTCTTTTCTTTTATTGTTCCCTCTTTCTCCAACTCTTTTTCTTTTTCTTTTAGAACCTTTCCTTCTTTCTCTTTATTAATTAGTGCTTTTTTCAATTCTGGCAGTGAATACAAACAACCGCTTCGAGTTATGCCTCCGATTCCTGAAATATTAGTAACTGCAGAATTTTCAACACTACTGTTGTTCCACTGTCCATCTTTCTGCTTACCCTCTCTCACTTCTGTATCATATTTCCAAGGAACAACTTTGTTACTTTTATACGGAAAAGGCATTGGTGTTTGAACAATGATAGGCTTTGGGCCTTGAGATGTCTGTGTAGAAGCATTTCTGCTGAAATGAATTACCAGGGGTTTTGGAGCCATCATCCCTTGTTTCTCATTTGACTGCATCATAGCCACTTCTTTTGTTTCTCCCCTATAACCAACTTGTACTTGGTTTGTGTCCATCAGTCTTTGAAGCAATTGTCTAAACTCTTGACACCTCTCAATAGAATGTTGTTCCCCTAGATGCATGCCACACATCTCCACTTCTTAATATTTTCCTTGAATCATAGCAAGCTTACATAATTCTTCAAAAATGAATTGCCTTGAGGTCTTGACTTCTCTTTCTTCTTTTACCAATCGATAACCATCACCATCATCAAGTACATTCACTAAGGAATTCCCATGTCCTGGAAGGGGATTATCTCCAACATTCGGGTTATCTTCTTTGAAACTCAACCAACCTGCATCAATAAGGCCTTGAACCTTATACTTAAGAGCTATACACTTATCAGTAGAATGTCCAGGGGCCCTGCCATGATAATCGCACTTTGCATTTGGATCATACCCTTTTGGATAAGGTGGTTCAATAGGCTTCAGAGGAGTGATAGCGACCAAGGCATTGTTAAGGAGATATGGCAACAGTTTTGTATAGGTTATGGGAAGAGGAGTGAAAGTTACGAACTTCTTTTCCTTCTTCTGATTAGCATTCTGGCTGGTGTTTTGCTTCCATGTTTAGTTGGGTTGTGGTGTAGTTGAGGTGGGTTGTGTCTGGTGAGTGGGTGGTATTTGAGAGGGTATCCCTGAATAATAGGGTTGAGGGTATTGTGGGGCTACAACATTGGCGACATAGGGGTACTGTGTTACATGAGGGCAGTAGGTTTGTCCCTGGTGGATAGGTACGTAGTTAGGCCAAGCCGGTGTTGAGGCTACTGCGTGAGCATCTCCTTCTTTTTTCTTTGTTGAATTAACTGGGGGCTTTTTCACATTTGAAATTGCAGCTGATCCTTGTATAATCTTTCCACTTCTTAAGCCGCTTTCCACTCTTTCCCTAATTACAACTATATTGGAGAAATTTGAAGAAACGCTGCTTATTAAACGATCATAAAATGGGGCTTGCAGAGTATCAATAAACATCGCCACCATCTCCCTATCAGTCAAAGGCGGCTCTACTTGTGCTGCCACTTCTCTCCATCTTTGAGCATATTCTTTGAAAGTTTCTGTATCCCTCTTTACCATGTTTAGAAGTTGCAACCTATCTGGAGCCATATCAATATTGTATTTATATTGCCTAAGGAAGGCATCTGCTAAGTATTTCCAGGAGCGTATATGAGCAGGCTTAAGATGCATATACCAGTTTAGTGTTACCCCAGCCAGGCTATCTTGGAAAAAATGTATCAGCAACTTGTCATCATAGGCATGGGAAGCCATCTTTCGGCAGTACATTGTCAGATGACTTTTGGGGCAAGTGATTCATCGATACTTTTCAAACTCTGGGACTTTAAATTTTGGTGGTATCACCACATTTGGGACAAGACAAAGCCCAATAGCGTCTCCAAAACCGTAACTTCCTCCTCCTTTTATAGCTCTGAGCCTTTCTTCCAAGATATCAAACTTTTCCTTAGCCTTAAGATTCTCAGCTGATGCCCTTGGCATAGCAGTATGGGTTGAATGCATAACATGAGAGTTTTCCTCCGTAACAAATTGCAAGGTCTGAGGTCGAACAATATTCTGGGAATCTGCAGTGACAGGTATCTCAACTGCGTTTCCATCCATAATGTGGGTTGTTCGGTTGGCTAGTGTATAGGTGGGAACAGGTAATGAAACCTGAAGTGGTTCACGGATATTTGTTTGGGACTGGGTAAGAAGGTCAGTATTTGGTGGGTTGTTGATGGCTAGCGGAGTGTAATTAAGAGGCAGACCATATGGTGGAAAATGTTGGGACTGAAACTCTTGTGGAGGGTATATTGCAGCATTTGCCATATTTCCCTGAACATTAATCCCCTGTGAATGCCCTGGCATAGGGTAGAAACCAGGAGGATAAAGAAGGGTTCCATCTGTATTTTTCGCAGAATTATTTCCTTCAGTACTCTTTAAGGACTTTAGCGCTTCCATTATTTGAACCATTTGCTGTTTCAATTGATTTAGGTCAGACCTCATTGATTCTTGAGCTTGTTCCAAATCTTCCATGATCTTTACTTTAGCACGGGTCCTATAAGGGTGCCGCAAGGTTGATTTCATCGTTTTGAAAGGTTATTTCTCTAATGAAAAAGATGGTATGAGTATGCAAAAAAAGATGTTCTTTTTTTATTTAATTTACTTAGTGATTGCCTTTTTGATTTTAACATTGTTACTTTTGCTTGTTGTTTTATTATTTGTCTATTTTATTTACTAGGACACTGGAAATTTGTGGGTAAGAGTAAATAATATACAATAGTATGTAACCAAAACAAAGTCATACTGCTTTTTATTCATTTCAACTCACAATTTATTACATGAACGCCTTTCAAAGAGGCAAATATAAGACATTGTGAGTTACATATCAACGACGCCTAATTATCTCCTTCATTAACTCTATCATGTGTTCACAGTATTCAAAAAGATCACGGATCTCTGGAGGAGTAGAAAATGGATCTCCCACACATTGAGCTTTATCTAGCAGACGAGGGAGGTGTTGACCACCTCTTAATGTGGTAGCAAATTGGTGCCTCCATAGAACTCCCTGATCATGCAAATCTTGGATGACTGCTTGCTTATCTTCCAGCTCCTTTTCTTTCTCTCTTACTTTTCCTTGTTCCTTCCTTAGAGTGTCTTGATATACAGTCGCCAGCTCTTGTCCCTCTTTCATAATTCTTTCTTCATACTCTTTTACAATCTTCTCCAAACTCTGCCTTGCTTCTTCCAACTGTTCTTGTTCATTCTCATGAGCCATTTTGATAGTCCTCAACATTCCCTTCAAACGTCTATTTTCAGCCATAACTCGACTCCGCTCTTGCCCCCTCAGTCTTAATTCGTTGCTTGCACCTTTCAGCGAACTTTGATATTTTTGCTTACTTTCTTCCTCCAGTCTAGCCCTCTTTGCCCTTTTTTCAAAAGATTGGGCCTTGAAAATATTTTCTTGTTGTAGCTTCTCACATTCTTTGCGGAGCCCTTTCATCTCCTTCTGTAGCCGCCTTTTCTCAGCTTCCATTTTTCCTAAAACTGTTTTCAATTCTTTGATCTCTTCACCTTTTGCTTGCGATTCCATCCTTTCCTCCTCGGTAATTGAACTAACATTCTGAGATGGTAACTTAACCTCCTGAACTCGGTACCTCAACCCCTGGCAATAGCTACCTTGAGTGTCGTGACTTTTTGCCCCGATCTCCTTTCCTTTCTTGATGATCTTTTTCCAAGCCAGGCGAATTTTTTCCAACATCTCAACACTTCCTGGGCCCATGCTATAAAGCACCAAATGGGTTAGTGCGGATTTTGACGGCAGTGCATGGATAGGATGACCAAACTGCCTCTGAGCTAAAATTGGATTATAATTAATACATCCCTTTGTTCCCATAAGGGGCACATTAGGAAAATCTCCACATTGCCAAATCATCTCCTCCACTTCCCTCCATTTTGGATACCATCTAACAGTCTTTTCATCCAAGCTTGCCAAGTGAAAGCTCCACTCGACATTAACATTGTTGCGACACATGTAGAAATCCTCAATGGGACAAACAGTTTTACATCCATGGCTGAAAATGTGAGTCACCATCCAGACATACAAGGCAGGTAAGCAACATAAGATTCGTTTGCCCCTCTTTTCGTAACTGAAATTAAGTGTGTAATAAACATCAGCCAATACAGCAACCACAGGACTTTCACCCCTATTTTTGAAGGCAAGGAACGCATCAATTGCAGTAAAATCTATGAAACCATCAATATTAGGGAAAAGAATCATCCCATATAGAATAAGGGCCAATGCATCCATAAAAACCTCCCAGTCTTCGGTCGCTGCTAAGGAACGGGCCCTGTCCTCTAGATATGACTTCGAAAACCCCTCAGTACCATTCCTATTCTGTCTTCTGCCTATCAATTCTTGCTCTTGAACTCTCAAAATAGTAGCAACTTTCGCCAGAGCAGGATAATGCCCTGAACACAGATACACCTTTTTCTTATCTAACGAACACCCCAAAATTTGCTCAAACTCCTCCAATGTAGGGGCCATCTGAAAGTCTCGAAAGGTGAAACACCTAAGAGGGGGGTCATAATATTGGACCAAAGCCACAATAGCTTCTTCTGGTACATCTATCTCTACTAGGTCAAGGATATTCCCATATCTATTGGAGAACGTCCTACGTTGTGATTTCTTCATCAACTGACCCAAAGCCTTTAAACTACCCACATTCGGCTTTTTGACCCTCACAAATATGGACTTTTTCAAAAACACAGATGCTTGATTTGATCCCATATCGAGCTTTAAAAACCCACAAACTTCCAGCAGCCTAATTAAATAAAATATAAATAAATGAGATAAAGAGGAATAAAAATGTATGTAATGACATGTTAGTTTTTATAATCAATCTTGAAAAAAAAAGGCTATCTTTTTTTTTTAATGTTTAATCATAACCTTCTCCTTCAATTTTCCAAAAAAAATATATATCATATTTTATTTCTAATGATGATTATGTTTTATCGTTAAGAAGAAAATACATTCCCATTGTGTCCTAGATAGGTTTTTCCTTAATGAAGGAGAATGGATCTATGGGCCTACTAATATGTGATAACCTCGGTGGGTATCTCTAGATAATCTCACAGGCCTCTAGAGCTGAAGTCTTCTCCAAAATATCAAACCATAACAATAGGTGACCTAACAGATGTGGGATATTCATGAAGAAGCAAACTCTAGATGAGGTTTTCATAATAGCAAAGCAAGTACTAAACCTAACATGGCAATCATTCGACCTCCACTTCCTAGGTTACACTCAGATCCGGGCATAGGACCCAATTTTTAAAGTGTGTGAAAGGAGCATAACCTAAAACTACCCAACCTGCAAAAAAGAAAGAAAAAAAAAATACAAATACAACATACATGGTTGTCTACCCTAAGGTTCAAATATACAACAATATATCAACAGCAAAGAACCAAAAACAAGGATAGGAGTAATAATAATACAAGCAAGAGGAAGATAACAAAAAAATTCACACACCAAATTAAAATAGGCTTGACTCTCTAAGACTGTCCCCAGTAGAGTCGCCAGCTGTCGCAACCGTGGTCACGATGGAATGGCGAAAATGATTTTAAAAACACAGGAGTTGTCACCATAGTTTATTAAGGGAAAACATGAAAAAACCCGAAAAATGGTCTTGAACCGAAGATTGGATTCGGGAGTCGATTACGCGTAAGGAAGGTGTTAGCACTCTACGACGTCTGTTATAAAACGATAACCCTTTAACTTGATGTGTGAAAATGTTAATTGTCTTATCCTCTTGCTTATAAAATTATTAATCTTATTTTTTATTATTTATTTAAATTATAGATTTATTTTATTTTTTTAAAAAATTATTATTATTACTATTTTATTTTTATGGTTTTTGAGATCGACAAGAATGGGCTCCTGCTCCTAGGTATCCTCCAGTGCAATGAGGAAATCAGACTCACGTTGTTCTTTGGGTAGAAAAATGTCTTGTTGGTTGGTTGTTTTTTGTTGTTGTTTTTTTTATATATATTTATGTGTTGCTAAATTTAACATCATCAAGTTGTACAACTCAGATGTGTCAAATTTACTGATGACCAAACAGGAAGTACTTCTAGAGTGGTTATATTAGATTTTATGATTATTTATTTTCCCTTGAAAACAGAAATTTTCCAATTAATTGTACAAAAAGTAAGATGAAAATTAACAAGCTTGGCTCAGTTTAATCTAGTGAATTACCTTAAGAATTAATTTATCTTCTAAATCTTAAAGAAAAGGAAACTAAAATGAAAATATAATAAGAATAGAAATAAAGAGCTTTATTTATGTAAGCAATTCAAAGTCTTATTATTACTTTATTATGACTACTATTATTGAAGACTTTAGATTTGCCTGCCCCAGGTCACGAGAACGAACACGAAAAAGGGTCTAAAGGCATATGAAAAATTAGCGGAAAGAAGAAAAAGGAAAAGAAGCACGGGTCCTTCTTCCTCTTCCTTACACTGTTATGCATCCAAGAGCCGCTTCTCTGCTACCGACTGTGCATCGCGGGCATCGCCGATCCCATTACTTCTGGTCCCAAAACGTAATGAAGATACAAATATTCCACTGGAATTATGCTGACGCATCAACCGCTGCAATGGTGCCGAGGTAATGACGAGAGACAGGAGATCGAAGAACGCCGATGCCTCCTCGTATCATGGCAGAGGCTCATAAGGGAGGGGGGGTATTGATTCGCGGTGGTCGCACGAAGACGTCGACACGGATTCGCGTCACGACGGCAGTGAGAGGAAGGAGAAAGCTAACACAATACCGACACGAGTTCGGATTGCGGCAATGGCGAGAAAAAATTGCTATTCTATTTTCTACTAATCCCTCTTCTTCTTCTTTTTATTTATTTATGATGTTTTGTTTTGGAATTTGTTTGGTGTTGATTCACTAATCTCTGGTGGCTACGATGCCATACTGTGAGCATTAGTGAGTGCTGATGAGCAAGGCGCACGAGTGTGAAATTGGCGTGTGTGAGAACAAAAACGAAAATGTGTATATTGAAATTCTAGTATGAAGAACGCTACTGGAATTAGATCTATGTAACGTAAGATTCACAAAGCAGTAGATGGACAGAAACATTTTATTTCAATGCAAACACACAATAACAATAATCGATTTAGCAAAAGAAAGAAGAAACGAAGCTACTAACAATAATCAATCAGAATGAATGGATCAAACCATATTTATCGAATGCCATAAGTAAGAAAAAAAGACTCTACATGGTGAAATGAAGGAGGGAGAAGCAAGAATGATACCTCTAAGACTTGCTAGCAGAGAGAACTTAGTAAGGTGACGCTTTCTTTCGTGTTTCCGAAAATGAAAAAATATCTCTCCTCCCACACTCCCTTCGAGCTTCCTTCTTTCTTTTTTTTATTCAACAACCTCCTCGTCTTTCCTCCTCAGTTTTTTTTTTAATCTAGCCTCATCGTCTCCTCCTTTTTTTTTTCACCGTGTAGCCCCCTTTTTTCTCTATTTATAAGCTAAAATCTAATATCAATTCTTTAACGGTTTCTCCTCTTCATTTTTCCTTTCTCCATTTATGACCCCTATATTTAATATGAGTTTTGTAACCATCTCCTTTCCCTGACTCTTTTGTTCCTATTATTATTATTCTTTATTTTGTATTTATTTTCCATGATCACAATGAACTCTTAAAATATCATTATGAATGCATATGTATGGTAATGGGCTTAAAACTTTTAATTTAACAAGAAATTAGTTACAGACTAAGACACTTCTAATCTAACAAGAATAAAAGATAAATATGCTTAACCCAATTATTATTATTATTATTATTATTATTATTATTATTATTATTCTATTTATTTATTTATTTTAAGTTATAATTACTCGAATAAAATGGGTGTTCACAATAACAATCAGTAAATTTAAGAAAAAAGCCTGAGATGCTCAGTGCCTCAGTTCAGTCAGCAAGCTAGCTTGCACAAGTGCTCCTTGACCCATGAGTGAAAAGTCATATGATATGACGATGCCTAAATATAATATTATAATTATAATATTTCTAAATAATAGTATTATATAATATATACTTATTTAGGCATCTAGTCCAAGTTTGAATTCGTAGTCCACTCCATTATGAAACACTTTGAAGCTTCTTTCCTTTGTATCCCATCCCTTGTAACAACTAATAATTTTTTTTAATGCAAAATATCCTGAGTTGAACAGCATATCGCCTAGTATGTTCATTCACCATTTGGTTCCCAGTGCTTCAACTCTGTCGTAATAGACCTTCTTCTCCACCTCTGCTTTAGTGACCTCCACAACTTCTTTGGCAACTCCTTTTCATGCAGCACGCACTTGTCATCTCCATGATCTTCTATTTTTTCTCTGACTTCACTACGCCAAAAATGCGATTATACAATGCCATTTATATGACGCTTTAATAAAAAAGCGCTATATATAAAGCACAGAATTAATAGAGAGCATTTTTTTTTAAACTAGCACTCTCTATGCATGATACAATATAAAATGCTTCTTTAAATAAGCATTTTACTAAAGAATTTAGATTAGTGTTTTTAACCTGTGCAATGCACAGAATAAATATTTATTTTATATAGGTTACATTTATAATAAATATATACTTCAGAATATATATAAATTATATTATAATTAAAATTTATAATAAATAAATATTTTTAAACATATAAGTTATATTTTAAATTTATAATAGACAATTATTGTAATATAATATTAATTTTTAATTATTGATAATTTTTTTTAAAAATATTAAAATTTAATTTAAAATTAAACGTATTGAAAATGATAGATTAAAAAAGATAAGAAGTTAAAAAAATTTCTAAAAATGTTTTTGTTGAAGAATAACAATTAAAAATGCTCTTGTTGAAAAATAATAATTAAAAATGCTTTCATTTAAGATAACTATTCTCATTTAATATATAGGATAGATTTTATTTTCCAAAAAAAAGAGTACTTTTTAAAGTGGTTATTTGTAGAAGTGCATTCTACTCTATTAAAAATTTTCGTTTAGCTCTTTGCCTTCCATTCAGTCTCGACGCGCATTCTGTCTTTTTACATTGGGTTCCTTCGTTTCCTTCTACTGGCACTTTTCTGCCGTCTCCGCCAAGGCCCTCCCAGGTGTGAAGTTTCCTTCGCCGTCTCTGCCATAGTGCGCCTACGTTATTTTCTTCGCTGCTTAGGGTTCCTTAACCGTTCCCCATTGTGCCGCTACTTTGAGGTAAGCCTCTCTTTCGTACTCTCTCTCGCTCTCTCTCTTTGTCTCTCTGCAAAACCCTTCCAGAGCTCACTTGTTTAAAGTTTCACCTTCCACTTCCCTTTTCACTCCAACGCTTTTGAGTCGACTTGTCTCGTGCCAATAGACCCACACTCCAAGTCTGCACCTGATTCAACGACTTACCAGATCTGCACGTCGATGTTGAAGAAACCACTTGCGGTGGAGCTTCCAAAATGGCTTTAGTGTAAAGTGCCACTACTCACGCATTTCTCTTTCAATCTTCACAAGGTAACCCACCAAATTGCACGGAACAAGCGCAATTTTTTTTTTTTTCAATTTCTTATCTTCTATTTTCTTTTACACATTTGGTACTCGTATGTTCTCAGCAACGACACTGTTGGCGCAATGTTGGGAAATATGGGATTTAGGGTTATGTCTTCTTCGCACAGGAACTGAAGGCTGTTATTGAATGTTCATAAATCAAATACTTGGCGCACAACGTAGTTGAAGATGGTTGAACATTAGTATTTCACGACCCAAGTGATGTGTTCTGTATTAGAGAGGTCGGTGCACTCTCCATAATTGTTCCATGCATGGGATTTGGAGGCAAAACACTAGCAATCAAGATGTGGAAGATGGATTTGAAAACATTCCCGCAGCAGATGCTTTCGTTTGCTAGAGCATAGAGAGAAAGGAACGTGACGGGAGGAAGCTGCTGATATTTTTATTGAAAAAAGGCTTTATATAGAGAGCACAAACTGTACCATTTCAAATTCAAAAAACAGACTAATAACTCCTAAATTCTGAGACGTTAACAGCAGAAAACAGACTCTTAAAAATTAGGAAAAACGTCCCACGTTGCAGCTCTTATATTTCAACAGTTTTCTTTTGTCCAGAACTTGGTCAACGCCCAGAGTTGGAAATTATTAGGATCTAAGTAGGCACAGTAAGCTCAATTAAATTCTTGAATAAATGGTCGTTAACTTTGGAGTGTAGGACCTGAGCTTCACCAATTTGGCTACCGTTAAGGATGGAGAAAAAACTTTCTAAATTGTTACTTTGCGTCAGTCCCCACACTTGATCAATGGGAGGCTAGTGTATATGTAAGGTTTTCAGTTTTCTCATCCATTTAGTATAATAGTTTTAATGATCTGGTTGTAGTAAAGATGTATGCATGTGTGTTGATTGAAGGATAGTTTTCATTTTTCAACAATTATAATGTTGATGGCTAAGAAAAATGTTCATGCGTTATTCATCTTAAGGGATGCCACAGGCTTGGGAAAAGGAATGTACCTATCTGCGACAATTCAGTAAATTCGCGTATAGTATCATTTTATTTTACACAGTGGGTTCGAGCTTGAACCAATGGAGGGGAACACCCCCTTTATTACTAAGCAAATGATCATCAGGGCAAAGGCTAAATGACTTGATAAATAGTAATTGACACTGTACTTGATGCTGCTAGCAGTAGTCTTAAATGCTAACACGCAATGTGTGATTTGCATGCAATATTTTAAGTTATACTAGCTTGATGTGTGATTTGTAGTTTTCTCAGATGATAAACTGTTGCATAGGAAATTGTAATTGTTCATTTCCTGGATGCTGGATTAGTATGATTTCAAGAAAGTGTATGTGGTTTGCACTTTGCAGATCTCAAATACAGGAGAACTCTATTGTTTGTCAGTTTGTAGCAGTCACTTTAGGTGAATACAGGATTTAAGGTTTTTTCACCATCACACCTGGATCCAATGGTCTTCTGTATGTAACATTGTAAGGGACTAAAGGGTATGCCGACCGTAGATGTTTTTCAGGTAATATCATGTGGCAGAGAAGAAGTTGTAAGCCTTGGTCATTAAAACTTCCGTTATGAATTATGATTTGTTATGTATGGGGTCTTGCATTCTTCTACCCTTTAAAAGAGATTGAAATTCTTTGCTTGAAGCAAATAGATTAGTCATGAACACTTTCTGGGAATGTTACGTAATTAAGGGTGTTAACTCGATCCAGTGCTTCTCAGTGAACCTTACTTTTTAAGGATTTAACATCGAACAGGATTCCCTTTTATAATCCATTGTCCCGAAGATAAACTGTACAGGATTTGTCTTTAAATATCCTTCACATACATAAAGTGATGTTCCAATTAGAATTTGTTTTTCTATGCAATGGTAATGCAATGATGACTTGGTTCTACTATCCAAGGAAGATACTGGCAATCCACTGCAATGCAATATGCACGTTTTTCAAACCTGCCGTCTGATAGGGAGTTTTTAACCACTACTATAAATGCTAAACTGAAATACACTGTGCATCTTATTATCAACCTTTGATCTTAAATATGTGAATACCTAAAAAACAATGTTATTGGCAAACTACTTAATAAAAACTATAGGGGTTAAATATTGTTGCTCAAAGAAAATCAGAACAAGATAAATTTTCCAAAAAATTCCATCTAGGAATTTAGAAAAATTCCTTCACATTGCAGCTTTCTAAGGCTGAAAATTTTCTCCAAACTTAAGGTTATAATTTCAAGTAACAGGATTTACTACCTCAGAATTTCCAAAAAAAAGAAAAAAAGATGTAAGCCTTCAAAAGTTGATTTCCTACAAAATGCAGGACTTTTCTAATATCGTTTGATGCAAGGTATATTGTAAAACTAATCTAAAGCCCGTTTGGTCCTCTGTACATTATGAATATAGTAACCAATAATGTGCAGAGCTCGGGTGACTTGCTTTAATTAACTTTTCCTTTTTAATTGATGGAATTTCACCTTTTCCTGTCGTCAAACATGATACAAGAGTTTAATGAACACTTGCATAGCCATAAGAATAGATTAGGGAGATATAGGATCATCATATCTTTCTTCCCCATCTAATATTAAAGAAAGCTAGTTATAGTGCAAGGTTTATTTTTATACTACTTTTGGAATTTTGGTTACCTCTGTTGTTTGGTAAATATTATTCCAACCTAGATTGTTGTAACTCATAATATCAAGTTACTTAGTTCTAGCTGTATATGATATCAAGTATCAACTCTTGTGTTTGGAAATTTTCAGCTGCATATATTTTTCATCACTTTATAGATCAGAAGCTTGCAGCCAGATGCTCTCGATCATGGAGTGAACATGTCAGCCTATATATAGGTAATAGTAAAATGAGTAAATGAACGAGAGAATGAGTCAATGTCTTGATAATTGAATATATCTTTCCAGTAGGCAATGAAAGAGCAATAGTATTATTTCTGCTGTTATGAAGGAGATGTTCAGTTTTGTGCAACGACAAATGCTAATGATCTTCAACGAAGGACAGATTGATTATTTTCATATATACTCAGATCCGCAAGGTGTATTGATCAAACATTCGTTACCTTTCACTGTTATTGCAGCCGGACAAGAGTGGTGGAGATGGAGGTATTTAGATATCTTCCTCAACCAATTAAAGTATTCCCAACGTATCAACCATGCATGAATTTTTCAAAAGGCTGCATAATTCTTTGGTTGATCAAATATATCAATATAAATTTCCTTTTTCTTTTCTATTTTTCATTTCAAAGAATGATCATCTATTTGTAAAGACAACATTCATTTATCCGGAACTGCAATGTCCAGAAATACATTCTTCCTCGAACCAATAGGACTGGTACCAATATAAGTCAGTATACTATTTTAAAAGTAAATTGTAATTTTATTTTGTCTGTACAAAAATTATGAATATAAATACTAAGCGACATAAGAAGGTACTAGAATCTGAATTATCAGAATCAACAGAGTGCGTGTTTGGACGTGCGTTTGTAAAATTGATTTGGAATCAATATGATTATATAGAATTGATTTTAACTAAACGTGAGTTTAAAATAACGTGATTTTTGTTTGGATAATAGATATTAGAAAATTGATTTTTACAAAAAAATATTGTTTGGAAACTTACAATCAAAATTGATTTGGGATATATAATTACCAAAATGGGTTTTAATGTGTGTGTGTGTATATATATATATAATTTTGATAAAAAAAAACCTAGAAATAAAACTTGATCCAAAATAGTAATAATAATTAAAAAATAATAGATAAAGATAATTTAATGTATAAAGTGCGTAAATGCAAAAGGTACTGTTGTGTGAAAAAAGGGGATAGAAGTAACTAAAATCATCGTAACCATTGCTTTGCTCAGGACCAACAAAATCACCACGCCCCACTACTGCTTCTCTCTCAAGTCCCAATCTCTTTTGTTCATCGACTCTCTGTCAAGCATTGTGGTATTTTTTTTTCACTTTCTCTTTGTTTTGTTTTGTTTTATTCGGGGAGTTTTGTTGTGTAGACGGTGAGTTTGTTGAGCAACACCACCGTAAATTAATGGCTGTCGGAGAACCTAACTTCCTTTGCCAAAGAGAAGGGTGCATATGGAAGAAGAAAATATTAGCACATGGACTTGCATTTTTTTGGATCCAAAAGCTACTTGAGGTAGCTTCAAATGAGACTCACGTTTATTCTGTTGATCCACGTTTGAAGAGAAGTGCCAAACACAATAGTCAAAGACAAAATCAATTTTGACCAGCTCTAAACTCACGTTCAGTAGTTTCAGACGCGAAACCACACATGACGTATTCTAAATTTGGGCAGCCATATGGCCGTATATGCTTACATCCGCAGACTAAAATTCCTTTGCACACAGTCTTCAATAGTGGTAAATCGCATAAAATCAAACTGGTCAACTTGGGGAGTGTAATGTTGAAACTATCATCATCACCACTGTTACTCACTGCAAATATCTCCTTCATGGACTTACAGTTTTGTACCTTTATAGACTGTAGGTTTTGAAGTTGTTGCACCAACCCTGGTGTCAGCAGTATCTCTATTTCATGGCATTCCACGATTTCAAAATGCATGAGATGAGAGAACACCCCCCTCCGAAACAAAGATTGCGTTAAATCAGCAACATCTTCCCTACAGATTGCAGATAAACTTTCTAAACCATCAAGTTTCAAAGATTCAAAGTCTTCGATATTAGTGCGTAAGCAACAAGATAAAGATAAACAAAACAAGCTCTTCAGTTTTGTGCATTTTTCAATGACAATCTTCTTCAAAGAAGAAGGACCATCAGATGATAGAGCAGAACATAAGCATTCCCATTGATTATTCTAAACACAGACAATTCCCCGAGGCCTCTTGGCAGTAAATAGCGCAATAGTTCGCAATCTGTAAAGCATACACTTCGACGCTTAAATTCACCATAAATAGGACCCTCATCATAATACCAATCCTCAAATTTTCCAAATGGATAAGATAAGTTTCAGGTCCATAACCACTGTCCTGGATTTCTTGCATGTAACGATTGTAGTTATGCTGGTCGAGAAAGCTTCCTCCAAAACATTCAAGCATACTCATCCCTTGTACATCTTCTACTTTTATACCGTAAAAACAGCGGAGATCGAGATATTGCATGTTGGTCAAACCGGATGTTACACATTCTGGTACCAATGTTAAGTTGTCATTACAGGACAGATCAAGCCATTTCAAGTTTATTAGATTTTGCAAGCCTTGCGGTACTTGGAGGATCGAACAACATGAAGTGTCCAATCTTGACAATGCTTGTAGCTCTCCCAGTGGAGGTATATCTTTCAATTTTGAACATCTTCTGAGCACTAAAGAAACAAGAGACCTCAAGTTGGACAGAGAATGCGACAAAGATGTTAATGTATAATTATTTGATAGATCAAGTACTGTTAGAGCATTCGTGTGTGTGAAAAAACACTCTGAAATATGACTCATCCAATTTTGAGATAATATCAAGGTGGACAAGCGTGGACAATTAGGTGATGTGCCCTCTGGGATTTCTTCTATCCTGTTCCCGCCAAAGAAACTGTCTCCAAATCAGATGTCCATTCCCGCACGTGAGGTATCTTTCTCAACCCTTCACCACATTTTACCATGTAACTGTGACTCTGGCACGCCATGTTCCTCACCAGACCATGCATTCTAATAAAGTCATCCTCCTCGTCCAAACACAACAAAGAATGGTCTATGAGTTTATTGATTATGATATGTCCCTCAGCAAATATTTCCCACAAACTCCTCTTTCCATTTAACACTCCACCTTCAACAAGCTTTATAACCAAATCCTTTCTTTCAATATTATCAGGTAACAGTGCACAGTATAAGAAACATTTTTTCATGTCCTTTTCAATTAAATTATCATAGCTACGTTTTAGTACTGTTAAGACCTCTTCCTCCGCCTCTTCTCCCATTTCCAAATTTTCAAGTTTATTCAATGCGTGTCTCCACATAAAAGTGTCATCGCAACCTTTCATGGTTCTGGCCATCACACTGATTCCAAGTGGTAAACCCTCGCATCTCCTTGCAACAGATCTTGCAATCTCTAGTACTTCAGGGGGAAGCGTTGCAGGTGTTCCATGGTGTCCAAGTTTTAGCAAAAATAACTCCCAAGCTTCTTCACCAGAGAGAGGGTGCATTGTTACGGTATTATCTGGCGGACAATCCATCTGTCGACACACATGTTTCAAACGACTTGTCGCGATCAATTTAATGCCATTCACTTTAAGAGGAATTCCCACCTTTTGTAGATCAATATATTTCCAAACATCATCCAAAATAAGTACTGTTTTTTCCCTTGTCTCCAACTCTGATGACAAAATCGTTGCTCTAGTTCTCTCATTATCTCCGGAAAGCTTTACCCCTATTGCTTCTGCAATGTCGAGCTGCAATTTGAAAATGGTGAAATCATGGGGAACAGTGACCCAAAAGACATCCTTGAAAGTTCCCTCTCTTTTTATCTCATTTTCCATGTAAGTTGCTAGGAATGTTTTCCCCGCTCCCCCCATTCCATGTATGCCAATGATGAAAACTTGGTCATCCACCAGAAGCTTCCACATCTTCTCAACATTTCCCTCAAATTCCCAGCCAACAAATTCATTTGACAACACCAGAGGCTTACATAGCTTGTGCATGCGCATGTCTTAAGCCAATTGTTGTATTTCCTCTTGCTTTCGCACTTCTTCAGTCAATTGCCATATGTCCAGCTCATCGTAGTCAGCCGATCCGAATAGTTGTTCCATTGAGTCATTCATATCAACAGCTCTTTTCTTCAGGTCCTGTAGTTTATCCAACCAAATGTCAACTTCACTCTTACGCTTCTTGCCCCGGGACTCCAGTCATTGTGATTGTCCCTCAATGTCTTCTTCCTCTCTTATTAGATCGGAAACCAACTGATTTAACTCACTTTGAAAAGTAATCAAAGCATCGTTACCATTGCTGCTTTCGGTCACACCATGCTCAGCTACAGGACCTGTTTCATTGTTTTGGTGATGCTACATTTAAATTAACCATAAAATAACAACTCTGGTGTTTTAAATGACGAGTCTTTAGACAGGAATTCAATTTTTGAATTGATTTAAAATATATTACCTTAAAATATTTTGTTTAGATATATTAAATTAAAAAAATTGAAGCACAAAAAATTTGAATTGCTTTATCTAAATAAATTTTTATATATTTTAAAAAAAGTTATTTTGAAATCCTCTACATTAAAAAAAAAGAAAATGTAACTGATCATAAATGGGTGCTTCATAGTAATGTTCAAGCACTAAAAGCTTTATTCTGTGAAATATATATTTAAACCATAAAAGAATTTAAAATTTTCATTTATTTCTCAGTCTCATTTTAAATTCTTTCATTATGAAATTTTAATGTTTTATCTCTTTTTTCCACCTCTCCTCACTCCTTTTCAATCTTTCTCTTTTGTACCTATTTTTCTTCCACTTTTTGTGTGTGTGTGTGTGTGCACCTCTCCTTTCTCTCTCACTTTTTCATATTTCTTGCTTCCTATTTTTCTCCCTCTTTTGTCCCTTTTACATTTCTTGATTTCACTTAGAAAATTCCTCACAATTTTTTTAATTTTCTCCTCAATTTTTTGAACCAATCCCTAACTCAATTAATGCTATGGTATTTGTAAACTTGTAAATTGAATTGTTTGATTGAAAAAACTTAGATCTTTTTTTTGCACTAGCTACTTGAAAATTTGCATTTTGGGGAACAAATTTGGTGAAAGAAAAATTTGTGAGTGACTTCCTAGTGGCACAATAATAGGGAGAGCTAGCCTTGACAACAAGCCAAAAGAGTAAGGCCGTAGCAAAATATTTGACTAGAGATTTTCTTTTACCTTTTTACTAATGGTATTTTTTAACTTTTTTTTAATGTGTATTTTTATTTATTGTATTACTAACATTTTAGCTTGTGTATTGCACAAATAAATATTTGTTTTTATATAATTAAAACTCATAATAAATAAAAAAATTTAATATAAAAATTATATTATAATTAGAATTCATAGAATATAAATATATTTGAATAAATTATATTTTTGATTTATAATAAACAATTTAAATTATAATATTAGGTTAATTTTAACTATTTACAATTTTTTTAAAAATGATTGAAATTCAATTTAGAGATAGAAATAAAAGTTGGTAAATTAAACAGGATAAGTGATTTAGAAAATCATGTATGTAGATAAAGATAAAAGGTAGGTAATTTGAAATGGTTGGAAGAGAAATTTTTGCCTAGTTGTGAAAGTAGTGGATGAAATGTAGAGGAAAGAGAATATTAAGAATATCTGATTGACAAAAGTGAGGAAAATGAGAGTCTTACTTTGCAAGTTGTATATTCTAATTTATAATATAAAAATAGATTATTATTGTTCCTTGTTTCATCTGATTGTGATTGTGCTCACAAAGTGGATTTCTTTTGTTTGTTGTTGTTTTTATTTTTCATCGCAAATGGACTAAGTGCCAAATGTGGTTTAAAGGAATAAAACAGAAAAGGAAATGGGTGAAGTTTGACTCAATTGGATTCTAAACAAGCAGAGAAAAACAAAGATAGACCCTTGGGCTTGTAATCCCAATGAACAACCCCAAAAGAACTAAAACAAAGCTATTGGCCCAGATTGGCCAAAATTTTTCTGAGATGCGGCATTATTTTCTGACACTGGATTAACAGACCTACAAGTAAATAACTAAGTTGCATTATGAAATCCTTCTCTGACTTGTTCTGGATGGGTCATGAATTTTTAACTTTTACCTCCTCAACAAAGTAAGAGAGTAGTAGTTTTTGGCAATGCTTAAATTAACTTCTCCTTTACTTTCTTCTGCACTGCATGTCCTAAAATTAGGAGCCTAGCTTAGATTGCTATGTGCATGCTTTAATCCTTTTTTTCTTCACTGTGACAGTTAATGGCTTTCTTTCTTCTATTGTTATTATATTGTCTTTGAAAAATTTTTGTTTACCTTAATTTTTATGTAACTAATGAAAAAAAAAATCCTTTTTTGATAATAAGGTATCTGCTAAGAATTATAAAGAATTTTTCTAAGTTTGTAAATATATAAAAGAAAGAAACTCAAAATAGCCGCAAGTTTAATTTATGAAGACCAACTCTTTAGTTCAACGACCTAGAGGGTACAATGTAAAACTTTTGCCTCCTTTTTGGCCACATTGTAAAACTTTTTCCTTGTTAATAAATATTATTACAAACACTTAGTTGATTTCTCTAAAAATATTTTAAATTGCAAAAATTACACTTTTTAAAAGATTTATTAAGTTATTTCTTTTATATTTTAATAATTGTAATATATTAAAATTAAAATATATTTTAACTAAATAAAATTTAAAATAATTTTGTTGATAAATTGCATAACATGCAGATCTAAATCTAGTATACCCTAATTTTTATATTAATGGTAACAAATTTTATGTAGTTCAACGACAATGTTTTGTCCAAAAACTGATTTTTTTTTTGTTACAAAAATTTTAAGAAGATAGTGTCTCGGTTCAATATAGAGAAAGCTTATAAAATTAAAGAATACTTACAAATACCTCACCTAAGAAAACAAATAGAGATTCAAACTTACGACCTATCAAATGCGAGATCCTGACTTGCTTTACTTAATCAACCTCTTGGGATTAATTAAAAAAAACAGTTTTGGCACTCAACATTCTCATCAAGAGAGGAAAAAAACAAAAAAAAAACCTTAAATGAATTTATTTTAAAGATAAACAAGAAAAATATATTTATTTTTAAATTATTTACTAAATTATAATCACGATACACAATTAAAAAAAATAGGTTTAAATATATTTTTGGTCCTTACAATATATCACTTTTTTTTATTTTGGTCCTTGTAAAATTATTTATTTTAAAATGGTCCTTGTAAAATTTATGTTTTTTATTTTAGTCCTATTATTTTGTTTTAGTGTTTGTAATATATCTATTTTTTTGTTTTAGTCCCTATGATATTTTGTTTATTTTGAATTAGTCTCTTTGAAAAAATAATAGTAGGAACTAAAATCAAATTATTCACATATTACAAAAACAAAAAAAATTAGTATATATATTACAAAGACTAAAACAAAATAACAAGGACCAAAATAAAAAAAGAAAATTTCCAGAAACCATTTAAAAAAATAATTTTATAAGGACCAAAATTAAAAAATATATATTTCAAGAACTAAAAAGATATTAAAGTCAAATAAATATATACTTAGCTACTTATTTTAGAGAAATTTTTCCTTTAGAAGAATTTTTTTATACACATAACACTTGCTACCTCTACCAACCAGGTAATAGCCTTGTTCAATTTAATTTTAAGAAGCTTTCCCATTACATTAGGCCAGCCAATTTAATTTTAAGAAGCTTTCCCATTACATTAGGCCAGCCATGTAATGAAGCCTCCATGCTCATATTTCACGTGGAGGATGTTAGAGTTTTTCCTAAATTCCTACTGAGACTTTATCTCAATTCCTTAACATTGCAGCTGTCTAGTTCTGAAAATTTTCACAAAACTTCAGGTGCATTCAATTATCTATGGATTGAAATTTCATCTTTAAAGAAAAAATCTACAACTTAAACGATGAAATGAAGATTTCAGATTAAATTTCATAAGTATAAGAAGTAAGTATTCACAGGTATATTTCCTGCAAAATGTAGTATTTCTCTAATATAGTTTGGTGTCGCTAGCATTGTAAAATTAATCCAAAACCTGTTTGATCCTCTGTGCTTTATGAATAAAGCAGTAAATAAGGCACAGAACTGGAGTGACATAGCTTTAATTGAGGGCTTTTAGTTAATGGAATTCCATTAATATATATATATATATATATATATATATATATATATATATATATATATAAGGAGACAAAGGATAATCATGTCTTTTCCCCTTCTATAATGCAAGGAAGTTGTACTACACTTTTTTATATAATTCACTACTTTTGGAATCAAATTACCTGTGGTGTGTGCTGAGTATTATTCTAACCAAGATTGTAGTATACAAATAATATCAACTTTCCACTGAAAATAATATATCAACTTTAGTAGTTCTAGTTGTATATGATGATATCAACTCTTGGGGGTCTTCGATCAGTTGTAAATATAATTTTTCATCATTTTATAGACAAAGTTTTTCATCTAGATGCTCTTACTTGTAAGCATATATGCAGGTTACGGTCAACTTTGTAAATTAACAAGAGAATTTGGTAATGTTTTGATAACCAAATATACCTTCTATGCAGGCAACAAAATTCAATAATTTTGTTTCTGCTGTTTGAATCTGCTCTTTTAGGGATGCTAGCTGGACTTGCAAGATTCTGTTTCACATTCTGGACAAAAAAAAAGCTTCAACATCAAGGCATTAGAAGTTTCCTTGGCAGGAGAGTAAATTCTTAATTCTGCTTGTTCTTCTTCTTCTCCGTCCTACCCTTCTTTCCTCTTATGTATTTCAGCACTTTCTTCAACTCGAAAAGAAAACTTTTCATACAACAACTATAGAACTTGAGCAAAAGGCTTCTGAGGGAGCAGTAAATAACGAAAATTTTGAAAATTTGATTGGTATAATAAGAAAAAGGGATTTCTAGAGGGGAAGCGTTCAATCACCTAAAAACAAAGATAAAAATGCAAAATATCATAAATTGGTATAAGTATTTGTCAACCAACTGCTAAGTGTAGCAGAGAATCCATTGTTTTACGCCAGTTTGATTCTTTTACAATATCTTCAAAAGCTACAAAATCAGAATATGAGAATAAAGCAAAATGCATGCGTGTATCTTTAAAATCATTTGAATCATATACATCAATCATTCATCCAAGCAAGTCTCTAACATGAAGTCTTTGTGGAAACTATCATCATCGTCACTCTTACTCACTGCAAATAGCTCCTCCATTGAATCACACTCGACTACTTCTAAAGACATTAGGGTTTGAAGTTATGACCCTAACCCTGCCATCAGCAACGTCTTTATTTGATGGCATTCCGAGATTTGAAAATGCTTGAGATGAGAGAACACCCCCCCTCAGAGACAATGATTGAGTTAAATCAATAACATCTTTCTTGCAGATGGCAGTCAAACTTTCCAAACAAGAAAGTTTCGAAGTTTTGGATATTAGTGCATGATGTACAAGATAAACAAAATAAAGCTCTTCAATTTTGTGCATTTTTCGATGTCAATCTTCCTTAAAGAAGAAGGACCATTAGATGACAGAGCAGAACATAAGCATTCCCATTGATTATTGTCACGTACATACAATTCCCCGAGCTCTCTTGGCAGTAAAAGTGGCAACTCTTCGCAATCACCAAACCATACACTTCGACGCTTAAATTCATCTCCTTAACGTATCTAGCATGCATGAATTTTTCAAAAGGCTCCAACACTTTGGTTGATTAAATATATTAATATTAATTTCCTTTCCATTTTTTTATTTTTCATTTCAAAGAATGATCATCTCTTTGTAAAGACAACATTCATTTTACCGAACCGTGATGCACAGAATTACATTCTTCCTCAAACCGCTTAGGACTGGTACCAATAAAAAGTCAGTGTACTAATTCAAAAAGTAAATTACAATTTATTTTGTCTATACAAGAATTATTAATATAAATACTAAGCGACATACTAAATACCCGAATCTGAATTACCAGAATTTGCATTACCCGAATCTGAATTATCAGAATCAACTGAATAACTCATGTACGAGACAGACATGGATGTCCACTATATTCTCAGATACACCAATGCCCACAGTCGTCGATTCTGGTAAACATTCCAATTCCAACTTGGTCAATTTAGGGAGTTCAATGTTGAAACTTTCATCATCACCACTGTAACTCACTGCAAATATCTCCTTCATTGAATTGCAGTGAGATACAGTTATAGACTTCAGGTTTGTAAGTTGTGGCACTAACCCTGATCCCACTGCAAATATCTCCTTCATTGAATTACAGTCAAATACACTTATAGACTCCAGGTTTTGAAGTTGTGACACTAACCCCGGTGTCAGCAACGTCTCTATTTCATGGCATCCCTCAATATTAAATTTCTTCAGATGAGAGAACATCCCCCTCGGGGACAAAGTTTGGATATTAGTGCATGAGGCACAAGAACTAGAGAAACAAAACAAGCTCTTCAGTTTTCCGCAACCAGCGATGTGAATCTGTTCCAAAGAAGGATTATTAGATGACGGAGCAGTACATAAACATACCCCTTTATTGTTGTCACGTACAGACAATATCTTAATGTCTCTTGGCAGTAAATAGGGCAATCCTTCGCAATCTCCAAACCGTACACTTCGACGCTCAAATTCGTTATACATGGGACTCTCATAAGAAGTCTTCCAACCCTCACATTTTCCTACATGGATAAGATAAGTTGTAGGTCCATAACCTCTGTCCTGGATTTCTTGCACATAGCGATTGTAGTTATGCTGGTCGAGAAAGCTTCCTCCAAAACATTCAAGCATACTCATCCCTTGTACATGTTCTACTTTTATACCAGAACAACCACGAAGATCGAGATATTGCATGTTGGTCAAACCGGGTAGCACATTTCCTGGTACCAATGTTAAATTGACATTTCTAGACAGATCAAGCCATTTCAAGTTTATTAGATTTTGCAAGCCTTGCGGTACTTGGAGGATCGAACAATATGAAATGTCCAATCTTGACAGTGCTTGTAGCTCTCCCAGTGGAGGTATATCTTTCAATTTTGAACATCCTCTCAGCACTAAAGAAATAAGATACCTCAAGTTAGACAGTGAATGCGGCAAAGATGTTAATGTACCATTATCTGACAGATCAAGTACTGTTAGAGCGTTCATGTGTGTGAAAAAACATTCTGCAATATGACTTATTTGATTATCAGATAAAATCAAGGTGGACAAGCATGCACAATCAGGTGATATGCCCTCTGGGATTTCTTTTATCCTGTTACCCGCCAAAGAAACTGTCTCCAAATCAGATGTCCATTCCCGCACGTGAGGTATCTTTCTCAACCCTTCACCACATTTTACCATGTAACTGTGACTCTGGCACGCCGTGTTCCTCACCAGACCATTAATTCCAATATAGCCATCCACCTCGGCCAACAACAACAAAGAATGGTCTATGAGTTTATTGATTATGATATGTCCCTCATCAACTATTTCCCTCAAACTCTTCTTTCCATTTAACACTCCACCTTCAACAAGCTTTCTAACCAAGTCATATCTATCAATATCATCAGGTAACAGTGCACAGTATAAGAAACATTTTTTCATGTCCTTTTCAATTAAATTATCATAGCTACGTTTTAGTACTGTTAAGACCTCTTCCTTCATCTCTTCTCCCATTTCCAAATTTTCAAGTTTATTCAATGCATGTCTCCACGAAAGAGTGTCATTCACACCTTTCATGGTTCTAGCCATTACACTGATTCCAAGTGGTAAACATTAGCATCTCCTTGCAACAGATCTTGCAATCTCTAGTTCTTCAGGGTGAAGCGTTGCAGGTATTCCATGGTGTCCAAGTTTTAGCAAAAATAACTCCCAAGCTTCTGGATAAAAGAGAGGCTGCATTGTTATGGTATTATGTGGTAGGCAATCCATCTGTCGACACACATGTTTCAAACGACTTGTCATGATCAATTTAATACCATTCACTTTAAGAGGAATTCCCACCTTTTGTAAATCAATATATTTCCAAATATCATCCAAAATAAGTACTGAATTTTCCCTTGTCTCCAACTCCAATGACAAAATTGTTGCTCTAGTATCCTCATAATCTGCGTCAAGTGTGAACCCTATTGTTTCTGCAATGTGATGTTGCAATTTGAAAACGGTGAAATCATGGGAAACTGTGACCCGGAATACATCCTTGAATGTTCCCTTTCTTTTAATCTCTTTCTCCATATGAGTTGCCAGGAATGTTTTTCCAACTCCCCCCATTCCATGTATGCCAATAATGAAAACTTTATCATCTCCCAGAAGCTCCCACATCTTATAAACATTCTCCTCAAATTCTTCACCAACAAATTCATTTGACAACACCAGAGGCTTCTCTGCCAATAAATCATCCAATTCATTAGGCTCGGGCAATTCATCATCCAAATCCAGTATTTCCAACACATTCAGTGAGTTCTTCATATGAACAGCTCTTTTTTTGAGGTCCTGTAGTTGATTCAACCAAGTATCAACATCACTCTTGCGCTTCTTGCCCCAGGACTCCAACCATTGTATTTGTCCCTTAATGTCCTCTTTCTCCCTTGTTAGATCGGAAACCAACTCATTTAACTTACTTTGGAAAGTAGTCAAAGCACCATCACCATTGCTGCTTCTATTCACACCATGCTCTGCTACAGAACCTGTTTCATTGTTTTCCTGATGTTACATTTAAATTTTCTATTGCTCCTTAACTATAAAATCACACAACTCTCCAGTGTGTTTAAATGAGGAGTCTTTAGACAGGAATTCAATCTTTGAATTGATTTAAAATATATTACGTCAACATAATTTATAAACTACCCTTGTCCAAATTTTAGAATTTTTGAATCGACTTTTAAGTGATGTGAAACTTTTAGTTTACCGGATAAAAAAATTTGAAACACAGAAAATTGAATTATTTTGCCCAAATAAAGTATATATTTTGAAAGTGAAAGGAATTTAATTGAAACAATTAAATTTTCATATATTTTAAAATTCTTAATTTTGAAATCCTATACCAAATCTACCTTAACTTTTCAACGAAGGTGGAATCTAAGTTACATTAAAAAGAAAAAGAAAAAAGTAAGCATATGATAAATGAAAGTGCTATATAGCACCAATATATATACACTGGAATATAATGAATATGCTTTTTCATATCATGCTAACCGTAAGAAATTAAAAAGAAAAAAAAAATTGTGCTTAGTTTAAAATTCAGAGTAATGTTCAAGCATTAAAAGTTTTATTGTGTGAAGTAATAAAACTGTTTAATGAGAATTAAAAACAAAACAATATATGTTGTATCACCTAAATAAAAGCACATGTGTGTAGTGAAGGAAAAGAACCCAATGAATTGGTAACTAGAATGTGTATCTCCTAATAAAGTTGTTGATTTTGTATTGTTTTGAGGGTTAATTGAACCATTAACAATCATTTCGTAGACCCCCTTCAGCCATTTCAATGCAAGATGAAATAAATAAAAAGAATCTAGTCATTATTTTTAAACTTTAAAAAAAATCAAGAAAAAATGTAAAATAGTAATGATATAACTAATTTATTACCTCAAAGATGACAAAATACTTATAATAAAGCAAGTAATCAGAGTAGGTTTCATAAGACAACTCTCTCACACAATGACACAGACACACACAAATAATAAAATTGAAGATTGAAAAATAAAAATCAGACTTTGTTGTATCACCTAAAAAATAAAAGCACATGTGTGAAGAGAAGAAAAGAACACAACAAATTGGTAACTAAAATGCATACCTCCTAATAAATATGTTGATTCTATATTTGCTTGATGGTTAATTGAACCACAAATAGTGTCAATCATTTCGCAAGCATCTTCAGCCACCCCAATACAACATGAGATGGATTAAAAAAAAGATTCAGTCATTATTTTTAAACTTAAACAAAATCAAGGAAAAAAAGTAATATATATATACACACACACAAGACCAACTCATTACCACAAAGATGTAAAATAACTGTAACAAATCTAGTAATCATGAAAATTTTCATTCATGAATAGCTAGAGAACATAATGCATGCACGTACATATACGCACGCAAGTGTTATTATTATATTTATATCATATTAATACATAATTACCTATGACCAAAGTATTAGGCATTTTTGTCGCCATATTTTATTAAAAATTTCATTTATCACTACCTTTAATATTACATTGTTTATTTTAATTGCTACACTATTTTTTTAATTTTTCAATAAAATATTTGATCGTTAAACAACATATTATAAGAGTTTAAAATTAACTAAAAAAAATATAATTCCCTAAACAGGATTTTTTTTCCTTTTGTTTAACTTTTATTTATTAATTAGCTAGATTAAAAATTAATTTTATCAAACTATTTTTAATTCAATAAATAACTGAAAAGCTTTTAACTAAAAGTTGACTTTTCAACTTTTAAGTAACTTACAATTTTTATCAAATATAACCTTAACATGTCACCAAGTGTATATTAGCCATTTTCTTCAACTATAATGATAGATCCTTCAGGGACAAAATTTCGCTTTTGGTAACCAACTCAAGAAATTCTAAGGATCTCCTTTTACTCTTGCCTATATAGGTCATGTTAAATGATGTGTATATCTACTTGATTTTTGAGTCTTCATTTATTCTGTCATTTGCCTAAGTTTATCAAAGGATGAATTTAATGACCATGCTTTTCGATTGTTCCGAAATTTTGTTGAGTATGTACAGGTTATAAGGTGTAAAAACTAAAAAAGGAAAAAAAATTAAATTTCACCTTTTCACATGTTTTTAAAACATAAATATGATTCTATAGAAGTTTTTTCGATAATCTTGTTTAATTATCATTTGAATATTTTTCAAAGATAATCTCGTTTATTATTTGAATATTTTTCAAATAAATATTGTGAATATATGATCATATGTTATAGTTTTTTTGATAGAGACCACATGTATCATTCACAAAAGACAATCCTATTTGAGCCGGAGACTACTATGAACGATACAACTCTCCCTCTAAACATTTAATGCAAGTGCATACTTAAGGCTCAACCACGAAACCATTGGTTAAGCTGGAAAAATGTTGTGCTAGTTGATTCACACAATTATTGATCCATCTATTATAGGTTTTTTTTTTTTCATCATTGAGAAAGCTTCATCTGTTAAAGCTAGTTTAAGATAATTACGAATCATAAATTGTAAAATGTGGTTTTATAGGTGTAAAATTTATGTTTTTTGTGGCCTAAGTTTTGGTTAGTCATGACTAACTTTGAGGTTAACCTTGGTCAATGTATATCATTTTCTTTTGTGATTGAGACCCATAATTTAGGAATTTGAGACTTTTATTGTTAGAATCAGAACTTCGTTAACCCACTGTGGATAGATTTGAGCAACCTTGAAGAGGCATGATTTAATCTATGTTGTGACTATGAGTTAATCTAGGCAAGTATCAAATTAAATATATGAACTTGTAATTTTAATTGACTTTCTTGATATATATTACACTATGTACATTTGCTAGTTTCCCATTGACCCTTTGTTTGTTTAGTGTGACATTTTGGTTTTATCATATTAAGATAATGAAAAATGTGCAATAAAAAATGATTTATTGACTATATGTCTTTATAATTCAGAAAGATGACAATGGTGATGTATACCTATTTCATAAGAATATCTAAACAAACTTTTAGACATTTTCATAAGAAATATTTATTTCATTTTTTGTTCTCTTGCCGAATGATTCACAAGATAGATAGGTTACATATAAATCCATAATACATATAGGATCAAACTGCAAGTAATATATTTAATAAAAAATAATTGTAGGTAATATAATTACCCAAACTCAATACACCTAATATATCATTTCATAATTTCTTTTACCCTTTAGTCCTAAAGATTTAGAAATTATATGGAGTAATATTGAAATTTATGTTTTTTTTTTTTGGTTGTCTAGGATATCTCTAAGCCGAGAGCCAGAGACTACTTTCTCGAAATACGGAGATTCATTTAAGGAATTGACTTCTCCCAACAAATGCATCTCTATACGCACAGATCTGGAATCAAACCTCTCACCATATGCTTAAGAGGTATTGTTATCTACCAATTATACCACACCATATTAGTATTGAGATTATCTTTTAAGTCAACAACAGAAATGATCGCGTATGTGATCTATCATGTGTCAATGAAGGGATGCAATTAAAGTTTACTGAAGTAATTGCGTTATTCTTTTCCATTCTTCAATTGCTTTTCTTTCCCATCGTTGGGAGGTTCAAGTCTTGTATATTTAAAGGATTTTTTTTTTTGTTTTCTCATCTTGAAGTTTATTCTTCCAATTAAACAATGAAAGTTAAGTAAAAGCATTAATAATTAAGGCAAAAATGATCATAAATTAAAAATATTGACCTTTTAAATAGGATAAAAAAAATCCAAATCTATATTTAAAGAAGTTTCAGAAGTATGATAAAAATAAAAGTCATAATTTTCATTCCTATCTCAAAAATGTTAAGCATATTCTATAAAGAAAAATATGTTAAGCATATTACTTACCTTGTAATGGATTCAATGTATTTATGGCTTCTTGTGGATTGATTGAAGAGGAAGTATTGTGCATTCCTTCGTTGCCACAATAAACAGAGCATATAGAAATGCCTTTTCCTTGTATTTTATCTAAATGCGCTTTAATTCTTGAAAAACCTCCACAAAATGTACGTTTACAATGATTGCAATTCCACTCTTTGTTTTCTTCAATAATGGTAACTTCATTTCGGTACCTTTGATCACCTTTGGGCCGACCCATGATTTATTTCCTTAACACAAAATTAATTTTAAATATTTATGCATTATACGTGCCTATTATATATGATACGGGAAGAAAGTACATCTATGTTTAACTTAATAATTGTATAATATATCTATTAAATGAATAAAATATACTAACATTTTCTGAAGTTTAATGAAATTCAACTATATGTCTCACTTTTTTTATTCCAGATAAACCTTCGTAAATTTATATATAGTGTAATACTATATATACTTTCTATTAACATAAATCACCTATGAAAAAAACAAGTATATTTTTGAGAAGTTAATTCAAATTCAAACATACGCGAAATTCAAAAAGGTTAATTAACAATACTTAAAAAAAAGGTTAAGTACCAAGAAAACTTTATCAATGTGAAAAACAAATATAAAAAAAGAAAAAAGTTTTCAAAATGAATGCATAGTCTGAGTTAGAAAATCAACGCAGGTGTAAAATCCTAACTTAATCAATCATGAAACTTCCAATATATGAGCACGGTGGAGTGCTACAACATTCTCTAACACATACTTTTGTACACACTCTCTATTATAAATTAAAATTTATTGAAAATTACAAAATTATGAGTAAAGTTCATTAAATAAGAAATGAGTTCTACTAAATCTTGTACTTTCTAATAAATTTCAACTAATAATAAAGTGATATGTCTAAAAAAGTGTGTTAAAAAATATCTTCCTAGCATTTCTCATAAGCATCAGTAAAGAAAAACTACTTTCGTCCCATGAATTCCAAACACAATAAAAAATGGCTACAGGACATGGTGATCCTGCAAATGAATACTCGTTCGTTTTCATCTCTCTATGGGTATTTATTATTCATGCACTCATGAGTTTAATATAAATATCAATGAATATATATTAAATTTTTAAAAAAATACAAAAAATGTTAGAAAACAAGATTAATGAAAAGAAATTTATTTCTAAGGAGTCAATTCGATTAAATTTCATTTAAGCAGTTAAAAGTGTTTAAGTAACCATTCTCAACACCCATATAACTTTGATTTCCAAGCTACTGATTATCCAATAATTATCATCAAATGCAAAATTAGATAAATAAAGTAAAATAAAATAAAAATAAACGAAAGAAAATCTCAGGTATGACAAGTGGTAGACTGGTAGTGCAATCATGACCCAATTTTCATTAGAAAACCAGAGAGAAAAAAATGGAATTACCGAATAACGCCCTTCCAGGTGGTTGTGATTATTGAATGCAGCAACTCTCTTTGAGTATCTCAGATTTTCTCGTTCCAAAATTTTATGAGTGATTTCAGCAATAAAGAGCAGAGAGATTTGCTCTTCAAAACTAGCGATCAGAACTCCTTTTCCTCTCCTCTAAACCTGAACTTGGAGTTGGTAGGAATTCAATTCGGTGTTGCCTGTTCAAAGGTTGGTTATTAAAAACTTGGACGCGGATACAACTAGCTGTACGCTGTTATTAAAGACTTGGACCTGAGACATACAATTTCCTGGAAAATTACGCATTTTCACACAATTTCCTGGAAATTGCGCACTCTTATTTCAAAATTATTCATATTTGAGTCTTTTATTTTTATTTTTAAATTAGTAATATTTATAAATTTCAAATTTTATTAATTTTTTGTACATATTTCCTTATTTAAAATAATTAGATTTATTTTTTATGAGAAATATTTCAGTTATAACTTAATCAAAAAATACCTCAACAAGTAATACATCACATTTATATTTTATGTTAAATAATAATATTTTCGATTAAATATATTACTATTTTATACTTATTAAATATTTTAGATTAAATATTCTTTATTCTATACTTATTAAATATCATTTAGAATTAGAAGAGATGGAGTATATAACTGTTCTCGTGTGACTGAACAGTCGATGTCAACGATAATTCCAATTGTAAAATATATCTTCTGAGATTATATTTAGTAATAATTAATAAATAAATTGTAGCAGGCATTGAACTCCTGAGCGGAGGACGAACAAAAGTTTTGAAGAAAAATAATGAAAAATAGAATTAGCACCAACATATAATTATTGTAAAAAAAATAGAAAATTGTGTATTTAAAAAATAAAGTTTTTAAAAAAGAAATATAAATTTGAGACTCTAATATTTTACTCTTATAAAAATGATTATCCCAAATTGATTGTACAAATTTAAAATAACTTGAAAGAAATTTAATCTCTTGAAATAAAATATGAATAGAATAATTTTTTTTAAAGATTGAATATTAAAATTTTATTTTTGATGAAAAATTAATTTTAATTCAAAGATTTTATTCTTTTGTCTACATATTTTCAAGTGTAATAAGAAATTTAAAATCATGTAATTCTTTATAAAAAAAATGCGTTGATTGATTTTAATTAGAAAAATGTGATTAGACCAGGTATGAAATATTTAACGTTACAAAATTATCACAAGTAAAGTTACTTAAATATAAAATTAACAAAATATTTGGTTTAAAATAATTTCTTTTAATTTGATTTTTTATAAAATGCAAAAAGAAAAACTAAAAATACCAAGTTATCACAACTTTAGGCACACTAAATCGGCTAACGATGTTCTTATAAAATAAAATTTTAAGGTTGGCTGATGATATGGTAGTCAATGCCTCATCCTCTATCCACTTTGTAAAATAATCTACAACACTAACAAAAACTTTGCCTGTACTGGGGCCAGTGGAAGGTCCCAGGAAAGACCAGAAGATAGATGCCACACATAAGTCAGTAGCTGGAAGATGGCTGATGATGACATGTTGCTAGCATTTTTCACAATTGTCAACATATTTAGCTGCATCTTGCATCATCGTTGGCAATAGTATCACGCTCTTAAAAGCTTTTCTTGCCAATGCTTTTCCACCAACATAGTTACCACTCACCACCTCTCCTTTGTGTATCTCAGCTAACACATTCTCGCTTCTTCTTGGTTGGCATGGCAACTTTGTTGACAGCCCTACATAGAAGACGACATATTTTATACGATTTAGGTCCATAGACCTCAGTTGCGGAGCAGCGAATGACCAACTTACACATAAAGAGTGTGTTTGAAACAGCTGTGAAAATTAGATTATTTCAACAATTAATTATATGTATCGAATATTGTTATAATTGATTAGAGCATCTCCAACCATGGGTTACTTATACAAGTTGTTTAAGACAAATTTGTGGGCCCTACAATGCCATCTAAGTTTAAGAACTCTATCTAAAAATTTACTCCAATGTTAAAGTTACTTAAAATGAGTTTTTAATTTATTTTAGTGGGTCCTATAATTGACCCCACATATTAATTCTTATATTTATATTTTTTATTTCAGCTTTTTTTTTCTAGTTAATTTATTTCCAACTTCTCCTGCACGCTCACATTTTTTATTCATGTTAATTTATTTCCAATGCACATTATTTTATTTGGCCATCTATTAATAAAAAATAAAATTAGTCATTTTTTAATTGCACGCTCACATTAAAGCTTTCTCGTTTTCCACTTCCATGATCAAAACGCTCAAAAATTTTACAAAACGTTTTCGGTTCCAAACTCCCTTTCCTTTCTCACGGTGAAAGACTCCATTTTTCTCTAACTCCTTTCTCTCCGACTCATTTCAGTATCCGGCATGACGTATTCGGCACAAATCAGTAATATCTGGTGTAGATTGAAGCTCTCCGGTGCAAATCAGTGTAGATCAGTGATCTCTGCGGAAAGAAAGCGTAACACATTCCCATGGTGGATCCTTGCTCATGACTTCAAAATAAAATTTTCCAGAGAAGCCATTCTTGTCTTGTGATTGTTTTTTTAATTTTTTCCCTTTAATCTTCGGAGCTGTCGATCAAGAGAAGCCATTCTTGTCCTGTGATTTTTTTTAAAAAAAATTTCCCTTAATTTTTTGCACCAGTGGACTCCGATTCTAGTTGTGTTATTTTTATTGTAATTTTTTTTTAACTCTGGTAGAAGCAATTGATTTTGGGAAAGAGCCCTTCAATTTCTCGGCATTTTTTTCCCATCGTTAATTTCCCATCATAATTTGTTGAATTTGGGTCTGAAATATAATTTTTTATTGTTAAGAAATTTGTAAGCAACGTTGCTTATATAAGCAACAACGTTGCTTATATAAGCAACGCAGCTTGTATAAGAAATCCCACGTCATTTGCTCCAACGGGCCTTTACCATAAGGAACGCATCTTAAAAAGTTAAGCAACTCAACAAGGCACCGCATTGGAGATGCTCTTATAATTAAAATTAATTTTTGTTTAAATAAATTTGCTTAAAAAGAATTTAAAAATAATTAATTTTGTTTGGATACAATAATAATAATTAATTTTTACATAATAAATTACAAAAAAAAAGTATGTATGAAACTGAAAGAGAAAAAAATTATTAGAAAATTTGGGATAATTTGAGGAAAATGTGCTTAAGAAAAAAAAAGTTGAAAAGAAAAATTATAAACTACTATACTATAGATTATAAAAAGCAACTTGTTTTTCAGAAGAAAAAAAAAATACGTTCTTTTACAAAATTTTAGCTAATGTTCCAAACAAGTTGAAATTTGACAAACAACTCTTTTTTTTTGTGAAAAAACAACTGAAATGTTAAAATTTTAACTGTCCCAAACACGATCTAAGTCTGACGTGAATTTCAAGGGTACTTCACCTTGACCCTCACGGTAGTAAAAAACTCAACGTGATGTGCGGCGTCCGCGTTAACTATCAGTAGGCAAGTACCAAGTAGAGGCAGATTAAGCATAAATTGTGATTTTAAGGGCAGTGTTGAATTCAGATCAGTCACAACTCATACGTGGTATTATACATCCATAAATACATTGCATTATGTAACAAATAATCTAATTTACAAAGAATTAATGTAAAGAGCCATAGCAAGCAAAATCATGTTAGGAAAATGAGAACAAAAATAGTAAAAAATGAGATTTACACCACAGGACCTGCCCCGCCAGCAAACTGAAGTTCAAACTCGGAAAGGAAATGCACTGGCAGGTGTCTGTGTCTTTGTTGTGTGCATGAATCAAAATTTCTGCAATCCCTTAAGAGTGAGTGAGTCATCTCACTCAAACATTCCAAGGCCCAGATTTATTTTGGGAGAACATAGTTGTTGAGTCCTGATCTCTACTCCTCCAACTACTCTGAGACTCATTGAAGAAACTGGAACTATCTTGGCTCCCAAAAGCCATCCTCCTAAACATTCTGATTTGTGCAGATTGCTGTGCAGAATCAAACACCGAACTCTGCCCCGGTTTCATTCCATTATTCAGATCCGAAAACTCATCTAAGGAATCTAAAGCTCTCACCACCTGGGAAGCAGCAATGTGCAAAGCATGCATTGTTAGTATCTTCAAAATCACAACAAATATATATGGTCTGCATGGCACGGCACGGCACAGCACAGCACGGCATGCTCTAGTTCAGAGAATAAAATTACCCGACTCATACGAGGCCTCTTCACTGACGAGTGGCGTACACAGGCTGCAGCAGCCTCAATCATCCGAAACATTTCATTTCTATCATAGATCTTTTCCAGTCTTGGATCCACCAAAATTTCAAAGTCCTCGTTATCAAGGGCTTCCGTTAACAGAGGCCGAGCCTGGAAACAGGTTTGCTAATTATCAAAATGAGCAATTTAAAGTTTAATCTTGGGACTCCATTCCCTTACCCTGTTTCTTTTATATTACAATCTATAGAACATGCATGTGATTTGGTGCTATTACGAGAACAAATAAAGGCAAGTACAAGTTCATCTTATACTTGATCACAAATACATATCCTTCAGCATCAGAAATTTTGCTAAAAATACATTAATAGAATTCTATCTCAAATTAGGAAATGTGTGTGCCACTTCCTTGTCTCTCTTTAACATCAACTTGTCCAATTCAGTAAATTCACTTGCACGTCCCAGCTCCTAGTCCTAGCTTTTAAGATTGTCCATGGGTTTTTCCCTCTCCAACCCCATCCCCCCAATCTCGCTGCTCAAAGAAAATAAGGAAAAAATTGCAGGTGTTTGGATTTCTGGGTTTACATTTTTAATTCTATGTTTTCACTTTTCACTAATTATTGCAAAAATGTTATTTTGTTTACATTTTGTTTCCTGTTTTCAGAATTTTTAAATGATAACAAGATTTTATTGTTTTACAATATCTGAACCTATGAAGCCATGTACAAATAATAATGATAGGAACCTTTCAGTAGATTAAAAAACCTAGGAACCTATTTTTCTACATTATGTCCTACAAATAATAATAATAAGGTTTAATTCACTTCCACATTCCAGCTCCTAGGCTATCTATAATCTCACTGCTCATAGAAATCTTAAATGATGAAAACAAGATTTTGTTGTTTTACAATATCTGAACCTACGAAGTCCTGTCAAATAATAAAGACAGGAACCCTTCAGTAAACTAAAAATCCTATAAATAATAATAATAGTAATAATAATAATAATAATCACAGCAATGTTAAGGGAAATATGTGACTCACCCATTCAACCAGGCTTTCATCACCAATTGGTTGAGACACATCTACAGGCTTCCGACCTGTAATTAGCTCCAAAAGCACAACCCCAAAGGAATATACATCAGACTTTTCAGTCAGTTTCCCACTTGTCGCATATTCTGGTGCCATGTACCTGGCAATTCAGACCATTATCATTAGGTATACTCAGAATAGGTACAGTTCATAGTTGAGTATTGTCAATATCCAAAAGACTCTAAACTTCATATGACAAAAAAGGGCCTAAAACAAGGCATAACAAATCAAAGATCAATAAATTATATCCATACAAGAAACAACCAGAGAGGAAAAAATTAACATTAAAAAGGTTTCAATTGGAATTTACATTTATTCAGATGAGCAATACAGATAGTCAGAATACATAATAAAATATACGGGCTAATAATAGGATTCCATTAATAAAAATTAAATTATGTGACTCAATCAACATTATAGACAAAGATGTAACCTACCCAAAGGTTCCCATTACACGTGTAGTTACATGTGTATTTGAATCTAATGCCAATTTTGCAAGCCCAAAGTCCGAAACCTGATGACCAAATCATACCCAAAAAAAAAAAAGTCTCAATCAAAAATATAATCAAAGATGCGAATGCATCAAAAAGTTCAAAATGAATTCTGCATCAGAGGTACAGATTATAAAAGTAGCTTACTTGAGCTTCATAGTTATCATCAAGAAGGATGTTTGATGACTTAATATCTCGATGAATAATGCGTGGATGGCCTGAGAAATTAATTAAAAAGAAATAAGAAGATAAACAATATAATATGCTATAAAAACCCAAAAGATCAAGCGTCAAACATAAAGTAATCATGAATGTGCAATCAACAATAATGCAACCATGTCTGATGTTAGCATCTTAACTGTGGTTGCAAAATTTCTAAAGAACTCAGCGTGCTTAGTTTAAAGAAAAATATATATTTTAAAAGAATGCCTCCAAGCATAAAAGGAACATGTAGTACCATGAAACACTATGTCTGGGGACATTATACACTTGAGAATACTATGAAAAAGAAGAAACTTACAGTCTTCATGCAAGTAAGCTATTCCACGAGCTGCACCAGCAGCAACCTTGACTCTGGTAGGCCAATCCAGAACTGGTCTATTTTCACCTGCAAAAATTTAAATTTACTAGTCACGTTTTAGATAAAATTTTATGACTATAGAGTCCTTAAACCTAAAACATGGATTTATAATGGCATGATGATGGAACATACTGAACAACCTACCTGGATTGTAAATTCAACTGCAACCACGGTGGTGATGATAATAAATTCATGGAAAAACAATAAATTCTGTGTTTCTATTACCATAGTGAATACTGATATAATATATGATCCATAATTTTTCAATATTCTGTAAGTTCACCACTGAAATATTAAAAATAATATAAATAGAAGGGTTCAAATCATTCATTATTACACAAATAAATGAACTTTATAAATGATACTTCTTCCCTGGTTTATCAAAAGGAGATATCAAACATATCAACTCTATAAAGCATGGAAACAACATTTTGGTGCCATGTACATGTGGTGGACACCTGTTTGACACAACCTTTGTACTTTGTACAACACACTGATGGCTCATATCCAACACAAGTATGTATGTGTCCATTTCTTTTGGCTCCAGCATGGTGAGATAAAGCATAGACATGACATGGACATTTAAAAACAAGCATAGATCTGTTCTAAACTTTTAAGCAATTTCAAAAATAAAAACAAATATAAGGCAGGGGTGCTACTGTCAATCTAGTAAATTATTTTGATTGAGCATGTAATTGTACATGGCTAGTTCTACTTGGACAAGTTCATTTAGGAAATATTTTGAAAAATGTCAATGCTCCATCCTCAATGTTTTCTGGAAGGGGGTCACAAAATAGCAAATATCGGTACATATGACATATATCAAGATACTGTAAATGTTGAAGATTATATATAATATTATGATTACAAACCTTTTTCCTTAAATTTTGAATCATGTGTGTGCGGTGTCTGTGTCCTACAATTTTTAGAACAACTCTGATTCTTTCACACCTCATTTTCTACATGCCTCTCTAAAAAGGGGTGTCAAACACTCATTAGTCATTTTCCTTTGAAATCGCCCATGTTGTAAATTTGTGATGAACTAATTTTTTTTTTTTTATTCAAAATATTTAATCAGAGCCTCAGAGATATGTATCTTACCATGGAGATGATAGTGAAGAGTATTGTTGGGAACATAATCATATACAAGCAATCTTTGATGCTCAGATATGCAGTAACCAACCAAGGAAACCAGATGACGATGATGTACACGGCTAATAATCTCAACTTCTGCCCTGAATTCACGTTCCCCTTGCCCACCACCAACTTTGAGCTGTTTCACAGCTACTTCCCTTCCATCAGTGAGCAAACCTTTATAGACACAACCAAATCCACCTTCTCCCAACAAATTTTGTGCCGAAAACCCATTTGTAGCTTGGATAAGTTCTTCATATGTGAACCATGATCTTGAACTACTTACTCCACCTGGCTCTGATGGGGAATACACAAAATCACTACCAGAGCCACTACCTACAAAGTTGGCTGGAGACTGTGGCCTCAAGAATAAGCTACCTATATAAGAGAATATCAATGTTTAAAAGAATTATTCTAGTATCCATTAACACAAAAAATTGTAGCTGAATTTATAAAGTTAGTATAAACATATGCCAGTTGTATAGTGCCATGCCATGCCATTTAAACATAATGCAACTAGCATTCCAAAATTTTTCAGAACAAAGTCTAACAAGAATTGCCCAGCTTAATTATCTTAATAAGCTAAAATTTGTCACAAATAATAATGTAGAAACCAAAGTTGCCACCAAGAGCACAACATAGATTTTTTGGTGAGGTGTTACAAGGACAGCATGGAGGTTTGAACCAATAAAAAGCTACAAACTATCCAAAGCTATCACCACTAACCCAATTCTAGTGTCTTGCAAGTTGCAACCGAGTTTAGGGTTCAACAAAGGAATATTATTAATGAAAAATAAAGACATTGGTAATTGCATATTTGACTTAAACTGTCAACAAAGCAAAAATGGAAGAGGATAATAAAATGCAAGGTAAAAATGGCTGCTATACCAGTTCTCGGCCGCGTGGATCAGAGATGCATTTACACATTTTATAGGCAAATCCATGAACTAAAATCACCCCTTTTCAAGTATCAGATTAATCGTATTTCGCTGAAGATAGCAACCTATAATGTAATGCCTAACAATTATTGATATAGAGATATGCAAAATCAACTAAATGAACCCCATATTAAAGGAAGAGAAATTGGTATTAAGTGGTAATGGAGATTTACACATTGACATTGAACTTCTGGTTTTGAGTCTTTAATGAATATTTTAAGAACCAGAATTGTGAGACTTTTCTCATTCATTATTGAAGTATCTAGGAACCATAATCCATTATATCTGTGATTATCTAATTCAAGTTTAAGCACTACTGGGAAAATCCTTTGGTATTTATCTCAATAGCAAATAATCAAGGTTAACAACAAACAACATGCAAGAACCAACAAGATTATATATTCCAAATAGTTGGTTTGGTAGTACATAAGGCAATACCTGAATTGTGGGATGAGGTAAATGGAGACGGAGCAGCATAACCACCTCTTGATCCTGTATCCTTCTTCTTTTTCTTCTGTACAAACCACACGGCCATAACAAGAATGCTGAGGACAACAAAACCAACCACAATTCCAATAGCCACAGATCCTCCAGTACTTAACCCTCCTGAATGTGAAGGCGTGGTGTTTGCAGCCATATTGTTAGTACCATCATTAGTCGGTCTAGCAGTGGGTTTCTCGGTTGGAAGAGAGGGTAGCGACGCCGTTGGTCCCCAGCCGCTGTTTTGTTAGTTGGGGGGTCAGGCAAAGAAGCTGGAGGTGAAGATCCTGAAGGGACTGAAGGCGGAGTTGATGGCAATGTGGATGGAGGGGGAACATCAGAGGAAGGAGGTTTAGGAGGAGATTGAGAAACAGTTGGAGGGGATGCACGTGAAGGAGGTGAAGGACTACTTTTCGGCGGATTCTCCTTCCGTGGAGGAGAACTGGTGGATGGTGGCCTAGGAACATTGGCAGGAGGAGGAGGAGATGGCAAAATCGGTGGAGAGGGAGGTGGAATTGTTGTGGGAGGTAATTGCGGAGGAGGGGAACCAGGTGGTGGAGACAAATTTGGAAGGGAAGGTGGAGTCTCAGCTGGAGGAGGGGCAGTGGTAGCTGGTGGTGAGGGGGGAGATGTTGCAACTGGTGGAGTTGGAGATGCTGGTGGTAATGGTGGTGGAGAATCTGGTGGTGAAGGAGGGGGCAAAGTTGGTGGTGGTGTAGATGGCGGTGGAGGAGAGAGTGATGGGGAAGGAGGAGAGGTTACAGGCACTGCCTGAGGAGGAGAAGGAGGTGGAGCTGAAGGGTCAGAAGGAGATGAAGGAGCAGGGGAACTGGGTGTTTGATTAGGCTGAGGAGAATTGGGAGGTGATGGTGGGGTGGAAGAATTTGTGGGAGAAGATGAAGAAGGAGGTGGTGATAAAACACCACCAAGTGCTGGAGGCACTGCAACAGGGGAAGCATTTGGAGAAGGGATGGTTGAAGCCATCACTGCACAAATCTTCCCTCAAGAACAAAATGTACTAGTATAACACTTCCATCACCACTACTTTGATTGATACTTTCCAAATTCACTAACACTCAAATTTCCAATCTTTTCCCAGAATCAAGCTCATCACAACACTCCAGATCAAGCATCAACTAAAGATTTCAGATCAACCCCTCCACAAGCAATGCTCAAATTTCTTCAGAGAAAAAACAACACAACCACAAAGACCCAATTCCTTTGAAAAAAAAAAACTTGGGCAAAGAGCAAAAAGTCAATACCCACAAACTACTTTCAAGAAAGCTAATACTTTTGTAGGGTACAGCACCTGACAAAAAGCAAATTCACAGTGAGGAAAAGAAACCCAGCTCATAAAACAAAACCTTTTTGCAAATCAGGGAGCAATGGAGCATCCAGCACTATGACCCAGATTTGTCACTGGAAAAAGCCAAAGTCAAGGCTACAATGCAGCATACCCAGATCTCCAAAACTCACACATGAACTAAAAATGAAAACTTCAGCAATATCTGAGAAGAGGGTCTTTGTAGTACGTAGATGGAGTTGTGCAAAAGAAGGAGCTTCAGAACTCCAGAGGAAAAAGCTGATTTTGCGGAATATGACAATAGTGGCATACACAGACAGGCACAGCACACCCCACAATATGGACAAAGGAGAACGTGGAGACGACTTTCAGAATTGGCTCCGCTTCACGCACTCCCGCACACTCTCTCTCTCTATGTCAGTCCTTCACTCACATGCACTGGCAATGGGAAAAGGATGTGTCCCAATTTCAATTGGGACAGGCAATCATTAAACCATATGATTTTATTTTGTTTTAACTTTTTTATTATTATATTTTGTGTTACTCAAGTTTTATCATTTTACATATTTTATTGTTGTGTTTTTTTTCTTATATTTTGTCATCTTATTTTTAAAATCTTATGAATTTGTCTAATTATGAATTTTTTATTAAATAAAAATTTGTAAAATTAGACAAAATTTTAAAAATAAGGTGACAAAATATAAAAAAAAGCACAATAACAAAATCTACAAAATAATAAAATTTAGGTGATATAAAGTGCAATTAAACTCTTTTTTTTTTAATTGGAGAAGGGACAAAAGTGTTTCCAATGTTTTATCGCTTTGTCACTTTATTTTTATTGGAGAGAATTCCCACTAACACATTCATTTGACTACACTTTTTGATTTGTTAAAATTTATTAAAAATTATAAATAAAAATTAGTATTCATTTCTTATTTAATGCTAAATTTTTATTTATGATTTTATAATTTTTACTAAATTTTAACTATTAATAAAAGTAAGTTAGAGAATGTGTTATTAACATTTTTTATTGAACCATTAATTTGTTGTCATAAAGAGTACTAATAATATACTTTTAATATACTATCTATCACTATAACATGTTTGGCTTAATTTTTCTTTAACTTATCTTCTCTTTAAAAAAAGAAGTTGAGTCAAATACTTTTCATAAAAAGTTTTAAAAAAATAAGTAACTTATTTTCATAGAACAAATTTTGGAAAAAAAAATTAGCTTAAGTTAGTATGAGAGCTTTTTTACTGCTTACAGCAAGTTATATATACAATCCCTTCTTCAAATTTCAACTCGACTTCAAATACCTTTTTTTATTTTTTTTTATTGACTTTCTAATTTGAGTACTTTGTCAGCTTTTCCACTAAATAATTCTCATATATTTAAATTTAATTTAAATTGTGTTTATTTATTGTGAGTTATTAATTTATTTTCAAATTATTCAATTTAGAAAATTAAAAAAACATATTAAATATTTTTATTTTTTTATTTTTTATTAAATGAAATAAAAAAAGTTTACTGAAAAATTTTTAAAATATATTATAATACTTTTTAGATTATTTATTAATACTTTTTTAATAGATATTAACATTATTGAATTTTTTTTAATAAAAAAATTATATTCTAAAATATTATTGAAAATAATATAGAAATGTTTGAATATTTTATCTTTATAATTGATACTTAAATTTATTTAATTAATATAGATATAATAAAATATTTATAAATAATCTTTAAAATTAATTTTATTAATTAATATTACTTTTGACATTTTTTAATTAAAAATTTTAAATGTATTCATTACATAAAATAAAAGAACACTGCTAAACCAACTAAATAATATAGTTAAATGAAATTTTGATATTTTAAAATATTTATAATTTTAATTCTGAGAATTAAATTTAGATTTTGATATTTTTAATTTTTTAATTTATAGTTAAGTTTTTGAGTTTTTAATTACAACATTATATTTATTAAATAGTTTTTGGATTATTTATTCAATATATATTGACATTATTGAATTCTGTTTAAATAAATTGTTTTTTATCTTATGAAAATATTATTCAACGATAATATAGAAGTTTTAAATATTCAATCTTTTGTAATGAATACTTAAATTTATTTAGTTAAGATTATATATAATAAAATATTGGTAAATCATCTTTAAAATTAATTTTTATTAATTGAAACAATTTTTGACATTTTTGAAATTAAAAATTTAAATGTATATATTTAATACTTTTATGTATTTTTGTTATCATTAAATAAATTTATGTTGACTAAATTAATTTTAGATGATTTTAACCAAAAATTAATTTTACATGATTTTGTTTTTTTTTATCAATATATTCTTCTATTGTGTGAGAGAAATAGTTTTAAATAAATTTAAAAAATTTATCGAACTAGGGGTGTTCACGAGTACGAGTAGCCCGTTGACCTGAACCAACCCAAACCGACCCAATTAGTTCGGGTCATTTTCTTTAGCGTTCAGGTCGCGTCCAACCCAACCTGTTCAAACATGTTCAAGTACGAGTCAGGTAACAGGTTTTAATTTATAGACCCGTGTACCCGTTATGCAACCCATTAAGTGACATTTTATTTAATTTTTTATTTTTTATATACTAATAATTATTAATTAGTGAATTACTAATACTAAATAAGACAAAGAGTAAAGACACCTCACACACTCGTGAAGTCGTGAATCCCTATTAATTTTGGAAATATATATATATATATACACACACACACACACACTACATATTCCATGCATATTATTGTTGTTATTTTTCTCTCGACTCTCGTTCTAAGTTTCTTGTAAGTTTTATATGAATTTTAGGATCAAGAATGATGAGAAACAAAGTCCAAAACTAAATACAATATTTTTATAATGTGTCAAAATTTATAAAAAATATATATAATTTTTTTTTATTTTTGAAATATACGAACCTGATTACGCGACCAAACCAACCTGTTAATGACCGGGTTGGTTTGGGTCGAGTCTAACACAAAAAAATGTGAACTCGACCCGACCCAAACTATTTTGAGCGGGTTGGGTAACGTGTTTGGCCAAACTCGACCTGACCCGTGAACACGCCTATATCGAACAACTTTTATCTTAAAAGGAGATCTAAAAGTAAAAAAATAAAATTACCAAACAATTTCTATTTTATTTTTAAATCTTTTATTTTAAATTTTAACTTCAAAATTGCTTTTAAGCTAAAAAAAATTGGGTCAAACATAACCTTAATTAAAATTTATTAGAAATGATAAAATCATAAATATGACTTATTAAATTAAAAGATTTACAAAAAATTTATTATTTCTAATAAATTTTAATCAATGGAATATATTTAGGAGTGTGTTAGAACCTTTTCTCTTGTTACCATATTATAAAGCTTACTTTTACCGTTGTGGTTTCCTTTTTCGTGGTGGAATTTCCCATTTAACAATTGTAAGTTTCTGTTTTCAGTATTTTGTTAGATTCTTTACTTTTTTGGTGATGTATTTCGTGAGATTCCATTCCTCTTATCGCTTTGAGTTTTTCACTTTGTTTGTTCTATAGAATAATATCTTGTTGTCATCACCAGATATCGCCATCTCTTTTTTGATGGCTTAAAAAAAATTAAAGAGTATCTTAAAAAGTTTTTATATATTATCATAAACAAATTAATAAATAAATTCATTCTTAATTATAAATTCCTCTTTTTCATTATAATTGTAATTTTATAATTTATTTAATGGAATACAGCAATTCTTTTCATTGAATAAGTTATATTTCAAGCTACCCCTCAAAAAGTCCGTTTGATAAAAGAACACTTTTGGGATTTTAATTCATTTTTCAAAAGTAGTTTTTTTTTTAATTATATGGTAAATACATTCTCAAATACAACCAAATAAAACTTCGGGAATAAGTTCATTAAATTAATTACAATAAGCAGTAGTTTAAAATATAAAAAAAATGATGATTACAAAATGATTTTATTATAGTTGGAGAGTAGTGGCATAGAATGTTGCATTGATTGGCTGTGATTGTGAGTTATGGTCGGCAATAAATATAAAATTCTAGTAAGTGAAGAAGAAGCAAAGCAAAAGTATTAGTTGGAATAGTCAGAGGCTGAGAGGTTGATTCTAACTTCTATTTATTGTATTGTACTTTGGATCTCATTCTTGTCACGATCATCATTTCTACCAAAATCGATCACACATGAAGGGAAATAGTTCTCACAAGCACAAATGCAATAACATGAAGTTGTCCAATCAGTATTGTTTATAGGCATTTCCAAAGCTAAGTTTACAGTTTGTTGGGCCAAAATATTAATTTTGAATAGATGGCTTGCTTGCTTGTCCCATTTAAAAGATGGTTAATGGCTTACTTACTCTCTTTTTCCAACCTTTCAATATGTATAGAAAAAATAAAAGAAAGAAAACTATTAATAATGTGTTTAACTTTTTCATTAATAAGAATTACTAAACACGTAAATGAAAAAGTAATGATTAATTATTTTTTAGTAAATGTACATTAAGTTCTTTTTAGCGAAAAATTAAGTACGCGTTGACACTATCAACATCTTCATTTTAACAAAGAAAGAAATTATGCATGAACAATACAATAATTTTTATCCGGTAAATATTGTTGCATGGAAAAGTGGTGATATGTAACTAGTTTTTTTTGGTGTATAATGAGGGCAATAAAATTAGAACCTAGAACTTTGTATATACTATCTAACCTGCAATAAATAGGCCAATCCTAGTGGGTATAAATGTATAGCTGATTTTATAAAATGAATAATGATTATTTTTTCTTAATCACTCATTTCAATATTTGTACAATTTTCATCCTATAACTAGCAAAAACATCACTAAGTACGTTGATAGAAATTTTTTTAATTAGAAGTCTTGAATTTAAAATTTGAGTTCCTTAAAGTATAGTTACGTGAAAATATTGAAAATATATATAATATATATATATATATATATATATATATCATTCATAACGATTCTAATTGGTTCAACCCGAATTAGTTAGATATACAATATGATGTCGGGTGGCATATAACGAGGCTTAGACTACAAATCACGGTGTTACGTCACACACTTATACAAAAGTTTAATACTTTACTAATCACATAACAACTAATTCAATAGCGATAACAATTGTAAATTTTGATTTGGAAAATACTAAAATTATAACAGCAGATAGATCATTAAATTTTCTCGAGCAGCCAAACTCAATATTATTCATCTAATTGCGTGACATAACTTGCAACGGAGCATGTTCAAGTTTACCAATTGAGCTTCCACACCCAATTGGGAAGAGAGGCAAAGCTCAACATACAAAATGTATGAAGCATGCAAAACTCTTTGCACATGCCACAAAATCATCCTCAGAATGATTAGCTATGACTAACAGATCGATTAGTTAAACTAGCAGCGTTAACTCTCTTCAAAACTATATAAAAGTGGTTTTAGTTGTCAACTTGCCATGATCTCATAGCTAACATGAAAATGTACGCTAGGAGATTGCAGCGCCAGTGCAGACTGGTGAAGAATGACTATGACATGGGGGATAAACAATTATTGTGTTCCCATATCTCATAATCAAACAAATCAAATGCGTATTATGCGCATCCCATGCTCCAAATTCTAATAGTTGACCAAATGTGCAAAGGTCCCACCTCCCCTATAACCTATAAATTTACATAGGTTATGTTCATCTGTGGCATGTGGGTCCCATGAAAGATTCAATGACTAGGATCCCCCAATTGGTGGAAGAAATTTTGTGGAATAATTTCTCCATTTTTCATTGAAACTTCAATTTTGCCCAAGACTTAAAGCCCGCATGTTAAAAATTTGAATTAAAGATAAGCCACATACTGAAATTTCAAATTCCACACATAGCATCTTCGATCCTGAGATAAACCAAGCTTATAAATATAAGAAATAATTAATGTAATCAAATGCAGCTAAATATTATAAATATATAAATGTTCCTCCCTTTGGAAATTTCTTGCATGCTTTTTACATTAAGTGTTTTTTATTCCTCCGGAAAAGATTAGCCCCACCGTTTTATTTGGTGGATCTTATTACAAATATAAACCTATAAAAATATGAGACTTGGACAGTGAGAAGATTGTTGGCTTGTGGCTTATGATTGTCGTGCTGTGTCAAAACAATTCTTACTCCAAAAGAAAGTAAGGATCTTTTTGTACATTTTCATGACTAAATAATTAACTATAGGTTAGTTGAAAAGCAAGACCAGAGAGAGAACCCAAGCTATAAAGAGTAGATAAAGTCTATATGAGACTAGATGTTATAACAATTGGGTACTTAAGAGGAGAAAAAGAAAAAGAAAATTACTCAGTTCAGCAATAGAATTTTCTCTTAATTAGGATGATAGAATTTTATATTTACAATTAAACACTTACAAAAGCTCAAGCTGATTGACAAGCGTTATAGCTTTCTTTCCCTTGAATAATTGTAATTATCCACGCTTCAGGTAAGAGTAAAGTCTATTTTGTATGTACAACTACTGCTCGTACCAAAATTAGATGGAGTGAAGTTTATATAAAGGATTAGCATCAAGCATGCATTGTTCTAGTTTCCCAAGTTAATATTTCTATGTGTGTGTGTGCGCGCGCTAGTTTCCAGTAGGAGCAGTGTATTGAAGGTGATCAGCTGTGGAACCATATCAAATCCAATATTAATATTCGAAGCTAAGCAATATGAAAACTAAGTAAAAGGCTTAAATAATTTTTTCGTCCTTATAAAATAGGAAGTTTTTGTTTTTAGTCTTTTATTTATTTATTTTTTTCATTTTTGTCTCTATAATAATTTTTTTTGTTTCATTTTGGTTTTTATCGTCAGGTTTGTCTGTCAAATTTGACAGAGGATCAAAAGAGAAAATGCATAAATTATAAGGACCAAAAATTAAAAGGAACAAAATACAAACAACCAAAATTAAGAGGACCAAAACGAAAATAATCTTATATTATAGGGACTAAATAGTTATTTAAATCAAATTTATAAAAATTAAACCTTCAAATACTATAAATGCACTAATAGGAAGCATAAAAATTAAACCTATAATGTATGCATTAGTGACTAGCAAAAAAATTATTAAAATTAAACCTTAAACATACAACTTTGTAGAAGTCATACAATGTTGCAATCACTTTCAAGTTATAAAGCAAATATAGCAAATGGCAAGCAACAAAAGCGAAAAATAAAACAAGACAAAGGTATCAAAACAAATGGTAGCAGTCTAGCAAACAAGCGCGAAATTAGGGGTGTGCAAAAAATCCAAACCGAACTGAATCACTCCATAACCAAACCAAACCTAATTTAAAAAAATCGAACCAAGCTGCTCTTAGTTCTTTGAAAAACCGAATCATATATGATTGTGAAATGGATAATTGAACCGAACCAAATCCAAAAATTAAAACGAAACATTTTTGAAAAAATCAAATTGAATCGTTTTTTTAAAAAAGGTTCAATTAACTGAACTGTTTTTCAAAAAATAGTTCGGTTTAGTTCGATTTTTTGAGATATCCATTTTTTGCACAGCCCTAAGTGGAATAACAAAGAAAGCATAAAAAGATGTATGATATTATTATTATATATGAGCAAATTACAGTAGCACACTGCACCCTCTAAAGTTTCTTGACGTTGCACATGACTACCCTTCTTTTTTAACATTTATAGCAACGCCCCTTATAGGAGTACACGATATAATGTGTTTCTTAGGTAATACATGATGTTAGTGTAATATATAAAGGGTGTCAGTGTATGTATAAGAGTGTCTGTGTAATGTTTTTCAAACAATTAAGAGTACTAGTGTAATTTATAATTTTTTTGACTAGTCACCAATGCATTTATTGTAGGTTTAATTTTTTTGCTCCCCATCAATGCATTTATAGTGTTTGAATTTATATATATATATATATATAAATTTGATTTAAATTATTGTTTACGTCCTTGTAATATAAGATTGTTTTGTTTTGGTCCTCTTAATTTTAGTTGTTTTCATTTTGGTCCTCTTAATTTTTGATCCCTATAATTTATGCATTTTTTCTTTTAGTCTTTTTGTTAGATTTGGTGGACAAACCTGATGGCAGGAACCAAAATAAAACAAAAAATATTATAGGGATGAAAATGAAAAAAAAATAAAGAACAAAAAGCAAAAACCTCCTATTTTATATAGACAAACAAATTATTTAGCCTAAATAAAACATTAAAATGTATTAGTTTTGTACAAAAATCTCATCAATTTGAATTATCCAATGTCAATAAAAAAAATATAGCTATTACACAATTTGGTTTATGGAAGAGATCATTTGTGTTGTTTTGCTTTAAAGTCTATAACGATACATATATATATATAAACACTATATTAGGCATCTGATTAATTGAGATCATATTGGGTAAAATTATTATAGGTAATAAAGTTCTTCTCTCAAGTTTCTAATATAATTGTATCATTAAGTATTTAAATTAAAGACCTATAATTAAAATAGAACATCCGTTTAATTAGCCTATATATTTATTCTTACATTATAAATTAAAATTCACAATTTAGAGAGTAAGACTTTTATTGTTTTCAATATTTTAATTAGACATTTTAATAGGCCTAAATAACTTTTTCGTTCCTATAAAATAGGAGGTTTTGTTTTTAGTCTTTTATGTATTTTTTTTTCATTTTTGTCCCTACAATATTTTTTTTTGTTTCATTATGGTCCCTATCATCAGGTTCGTCCGTCAAATCTAACGAAAATAATTACAAGAACCAAAATAGAAAATGCAAAAACTTATAGGAACCAAAAATTGAGAAGACCAAAATGAAAACAACCAAAATTAATAGGATCAAAAGGAAAAAAATCTTATATTATAGGAACTAAATAGTTATTTAGACCAGATTTATAAAAATTAAACCTTCAAACATTGCAAATGTAGTACTATTATAATTTGCTCATAATAATAACATCGTACATCTTTATTCTTTTTTCTTTGTTATTCCATGATCATTTGCTATCATTCATTTTAATACCTTTGTTTTGTTTTATGTTTCGCTTTTGTTACTCCCCATTTGTTATATGTACTTGATAACATGAATGTGATTGCATCGTTGCATAGCTATTATGAAATTGTATGTTTAAGGTTTAATTTTAATAATTTTTTTGATTGGTCACTAGTGCATTTATTGTAGATTTAATTTTTCTACTCCCCATCAATGCATTTGTAGTGTTTGAAGGTTTAATTTTTATAAATTTGGTTTAAATATATAATTGTTTAGTCCCTATAATATAAGATTGCTTTCTTTTTTATCCTCTTAATTTTTGTTCTTTTCATTTTGTCCTCTCAATTTTTGGTCCCCATAATTTTTTTGATTTTTATTTTGGTTCCTGTAATTTTTCCCATTAGATTTGATAGACGAATTTGAAGACAAGGACCATAATGAAACAAAAAAATATTATAGGGAAGAAAATTAAAAAAAAATAAAGGACTAAAAGCAAAAAAGTTATTTAAGCTTTCTCAATATTATCTATTTTTTTGCCTTTAGATATGTCTTTCACACACTACATTTGCAACTAACTAGTTAAAAAAAATCTCTCAACCATTTCAAACTATCATCATTTTATCTTTATATGCATATATTTGATCTTCTTAACCACTTATCTCTTTCAATCTACCCTCTTTATCTCTATCTCTAAATTAAATTTCAATCATTTTTTAAAAGAAATTGTCAATAATTAAAAATTTCTTTACACCACAATTTAAATTGTTCATTATAAATCTACAATGTAATTTATATATTCAAAGATATGTATATATTATGAATTTTAATTATATAAAAATAAATATTTATCATATGTAATGCATAGACTAAAAATATTAGTTCAGTAGTATTTGTATTATTTTGGTTTCTAAAAATATTAAGTTATATAAGGGTGTTTGTGATGTGGTTTGATTCAATTGTAGACAAAATGTCATCCAAAATAAACATAAAAATAATATGTTGTTATGTTTGAATGAAATATTAAATTTGAACCAAAGTAAACTAATATTTTGTGGTTCAGTTTGATGGTTTTTAATTTTTTTTGCTTTATTTTTTTATGACTTTCAAAATTATTTTCAATTTAATAAGTAACAAAATAAATTGACATGATGTAAAATATAATAAGATTGAGTTATGCTCATGATCAACTTTTGAAAATGACATTTACATATATAACTATAAGTAATAGAGCAACAAAAAACTACATATGATAATAACTATCTTACAAATCTCTTATAAAAAGAAATGTATTATAAATGATTAATAATCTATTAGTCATTCTCAATGTTATAAACTTATAATTTAATATAACGAAAAAATTTAGTCATACTATTTGTTGGTGTCACTTTGTGAAAATTCTCAAGTGTTGCAAAATGCTTTCAACTAGATTTTTTGAAGTTGCTTCGAGTTAAAATTTGAAATCGAATTGAAGAATCGAACTCGAAGAATTAAGAATCGACTTACCCACGTAAAGCCCCAATCATGGGTAATGAATTTACTGGGGATTAAATCGTTGGTAATGCGAAAAATAACCACGGCTAAATCTTTTTATTTTAGTGACACCAGAAGCTAGGGGTGTTAGTGGAACAGATTAGGACGAGTTAACTTATCTTCTTATTTGTCCAAAATTTTAATAAGGTCAATTTTATGAACCCCAAACTTAACCTAATCAAAACTCGATAACATTTAGGATAAGACTGGGTCAACCTGACTTATTGACACAATAAATTAATCTTAACATCATATATAGCTAAACTGTATAATTAAAGAAGTATACAACTACAATTAAGGTATATTTTACAATATATATTTTAAGATAAATGATGTCAATATAAATATAGTATCATGTTAGAAAAACATTATTTATTAAATCAAGAAGTTATATTATTAATACATAGTTGTTTTAAAAATTATACTTTTTAAAAGAATATATATTACTAGACCATGGATAACCCAAACTTGTCCTCAAAATGCATCGGGTCCAATTTTTTAAACCTAAACCCGTCAAAAGTTACTTCAGGCTGGGTCGGGTTGGTGGGATGGGACTACTCATGAACACCCTTACCAGAAGTTACTCTCTAATTGATTCACAAAGGTATAGGTTATGTTTTGCCTTTTTTTTTTTTTTTAATTAAAGCTTAAAATAAGAAGTTTAAAAATAAAGTAGAAATTGTTTGGTAAAAAAAATTTAAATTTTAAATTTATTTTAGACTAATTGCCTTACTCAATAGAATAATATATTGATAAAATAAAAAAAAGTATATAAAATTAATTTTTGGTTACAATAATGTAAAATTAATTTAATCAATATAAATTTACTTTAATAATAACAAAAATACATAAAATTATTAAAATATATACATTTAAAATTTTTAATTTCAAAAATATCAAAAATTATTTTAATTATTAAAAATTAAATTTAAATATAATTTACAAATATTTTTATATATAATATTAATTACATAAATTTAAGTATTAATTACAAAAGATAAAATATTTAAAAACTTTTATATGGTTGTTCCATAATATTATCAAAAGATAAAAAATAATTTATTTAAACAGAATTCAAAAATTTCCACGTATATGAAATAGTATTTAATAAATAATATAAATAAAATATTTAATAAATATATTGTTGGAATTAAAAATTAAAAACTTAACTACAAATTAAAAATTAAAAAATCTGAAATCTAAATTAAATTTAAAGAATAAAAATTATTAATATTTTTAAATATCAAAAATTTTATTTAATTATATTATTTACTCATTTCAATATCGTTCTTTTATTTTATATAATTAATATATTTAAATTTTTTAATTTTGAAAATGTTAAAAATTATTTTAATTAATAAAAATTAATTTTAAAGATGATTTATAAATATATTATTATATATCATATGAATTAAATAAATTTAAGTATTAAACACAAAATATAAAATATTTAAAAACTTCTATATATTATTGTTCAATAATAGTTTTAGAAGATAAAAAATAATTTATTTAAATAGAATTCAATAATGTCAATATATATTAAAACGTATTTAATTATAACTAAATATATTGTTATAATTAAGAATTCAAAAACTTAACAACAAAATAAAAATTTGAAAAAATAGGAAATTTAAAGAATAAAAATTATAAATAATTAAAAAATTATTTAACTATATTATTTAATCATTTCAATGATGTTCTTTTATTTCACGTAAAGAAAATTAAAAAATAAAAAATAATTTAACACTAAACAAATTGTGACCTTACAATAAATAAATATAATTTAAAATAAACTAATATATATTATTTAATGGGAAAGCCCATGAAGCATTCAAATTGGGAAATCAGTAAAAAATTAAAACTTGGTATTTTTGGTCACATTAGAATTTGATGAGGGGATTGTGTGGAAGCTGACGAAGCACTCAAATTAGAAAATTAGTGAAATTTTTTTAAAATGGTATTTTTAGTCACGTGCTTCAAAGAGGGGACTGTATGAATAAGCTTTGTATAAGCTATAAAAATCACCCCTTACCAACCTAATTATAAGCTATTTTTTTTTCAAATTTTGTTCTATGGAAATAAGTTACTTAATTTTTTAAGAGTTTTTTCATGATGAGTGTTTAACCTAACTTCTCCTTTTAAGGAGAAGATAAGCCCAAGATATAATCAACTTAATCGAAAAAGTTTTTCACACTAGCTAATGGTCGGTGTTTTTGTTGCTAAATGACTCAACAATATGGCACATTTTAGCAATTTTTGTCGAATTGCTCGCTATATGACAAATACTACTATAAAATTAGAGATTCAATCCCAAAAAATAGTTGCTATATACATCGTCAACAATTTTGACTTGAAAAACTTGTCCAGAAGCTATGTAGCTAAATTTGACAAAATTTAGCAACTGATTGTGTCTGTGACCGTGTTTATTGATTGCTAAGACAATTGCTAAATCATTACAAGCTACCAAAAGCATGTAGTCACTGTTAGCGATGAATATTGTTTGATCACTAAATTTAGTTGCTATTTGTATTTTTTCTTGTAGTATTCTTTTGAGAATTATCAATATCTAAATTTGTCCTACAATATGATAATAAACATGAGACCAAAATTCATATTCCCCTCAAAATATGACATGGTGATATCCTCACATTTTCCCTTTACCCATAAGGCAATAAACTTTACAAAGCTGAAATTTATCTGCTTTCTATGTAGCTAAATTGACCAAGTAATAGAGCTCCATATTAGCTTCCAGATTTCCTTGCTCTTTTTTTTTTTTTCTTCAAGCCATTTCTAAGTTCATCAAGAAATGAATTTTTCCACACCTTGAAAAGAGTCATATCATACCCAAATACTCATAGCTCATTTGTCAAATATAACAAGAGACTTTACACTGTGAGAAATAAATTATCTGTTTTCTCAGCTTCAGATCGTTACAAAATACACAACACAACCTATCATTTTGTGTCGAAATTTCTCTTTTATGTAAGTTTTCCTTTGTTGGAGTTTTTGTCCAGGACTTTCCAAGCAAAAACTGTAATTTTCAGTGGGACACTTTTAACCAAACTAATACCTCATTTTCTTTAAGATAGTGAACTACTCATTTGATAGAAGTCAAATCCATATATGTATAATCATCATTTATGTTTGTTTTGCATTTCATTAATTTTCCCTTTCTTAGCTGCAAAATATTGATTAATAATCCCCATTTATTTCAACCGAAGTTTGAATATTGTTGATGTAAGTGCACTGCATTGGTGAAGCTTACAAACTATTTTTGGTAAAGCTTTCTTAGTGTTTAGCACTATGGACTGGCCCAACATAGAGGTGACCCTCAGAAAGAATATGCTAATGGGTGTTGGTCTGAATATGGATGGATTTAGACTATGCCCTTCATTCTGACCTTGAATGTCTCAAGCTAGCTGGCCCAGCCCAGGATCAAACCTTGGCTTTGGAAGTGCCCAAGTGTTTCTTTCTTGCAAAGGAGAATATTTACCAATTTGATAACCAAGGTATAACAAAATACAACTAGTACAATAAGAGATCTATGTATCTATGGTCTCATGGACCCGAAAAAATACATACATGTTGTAACACCTCAAAATTATATAAGTATAATATTAATAATAACATGTCAAGCTTATGTGATATCTGTCATATTTTTAAAAATGTGAAGTGATTTTTTTTTTCAATACCTAAATGAGCAGAACATGCATAAATATTTACTATATATATATATATATAATTACAAATTACCTAAAGTTAATCGTATCTAATAAATACTAATTTATTTATTTTTATAAGTAAAGAAAATAGAAAAGTAGGAAATGTCATACTACTATTAACTTTGTTAAAATTTTTAAGTCTTGCACACAAGTTTTAATTTATTTAAATTTATAGAATTTTCTCTAAATTTAAACAAATGAGACTTCTTTCAAACACCAATAGTATTAACAATTATCAAAATAATACTCTTATGTTTTTCGTATTAAAAAAACTAGGAAAAAGAGAGGATGTCACACATATACCCACAAATTTCTTTACATTTTCATTCAAGAATCAGTAGTCAATTGTAGCTAAATACGTTATACTTTAATTTGCCTGTTGTAGCCTGTATGTTTCAAGTGTTGAACATGGCAGATCTGATGTCCTAGCTAGACAAATCTCTGTAACGATGAAATGTATGATTTCTGACTTTCCATTTTCAACATGTAGAATAAAAACTCATTCCATGTGTCAATAGGCCCTGGCAAGCACCAATGAACACAGTCATTATATGTCGTCACATTATTATTATGGTCCATTGTACGTCCATAAATGTAGTTATTGGGATGTCCGTCAGGCCTTCGCAGCATAATTTCAGTTGTATTTAGCATCAAAAACTTCAAACCCCTCTTCCTCGCTATCTTTTTGGCTGCTCTTAACTCCTTCACTTGAGTCTTATATGTCTCAAAAATGTACCCATCGAACTTCATTTCTTCCTTGCTATAAGGCTTTGTCCTCTCACAACTCCCTCCTTTGTTCCACTCATCATTCTCAAAGTGTGCCGGAGAGAATGTTCTCAAAAATGTCACCCCCCTATACCCTTTAAGATTCGCTATGGTTCTCAATGCAGTTCGGAATGCTTTTCTGTATCCATAGTAGTGAGTAAGGTCTGTGATGTTGTTCTCCCCGCACTTGTGGCACCCTATAAGTTGGCCTTTTTCATAGAACAATGCTGGCCGAAAGAACCACTGGCCAGCTGAGATAATGACAAAATCGAAGTTTTCAACCTCACTAGTCCACGATTCATCTGCCTTATCCAGATACAGGTTCATGGGGTTGTTGTAAGAATGACCCTTGAGGTCAGCATCGTTGGTTCTCACAAAAAATGGGGACCAGAGTGTTACAAGGGTAAAATTGTAATCAACATAGAACCACCTTCGGAAATATATGGGGTCTGTAGTATATCTCTTTGAAATATCCTCAGGACGAGCAACCTAAAAGAGTAAATCATGGAATCATGTTTTTTGAGGATTGTGACTTATCTTCATACTGGACATGCATGTTTGTGTAAAGTAATATGTACGGAAACTCATCAACAAAATGTTATGTCATAACGAGTGAAACAGTAAAAGTGGACTTTGACCAAGGGAGACACAAAGTCACTTTCTCTGAATTTATTCTTCCAAAGGAATTAGTCTTTTCTTGTTAGTTAGGAGATAGTTTTCGATGCACTCACAAAATAAAAAGTAAATGTTAAAATTAAGATAATTGGGTAGTTGACTTGGAATGGAGAGATGGGGTCGCAATAGAAATTGATTTTCAAGTTAATTATTAGGATTGGATGAGTGGCAATGAGCTTGCATAATTTGAGGTGGTAGATTTAAACTTTATCACCACCATTATAAAAAATTATATTATGCATCGTTAAAAATTAAAATTAAGATATTTTATTAAAAAGACATTTATTATGTTAGATCTAATTGCAAAGTATGAGATTCAGTCTCATGTTAAAAGTACGAGAGTTTGGTGTAAGATTTATAAGATTTTGAACTTTTGAACTGATTAATTTTTATGGTGTGATTCTCTCAAGATTTTCATCATTTGTTATCGATCAAAACTCTTCTTCATGTCTCTCATCAACAATCAAGCATCATTAGTGGTGATGACAACATTATATTTGCTTGAAGCTAGTTAAAAAAGTTAGTGCATAACTAGCCTGTGCATATATATAGGTACCAAGGTTACACAAATTGGTAGGATATTAGAATCTAATTGTAAGGTATAAAACTTGAATTCCACATTAAAAGGTTACAATTTTGACTGTAGAATTCATAAGGTTTTGAAGTTCTCTAATTTTTGCTGTGTGATTTCTCCAATGTTTTTATATAATATATATTATGATAGAAATATGAAGTTATTTAATGCTTATTTTTCTAAGTAGTTAATTAAGAATATTTAAGAGAGTAAATAATGAGTTGGATAGAAAAATCCAACAGAAATTTTAAGCTTTAATTAAAAAAAAAAAAAAAAAAGTGTAGTGATTATTACTTACATGATTTAGGAGGCACAACAAAGAATTCATTTGATTTCCTCCCACCGAGTCTCCAAGAAAGGCCATGGACTTTCCTTCTACAAGCTTTAAGAAAAGGGTTGCATCAAAGAGTGGAAGCTGGCATTCATCGGGTTTCCACCTCCATTTGAGGAACTCTCTGTCAGGTCTCCCAAACTTCATGCAGTTTTGCTGGTCTATTATCAAATTGCATGTCTCATTGTCGTAATAGGGCCCTTCACTGTACGGAACCCACTCTCCAGAGAAGATGTTGCATCGTTTCACCTCTGTGACGTTAAAATCCAAAGTGTCTGCATATGTCTTGGGAGAGGAAAAACGAGAGTTTCTCGTAAGACAAAATGGTAACACGAAGAGAAGCACGGCGAATGGAAGCAGGATAACAACACTCTTGGCAGTGTTTCTTGATGACGCGTGCTTCCCATTCCCATTGAGAAGTTGTATGGACCGGAATCTCATGGCTGAGATAAAATCTGCATCAGAAGGTTTGCTAGCTGAAACGGCTTATATACGTACATTGTACTTTGATGTGTGGATAGCATAAAAGATAAAAATCATTTGGGTCAGTAACTAAACGCTATATAGTGGCTTGGCATATTATCATGGATTCATGATATGTCACAGTTTTTGGCGTAAAGTAATCATTACGCATAATGATATACCACGTGTTAAAAAATAAATAAATAACTCTTGTTTTCTTTTTAAGGTAGGTATGGGAGGTATGGGTATGGGAGGGGGTCAAACAGGAGAAGGTGAAAATATTTTTAGTTTCTTTTTTTTTTAGTTTACACCAAGAATATTTTTAACTGATAGTCAGAGACTAATTTCTTTTTCAAAACATAGAGATTACAAAAGTAAATTTTGTCTATCCCAACAAAGGTTTTTTTATTTACATGGCTAAGAATCGAATTCCTGATAATATAGTCAAACTGTGCTCAATTAAACATTTTGAGTTGTTGAAAGTAACATCTACTGCCTCAGCTAAAGCATTAGCGTTTTACCTTTGTAACAGGTAAAACAACTCTGCTTGTAGAAGCAAAATGTTTTGGTTTCGCCAAGTGACAACAACTAGCTACTGTCATTTTTTTTTAACCATTAATTGAAAGGTATGTGATGTGTCTTGTTTGTATGATTATATTTTAAGTTTTAATATTTTAGTGTCTTCTATCCTTTACAGAGGCGAAATAGTAAATAATAATAAAAAATAAGATGATTTGCTACGTGACAAACATCACTCCAAATCATTTTTATTTTTTTTTTGCATTTTTAGCAATTAATTTCCAAATTCATCCTAAATTAGTTAAAAGGCCAATGAATATATAGTTTTTTTTTTAACGTGATATAATCCTATTACTTCTTTTTATTTCTAGTTCTGCTTACAATGGTTCGGTGCTTGCTTCTGCACATTTATTTTTATGTGCATATACAAGGTTAATGATACTTTTTCATTAATTAATAATGGAGGATAAACTGTTTAATGAAGTATTTATTCAATAATTTCGCTATTATATGTACGAGTGTTTACGTCATAAATTTAATCATGAAACTTATTGAAATAAGTTAAAAGAAACTCTTTTTTTTGTAAATTACACCAAAAAATTATTGAAATAAGTTATTTTCATAAATTCAAAAAAAACTCCCGATAACTTCTTCTAAGCGCTCCTTAAGTCTCGATTAATAAAGGAAAATATATTTTAAATACAATTATTTAGGATGTTTTAATGCGAATTTTTAATAGTAACATGTTAATAAAATATGTCCAAAAGCAGAAAAGTGAACTCAAGTTCCCATGGGTTAAACGTTAGTTTCTTTTGCGGTCTTTGTTGTGGTAGGACTTGCCAGTTAATACCGTTCTATGGAAGCAAAAATTAAAAGCAAAAAGAAATAAACATAAAGCAATCATGTTGAAAAGTTTGTGGCACTTGGCACCTACCAATGAAAATGAGAGGCCTGAAAACATTAAAGAGGATGGATGAGGGATTAAAGGGGAGTGGGTGCGAAGTTTTCGACATTATATTATTATTAAAAAATTATTAACACATATGTAAACAAAATAAATCGAAGATAAGATATCGACCTTAAGTCGCTATACTTTATCGTGCATACATTGAAATGTAGTAAATAATAAATAATAAATATAATAATTGGACCACATAAAAAATTAATAATTAGAAAATATTAAGAAAAATATTTGCGAAACCCGTTACTTCACTTTTGCAATAGTTTAGTGTGTGGGTCTCCCTCTTGCAATCACCATTTAATTTATGCAGTTCTAGTTTCCATACGCCATTAGTATGAAAGGGGTAAAGACGCGAAGTGAGGGCATTTTGTTGGGAGAATGCTTTAAATAGGATTGTTTTTAAAGGAAAATATATGTAGGAATAAAAAAAAGTATAGGGCTGAAATATTATTCATTTCAGCTTATTAAGAGCTTTAATTTAAGTGGCATCATCCTAAAAAAAATTAATTAATTAAGTGGCATCAAGTTACTTATAAATTTGGAAAATACTTGATCTTGGAATAGAATTTTATTGAGGGGGTGTTGGTGCACAAAAGCTATAATTATTGGATTAAAAATTTTATAAATGGACGGCTGAGATTAAAATTATGAAATGAAAAATTCTTAATCTCTTTTCTCATTCTCCCTCCTCCTTCCACATATTAATAAATTACATCTTTAATTAAGTATATTTTAAGAAAATTAAAATTATAATAACTAGCATATTTCTAGTATATAAGAGAAAGGATAGGATCTCTTGACATTAGTTATAAGACTTACATCAAATTCAAACTGTTAATATATAAATTATATTATAGGTACAAAGGTATTCATCGGCTGTACCAATAACTAATCTCTACCAAAAAATTTGGTTGACCACTTTAAGTGAAAATTTCCCCTTCAGCCACGTTTTTTATCCACAAAACTTAAACTCGAGACCTTGTTAGAAAAATTCAAGTCTAGTTCCACTTGGACCAATGTAATGTTGATGTTAATTCAGTCTTTTATATTCAGATGAATATATAGTAAAATATATAATTACATTAATTATGATAAAAATATTTATTAATCAATCAAGTAATCAATTAACTTAAATGATTTAATTAATTTAAATTAAAAATATAACTAAATACAACATGTCAAAACTCAAAATTAACGTAACTATATATATTTTAGTATTTATTATGAGAAAAATTGTAAATAAAATAATCCATTAATATTTTTCATAAATAAATAAAGCAAAAAGTTAAATCAATCAAACTATCAATATAAAATCAAACCAAATAATTTAATTGATTGATTAAAGTTAACTAATTGATTGTCACAAAATATATTAAAGCTACTATATATATTAAGATACTATAAATTGTAGAATTAATATGTATTAACAGTTTGAATTTAGTTTAAGTCTTTAGATTTACACCTAGTATCAATGAATATTATCCCATAAGTGTATATATATTAACAATAATGAATAGTGACATATAGTCAACTAGTATTTTAGTTTGTGCAATATATAAGATAAATGTTTATTTTATATAACTAAAATTTATAATAAATAAATGCTTTTAAATATATAAATTATATTATAATTAAAATTCATAATAAATAAATATTTTAAACATATAAATTCATAATAAATAAATATTTTAAACATATAAATTATATGTTTACATTGTGATAAATAATTTACATTGTGATACAAGATTATTTTTAACTATTGATAATTTTTTTTAATTATTAAAATTTAATTTAAAATAAATATGAAAATGAAAAATTGAAAGATGAACATTAAAAAAATCTCAAAAAATGTTCCTGTTGAAGAAAATTACTAACAATGCTTTCATTAAAAAATAGCTCCTAAAAAAGCTCTCATTTAAGATAGTTATTTTAATTTATATGTATGGAGGATGAATATGCAAGGTTTGGTCTTATACAAAATTACTAAACCGAATCTAACTTAATTAAAACTGAAGATATAAATTTACTCTTATACTATAAATTAGAATTTCTAACTTGAATGGTAGAGTGTGTGTGTGTGTGTGTGTGTGTGTGTGTGTGTGTGTGTGTGTGTGTGTGTGTGTGTAGCTCTCATTTAAGATAGTTATTTTAATTTATATGTATGGAGGATGAATATGCAAGGTTTGGTCTTATACAAAATTACTAAACCGAATCTAACTTAATTAAAACTGAAGATATAAATTTACTCTTATACTATAAATTAGAATTTCTAACTTGAATGGTAGAGTGTGTGTGTGTGTGTGTGTGTGTGTGTGTGTTATTTTAATTTATATGTATGGAGGATGAATATGCAAGGTTTGGTCTTATACAAAATTACTAAACCGAATCTAACTTAATTAAAACTGAAGATATAAATTTACTCTTATACTATAAATTAGAATTTCTAACTTGAATGGTAGAGTGTGTGTGTGTGTGTGTGTGTGTTATTTTAATTTATATGTATGGAGGATGAATATGCAAGGTTTGGTCTTATACAAAATTACTAAACCGAATCTAACTTAATTAAATGCAAGGTTTGGTCTTATACAAAATTACTAAACCGAATCTAACTTAATTAAAACTGAAGATATAAATTTGTGTGTGTGTGTGTGTGTGTGTGTGTGTGTGTGTTATTTTAATTTATATGTATGGAGGATGAATATGCAAGGTTTGGTCTTATACAAAATTACTAAACCGAATCTAACTTAATTAAATGCAAGGTTTGGTCTTATACAAAATTACTAAACCGAATCTAACTTAATTAAAACTGAAGATATAAATTTGTGTGTGTGTGTGTGTGTGTGTGGTGTGTGTGTGTGTGTGTGTGTGTGTGTGTGTGTGTGTGTGTGTGTGTGTGTGTGTGTGTGTGTGTGTGTGTGTGTGTGTGTGTGTGTGTGTGTGTGTGTGTGTGTGTGTGTGTGTGTGTGTGTGTGTGTGTGTGTGTGTGTGTGTGTGTGTGTGTGTGTGTGTGTGTGTGTGTGTGTGTGTGTGTGTGTGTGTGTGTGTGTGTGTGTGTGTGTGTGTGTGTGTGTGTGTGTGTGTGTGTGTGTGTGTGTGTGTGTGTGTGTGTGTGTGTGTGTGTGTGTGTGTGTGTGTGTGTGTTGTGTGTGGTGTGTGTGTGTTGTGGGTGTGTGTGTGTGTGTGTGTGTGTGTGTGTGTGTGTGTGTGTGTGGTGTGTGTGTGTGTGTGTGTGTGTGTGTGTGTGTGTGTGTGTGTGTGTGTGTGTGTGTGTGTGTGTGGAAAGAGTCACACACGTTTGTAAAACAGAAAAGCCTAACATGTGTATTTCATTTTGTAAATAAAATTCGCTTAAAGATATATTTTTAATGAGATTATTGAGTTAATTAAGTCAATTATATATTAATAAAAATGTGTGTTTATGCTAAAAAAGTATGTAGAATTTAATTTTAATATTTAATAGGATTTAAATAATTTAATTTTATATATTTTTGGCAAAAAATAATAACTAAAATAAATAACAACATTAATAGGTCCGAAAAAAATTCAAGCCAAATTGGTTCGATGGCCCAGAGGCCTATATAGGGCTGGGTTGGGCCAAAAAAAAAGAGGCCTAGACACAAATTGAGCCGGCCCACCCAATTTGACAACTCTAATTTCACACACTATATTTTTGCAACTAGTTTTTTTTTATTTGACGAGAATCTTTGCAACTAGCTAAAAAATATTTCTCTCAATTGTCTCAAACTATCATCCTTTATATTTCTTTATCTTTATACTTGATTTTTTTTAACTACCTATCCAATTCAACTTAAAAAAAAAAACCTTATATCACATCCAAATTATTTATTATTGGGGGAAAGAGACACTCCGTGCCTCTTTGTATGTAGTTAGTGGGGTGTACAATTATTTTTGAAATTGAACTTTATATGTAGTTAGTAGGTAGTTTTCTTTTTATATGTAGCTAAAAGATAACAACAACATAGTTCATAATGTTAGTTAAGATGCAAAATAGTCTGAAAAAATGTGAAGACGAAAAGTAGATATCGTCATTACAATAGTTATAGAGTCATAGATTATAGATTATGAATAAATTCAAATATATAATTTATATATGTAAAATATTTATTTATTATGAATTATAAGTACAATTATATTGAAATAAATGTTTATAATGTATAATGTATAGACTAAAATATTACTTAAATTTTAAAACCAAACCTCTTGTCTTTTTTAAACCGGTTTACGCATATAAAATAGGATTAGGTGTAAAATTAATTTTAAGAATCATTTTTAATTTAAAACTAGTTTTAAAATTAGCTTTTAATTTAAAGACAAATTTTAAAACGAAAATTCATTTTAAAAATGATTTAAAACAGATTTAAAAATAGTTTTAAAAAAGAATTTTGTAAAAAAAAAGTAAAACTGATTTTAATTATGAAATAAGCATTGCTACATTCATAACTAACTTTTGTGTAAAACTGAGAGCAGGTCCAATTATAAATAATGACTTTGCATTATTGTTATCAGCAAAACTTTATACTAAGAGGCTCAGAATACAACTTGAGAAGAAGGTGGCGCCGTGGTGGTGGGCTCACCGGCATGGGAATAATGTATAAGTCAAGCCAAAATCCAAGTGCCACTTAAGTGGTCCTTGTGTCCAATATCAATTGCATAAAAGCATGACAAAATTTTGAATTTATGTATATATCTTTATTCCACCATAACATCCAAAATGCCAACATTAATTTAATCTAATTTATTCCACCAATTATTTGAATTAATGATGATGCATAGATTTTTTAAAATAGGCCGACCATTTTTTTGATTAGTCTGAGACTTAATCTGGATAAGTCAGAAAATCGATTAAGTAAAAATTGATAATAATAATAATAATAAAACTGTTAAAATTGAGTATTTATGTATTAGAGTTAAAAAGTTAATTTAAAGCGATTTATTTAAAAATGATTTACTTTGTTTTTGTTTTTTATTTTAAAATGCTTTTTAAATAAATAAAGACTTTTATAGAAAATTTATGTATAAATTATTATTATTTAATTGTTTATTATAATATTTTATTTATAAAATATTGAATAAGATATTTTAATATTAATTTAAAATTATATTTTATTATTATTTTATAATTCTATATTAATTTGTTCTTTAACATATCATATAATATTAAAAATATATATTTAATTATTACTTATTCGATCTTGATTTAATCATAATTGAACTAATATTCATAAAATGCAATATGCTTTTGTAGTTTTTTTTTAATCATTTCTAGTGTGATAAACTTATTAGTCTGTAAACCCATTTAGTCTGTTTAATGATAAATCTGTTAACCCGTAAATTTATTGGTGTTTTCAGTGATATGCCAATTAGTTTGTAAACCTATTGACTTGTTTATAGATAGACTCATCAACTTATTTAAAACCGTAATACTATATAAAATTAACCTTTAAATATGCTAACAGATTGGACCAAACTTATATAGAGGTCAGGTGAGGAGAGACCTACAAAAAGGCCTACAATAAACTAATAAGCTTAAGTCAAGAAATTATAAACCAAGTCATGTCAAACTTAAACAAAGCTTAACTTACAGGGAAAATCAAAATTAATGCTTGCTGCACATTTCCTTGGAGTAACATATTCTTCTCGTATTTGTACCCGTGTACTAGCCACAATAAGATGATAAAAATATAGCAAATATAAAATAATGTGCGTTTAAAAAGTATTTGTGTTGCATTTCAAAGGGTTCAATCGATGACAAAAAACAGTGCAAGTGAATGCACGTTTTTGTTAAGGGATCTTTTTCTGTTGTTATCATGATAAGATACAATCATCCAAAGCTTGAATTTTAGCCACTTGGTTTTCTTTTGGTTGTATTAGCCACCAAAAATTGACACTATTAATAGTAATCAGATGGCAAGAATCAAGATCAGTTGGTTGCACTGGTACCAGTCAATTTTATGGTCCCTGTATTATTAATATCAGACTTTATACTAAAATAGCTTCTTCTTTCTTTTTTTTTTAACAAAATATAAACATATAAAACTTTCTGTCAATTCCCAACTCCTTCGTTACCATTTCACACTAAGTAGCTTCGTAATTGATGTCTTTGAAGCCATTATTTTAACTCTAACCATATTCAATGCCAGGACAAATTTCATTGGTAGCTTAATATTATTGGATATCAAAACCTCAAGTTCAAGAGTTTGTTTCTTAGGTAATTAATCTCCAATCAAGTAACTCATATGAGAGGTTACATTCAACATTTTATAATTTTTCAGATCTCCATTAAAGTAACTTATATCATTTTTACAACATCAAACAATTTAACCAATTTTTCCTTCAATCCATTAACTTTAAAAAGTTTCTTAGATAGACTCTACAATCAACCTCACTCTTTATATTTTATTATTCATCTTAATTTTAATTTAATAAATTTCTACGTCAGTAGTTTAAATAATAAAAATATATATAATCAATTTTTTACATAAAATTTTTGTTTCAAAATTTAAAATACGAAGAAAAAAGCCTAAAAATTAAATAAATATGCACTAATTTTTAATTAAATAATTTTTATATTACATGAAGAAATACTATGTACTAATAATAATTTAAATAAATAAAAGCAATTTTAAATTAATAATTTTTTAAATATATGACAAAATATAAAGTAATATATTATTACAATATAATTTGACTTTTAAATAATAAATAAATAAAAATTATTTTTTAATTAAATGAAATTTTTATAAATAAATATATATTAATATTCTAATATATAAATTTAATTGATTCCCACTAAATAGTAAAAAACACTTGGTCTGTATAGCAACAATGCTTTTTTGGTATTTGGTAAAATTTGTTCTCTAATGATGAAAGGGTGAAACTTGAGTTGTTTGTTTTCAACAATCTACCTGAACTTTGATGATCAGCAGAAGCAATCACATTTTAGTGAAAATAAAAATGTAAAATGTAAAATAAAAAGAGAGACAGGGAGCAGAGTAAAAAAAAAATGATGCAAAAGTAAAGTGGGTCCATGCTGTAAAAATGCACTCAAAATTAATACGTGGGTGGATAGGTAGTTTTTATAATACTATGAGTAAATGGTCAATTTAGTCATTGAAATTGTTACTTGGTGTCACTTTAGTTCTTAGATTTAATAAAATGTCAAAAAAAGTTTCTGCAACTATAATTCCTTTTATTTAAGTTCCTAAATTTAACCACTTATTATCATTTTGTTTCATGAACAAATGTTAATATTATTACGTAAGTCACACGTGTTGGACTAATGTGAGTGGCAAATTACAATTTTGAGGATTTTTTGAGAATTTTCTTTAATTTAGGGACTAATGTGATAATGCCCACCAACTTCAGGACCAAGGTGGTTGTTTACTCTAATATTGTTGATTACACTAGTCATTTGGCTCTTGAAGACTATGGACTCAGATTGTATGTACTGATCATTTCTCTTAAAATTGTGGGGTTTGAGTTTTGACGATTAAGTCTCATAATATTTCGAATAACTATGCTTGGCTTTTTTGGCAGTGAAGTCATTGATTATACAATTATCCAATTTTCACATTTCATGTAATGTTATATATGTTCCTCCGACATTATGTATCTAATTCAATGTTAACACGCCAGAGCATACTTTAGTTTTTATACCCCAAAAGTTGTTAAAAGATTTATGTTTTTTTTATAAAGCTAAAATATTTATCTAATTGCTTTCATGGAACATATAAATATACTAAATAATGCTTAAAGTAGTTGGGTGAGGTTTCGTCTAAGATCGACTTTATCAATTTGGGTCCATGATGGTCCCGATTCATATGCATCGTCAGATGTAATGTGAAATAATTGACTGGTTGGGATTGATCTAGTACAATTTTTTTTTAACAAAGTATTACTTTTTCACATTTTTTAACAAAGTATAAATTTTCTTATACTCCTACACTTATTATAACCCTAATATTATCATTTGTTGGGTACCTTCTGATGGCATACCAACTCTAGCCTTCATTATTTGCATTGTATTGTAGCCTTTTGGACTTAAATGCTATGTATCTTTGTACAACTTTAGAAGCATGGCAAGTCCAATAGACGTAACACTTGTTAACACTAGGCATTTGTGTGAAGTGTGAAAAAGAAGCTAAAAGTTGGTAGAACTATAGCTATAATAAAATATAAGGATACACAAAATATAGAAGGGTTTGAATTTTCTTGATTTCTACATGTTACTAATGTTTGAGATTGTTTAGGAATAGAGTAAATAATTCTAAAACATATAAGTTGACAATAGTGGACGAAGTTACTACTCTTATAATTGAAGATTTTGATAATTCTGATTGTTAGAGAGATGTGGTTATTCGTGGACAAGATGGACAATTTCAAATAATTCATGAAACACATATGTTGGAACCAAAGATGTATGAAGCGTCTAGTCCCTCAAATTTTGAAGATAACAAACTTATTAAGTTTTAAGTCTCTGTTGTAAAAAATGTTTATTACAGCATCCAATATCGTGGCGTCTAACAAGCTAGTTTTAACAAACGTCCAATAGATTCGTATATGACGACCGTCCAGAAGTAAGTCTCTCTCTTAACGGCTAAGTGTTTAAAGCTGAGACTCATATACAAAGTTCGTCCAAGAGTAAATCTATCTCCAAACGACTAAGTATTTAAAGCTTGCCTATGCGCTTCTCACATATATATCTTGAGACTAATGCTTTACCTATTTTAAGAGATTTAACGTTCAAATGTCTAAGCATTAATTGAAAGATAGATACATATTAGTCTATAAGCGCAGTGTTACAAAAAAAGGAAGTCAACTTATCAAGCTGCCAAGCCGAATAAAAAATGATTAGAAAAACAAACCTCTAACATAGTCCTGCACTCTCCGTTTTAGTGTAAGAACAAAAGTCACGTTTCTGACTTCTCTGAAAGCTCGATACCCACGTACTCTGTCTCTGAGCCAAGTCTGAAGCTGAATCCTCAACAGTTATCTTCTGAAGGCTATATACCAACTCGAGAAAAGAAATATGTTGTCAGTTGTGAAAAGTGACACACTGATAAAAGAACGACTGCTCTCTTACGCTTACGAGACGACCTTAAAAAATATCTTCTATTGTACTTAAACTTTCATACTCTCACATTGTAAGTTGATTTCATTGTAAACAACTGTTTTCTATTATGACAGCCTGGAGAGGCTTAGTGAAAAAGAATCCTTAGGTGGTTAAGCAATCTGGGTTGATTGTCTTGTAAAGCCTAAAGAGGCCATGAAGAATACTTATGCAACCTAAGGTTGGTTAATGAATACCTTCAAATTGAAGGGACTGGACGTAGCTCAAGATTAAGTGAACCAGCATAAAATCTCTGTGTTCTTGTTCTTTCCTTATCCCTTTGTTAAACTGCTTTTCAAACTCGTTTTTGTTTAAGTGAAAAAGTTTTAAAACGCACAATTCAACCTCCCTTTTGGTGTGATTTTTGCTCTTTCAACATACAAGTTACATTCCACTACAATATCCATTGTTATCTCCATATGGTGAAGCTGGTTATCAAGAAAATATTAAGTATCAATCTTCTAATGTGGAATGTGAAAGTGGTAAACAAAAGCGAGTAACTCTTTGTGAATTTATTGCATTTAGGTTACATAAAAAGAAGGAAGAAGAATCGATGCTTTTGAAAGGTAGGAGGTTGTTACAACAATATGTTGTTGATTGTCACTCAACAATAGAATTTCAACAATTGTCATATATTTGGAATAACCAAAGGAATATACGAAAAGATTTCTTATATGGTCTTCAAGAAGCTATTGATTGTGTTGATATAAATCCTTTTATAGTGGAAACTTGAGTTGTGCTTCCTTCATCATTTGTTGGTGGAAAAAGATATATATTTAATAATTGTCAAGATATCATGGCTATTTGTAGGTGATATGCCTATTCAGATTTGTTCTTAATTGTTACATGTAATCCTAAATGGAACGAGATCTAGAGATTTGTTGAACATAAGGAATTAAATGCATATGATCGACCTGATAAAACATGTCGTATCTTTTGGTTAAAGTTGGATCAATTAATGGTTGATCTAAAGAAAGGTAAATTTTTTGGACAAGTGAATGCAGGTTGGTAGTGTTATATATCATATATATAACTTATTTTGTTTCATACTTACTAATTTATTAATCTTATAGTACATAATACATTATTTCTATTCTAAGAATGTACACAATTGAGTTCCAGAAAAGGGTTTGCCACATGCACATATTTTAATATGGTTGGTTGTAAAGGATAAATTAAATTCTATTTATATGATAGACTCCATAATATCTGCGGAGTTATTAGATTCTAGGAAATTTCCTACATTGTTTGATATTGTTTCCACCTATATGGTTCATGGTCCTTGTGGTCTTAGTAAAAAGGAATCACCTTACATGAAAAATGAGAAGTGCTCAAAATATTTTCCTAAGAAGTATGTTGACAATACAAGGTTTAATAGTGATGAATATTCAATTTATCGTAAGAGGAATATTAGTATAACAACTTTAAGGCGTGGAGTTTAATTAGAAAATTGATTTGTTGTTCCTTATAATCCTTAGTTGTTGATGAAATATCAAGCTCATATCAATATTGAGTATTGTAACAAAAATAATTCTATTAAAAATCTCTTTAACTATATCAACAAGGATGTTGATCGAGTTACACTGTTTGTGGGTATTGATGGTTAATTAAATTTAGTGCCTCAATCTATTGATGAAATCAAGCAATATTATGATTGTCGCTATATTTTTCCTTGTGAGTTAATATGGAGAATTTTTTCCTTTGATATTCATCACCATTGGCCTCTTGTGACAAGGTTGTCATTCCACTTACTCAACAAACAGACAATTTTGTTTAGTGACGAAGATAGAATTGATAATGTTGTTCATCGAAATAAAGACAAAAAAACAATGTTTTTATCTTGGATGGAGGCAAATCAAAGATATGTTCAGGGTTGAAGTTTAACTTATTAAAAGTTTCCTACACCGTTGTTTATAATGTGGAAACTATTGAATGACATTTAACGAATAAAGGGTATTCAATTGGTAGAATAAATTTTATTCCATTGGGATCTAAAGAACTCTACTACTTGAGACTTTTGTCAAATGTTTAAAAAGGTTGCACAAGTTATGTTGATTTGAGGACAGTGAAAGGTGGTACTATGACACTTTTCAATAGACTTGTAGTGTTTTGGGTTTGTTAACCAATGATAAAAAGTACATTGATGGAATTTTTGAAGCATCTACAATTTTTTTAAGTGTAAGTTTGAAAGATTGTTTGTTAACCTATTACTATCAAACTTAATGTTTAATTCGTTAAAAGTGTAGGATGAGACTTGGCATTTGATAGCTGATGATATTGTTTATGAGAGAAGAAAAAATGCTGAATTATCCAAGTAAATGAATTAATTTTTTTATTAATAACTATATATGATTTTTTTTGTTATTTGTTATTTTCATAATTTACTACTTATTATAATTTAATTTTTATTATTATTAATGGAAAATAATTTTAAAAACCTTACAGATTTAAAAATGGATTCAAATCAATTGAGGATGATATGTTTAATGGAAATAAAGAAGTTGTTGAGGGCAAATGGTAAATCTTAGAGAGATTTTGATTCGATGCCTTATCTTGATGATACCTATGTTAATAAGTTTGGAATTATTTTGATCTTTAATGAATTAAACTTTGATGTTGATGACATGTTATAAAGACATGATGAATATGTGGTTTAGCTAAATAGTGATCAAAAGGTCTTATATAATGAAATTATTGCTGCTATTAATAATCAAAATGGTGCCTTTTTTGTATATGGTTACGATGGTACTGGCAAGACCTTGTGGAAAACTTTGACATATAGATTGCTATCTCAAAGAAAGATTGTATTGAATGTTGCATCTAGTGGAATAGCCTCTCTTTTATTGCTTGGTGGAAAACAACACATTCACAGTTTTCAATTCTATTGATTTTAAATGACAACTCCTGTTGTGGTATAAAATAAGGCAGTGTAAAGGCTGAATTGTTATAACATAACAGTCTTATTATATAGGATGAAGCTCTAATGATTAGTAAGTGGGCATTTGAAGTAGTTTATCATACCATTAGAGATATCATGAGATTTAAATTTGACAACGTTACACAAACCTTTTGGTGGAAAAAGTTGTTGTCTTTAGAGGTGACTTTAGACAAATATTGCCTATTATTCCAAGAGGAAATTGAGCAAAAGATAGTAATAGCTACCATAAATTCCTCTAGATTAAGGAAACATTGTAAAGTATTTACATTGAATCAGAATATGAGATTACAATCAAACAATAATCAAGACTTACAAAATGAGGTAAAGATTTTTGCTTAGTGGATACTTGATGTTGGTGATTAAAGACTAGGAGAATATAATGATGAGGAATCTAATGTTGAAATACCAACAGATTTGTTGTTATTCCTTGATATTGATCCAATTGGTCAAATAGTGTCTTGTACATATCCTAATTTGGACAAAAATTTTGGTTATGTTGATTTTTTCAAGGACAAAGCAATATTCGTTCCTACAATGGAAATGGTTGACCTTGTGAATCAATATGTGATGTCCAAATTTCTAGGAGATGAAAAAGTGTACCTTAGTTCTAATTCAATTTATGCGGTGATACTAAGGCTGAAATTCAAGTGAATTGGTTAACTATTGAATTTTTAAATGATATTAAATGCTTAAAAATTTTGGATCACAAATTGGTCTCGAAGAAAGGTGCGCCACTTATGTTAATGAGAAACATTGATATATCTACTGGTTTGTGCAATAGAATAATATTAATTGAAAGGTTAACATTATTTCTGCGATGATTATCACTAGAAGTCACATTGGAAACAAGGTTCTTTTTCTTTGCACAAATTTAATTCCTTCTGATAAGTTAACTCTAGTGAAATTCCAACGTAGGCAATTTTCGTTGTGCATATGTTTCACTATGACAATAAACAAAAGCCAAGGACAAACATTATCACATGTTGGTATTTTTCTCCCAAAACTAGTATTCTCCCATGGCCAATTATATGTTGCAATCTCTAAGGTTAAATCTAAATCTGGATTAAAGATTTTAACATTTGATGAAAATGCAAAAGAATGTACTTCCTCAAAAAATATAGTTTATAAGGCAGTATTTCAAAAAAGGGTTTAATGGCTATACATCGTCAATATAAAATTTTTTACACTGTCAACCAATCAGAAATCATCATTAGTATGACTTTGAAAGTAATTATTATAAAAGTCAACAAATTTATCATACATGATAGTTTGTGATTGGATGATAGTATAAAACTATTTTACACTGTCAGTACATAACATATTTTCTCTTCAAAAATATAGATTATTTAATTGTTGTAACATTACTGTTTTTATTTGTCGAATTATGTTATTTTAGTATGCATTTTGCTTAAGTTGTCTTCGTATCATTATAAAATGTTTTTAAATACTTATGTACTTCGAAAATTGGTATATATACTATCAATAGCAGATTGATACAAAATGTTCAAAATGATCAAACAATACTCATTGGTTGGTATGAGAAGACAGCAGTAATAGATCAAATAAATTAATAATAAATAATAAATTACTATATGAGTCAACGGTAGGATCATGACAATATTTATCCAGTAATAAGTCATATTGATATTAGAAAGTTAACAAAATAGAAATTGTTCAAACTAGACATTTGTTCATATATAGTCAACAGACTCTCTTGAGTCTTCTACATCACAAAAAAGAAGAAGACAAACACGACATATATTCAGCTAATTAATAGCAAAAAAAAAGATGTTCCAAATTGTAGTCACTAAACTATTCTAATATCTAAGAATTCCTTGGTGTGACAGTGATCCTAAAGAAGTGCTTATCCTTTCTCTTGAAGAAGTTAACTCTATCTTTGTTACGCAAGGGAAAGAATCTAACATTCTTTCCATTATCAAAGACATACATAAATACTCAAGCTTATAAGTTTATTGAAAGATAAATTATATTCTATTTAGAGGCCTTATTGTAAAATATGTTTTTAAATAAATTATTATACCTCTATCATGGTGTTAAATTATCATAAAGTAGGTCCTTAAACAGGCTTGTAGCCCAAGCCAGGCTTTTATGTAGGTCAGGTTAGGTCTTTAAAAAAGCCTATAACAGGTAAATAGGTCAGACTCATGCCATAAATTTTTAACTAAGATTAGGCTCAGGCCTAGCAAAGCCTAGCCCGACCTATTCTATTTCCACCCCTGCTAATGCCGATCACACAATGAAAAATGACTCGTGACCTTGATAATAAATTTGAAGATTCAATTTGCTATCTAGTTGCTAGATTCTATTATTTGTGTATTAAGATGACGTATACGACTTACCCTTATGAAATTTAAATGAATTCTTGACTTATCTCTATATAACCAAGTTTTTGGGAACCTACTCTGATTATGATAAGAGCAATTTTTCTTGGCCAGCACGGGAAACCAAATATAAAGGAGTTAGTTACTTTGAATTATTAGCATTATATCAATCCATGTGCACGTGCCTTATGGAACAAAAATCACTTACTGTTGCACTTAAGCAAGCTACAACCAAGTTTTTTTTTTAATCAACCTCCAACCCATTCTCCAAAGGAGTTAAAATGGAGAGGGTTGAATTAAAGAACATACTGAATATACTCAAGTAGGCAAGGGCAAGGCTAAGAAGTCTCACGAATTAAATAATAACAATACGTGACCTTTAATTTTCTCATCCACTTGCTTGGAGATAAAAGAAAAAAAAGCCTCTACGACAGTTATATTTCATAAATTGTATCTAACCTTTGGCTCTTTTGATTCACAAGGCTGGGAGCATGGGACACGGGTAAAATAGATGATGGAATGAAAGGACAAATGCTTTTGACCACAGGCTGCTTTATTATTCTATACTCATTAACATCGATAGACCATGTTGCAATTCCTACAATATTTAGGGATCTTTATCAAAATGTATAAAAGATTATAAGACAATATTAAAACGTTTTCCTTACCTTTTCTAGCCGATCATATTCATTGGGTCCATGATCTGCTAAGAAGTAGTAAGTCCATGTTGCAATCAACCTTTAGTTGCTATTACATTTTGGAATAGTAATTTATTGCTACCATAATGGAATGAACTTCTTTCCCTGAATGGAATGTCAAACCAGGGTGGTGCAGAAGATTTATGTGTGAGTCATACCAATTACCTAACATATAACATGAAAGAATCGTCAACTAAAGGGGTATATAAAGATTTAACTCATTTATAAGGAACATCAACAAAATATATCAATGGAACATAAAAAAATTATAAATGGGGGTGATTCAAATTTGACCTTAATAAAAAAAGATTTATAATACATGTGCGCAAGGTAGCTTACAATTACAAGCAAGATTACATAAAAATTTGATAAATAAATGTATGAAATATATTTCATTTGTCAATCTGTATGCAAATGAAGTCTCTCTTCAGCTGATCTCACACCCTCCATCTTCAACATTTCTAGTAAAAAATCACTCCATGTGTCTATAGGCCCAGGCAAGCACCAATGCACACAATCATTGTACAATGTCACATTTTCATTTGGCCAATGTCCATATCTACTTGGGTGACCATCAGGTCTCAAGGATGCTGCTTGTGTGATATCAAGTAGCCTATATTTCAAACCTTTCTTTCTGGCTTCCTTCTCCGCAATTTTGAATTCCTCCAATTGAATCATATAAAACTCCAAATTGAGGCCCTCTAATTGTGTCTCGTTGCTCCTAAATGGCTTAGTTCTAATGCAATTTCCACCCTGATTCCACAACCCATTCTCAAAATGAGATGGTGAAAATGTCCTAAGAATTACTGTCCCCTTAAAGTTCTCTAATTTATTGATGGCTCTAAATGCAGTCCTGAAAGCCTTTCTGTAGCCATAGTACATGGTTAAGTCAGGAACATTTTCTAAGAGACAGTAATGGCATCCAACAATTTTTTGTTTCTCATAAAACACCATTGACCTTGTAAACCAATGTCCTCCATTGAAAATGACATAGTCAAAGTCTTCAATTTGGGTTAACCATTTCTCATCTGGCTCATCAAGGTAAAGGTTGCAAAGTCCAGTTGGGCCTGGACCCTTTGCATCTGCTTCTTTGGATCTCACTAAATGAGTTGTCCAAAAAGCGGCCATGGTGAAGTTGTAACTGGGGTATCTCCACCGCATAAAATAGTCATCTCGTTTATATGATACATCTACGGGCCATTCCACCTGAGAAGTTAGAGAAACAATGATATAACAAGCTGCACACATGTATTAACAACCAAAAGAAAATATACAATTTTGCTAAACAAAATAAAAGTAAAGAGCAAGACTGGTAAATGAGGTAGTTCATTAAATACATAGTCATTTGGTATTGTACAATGAGGTGACACAATACTTAATTTATATGTGCTTTTTTATCCATTTGGTAATAAAAAGAACAACAACAACAATGTATCAATTTTTTTTATTAGCTTAAATTATTTTCGCTGTCTACAAACGAATTTTTCAAACTTGAAGAACTATTCAAATGCATTTAATTAAGAGTAATGCTATTTTTACATAAGTTTCTCACTATAATTTTACAACAAGAAGAAAGGTAAAAAAAGAAAAAAAAAGAGAGAGAAATATAAGATAAAATAAATAATATAATGATAAACGAAAATTTATATTATAAAGACGTGTTGTGAGAAACTAATACAAAATTATATGCAGCCGTGCAACAGGTCACTTCTAAAGTTATAATTAAGTTTCAAAATTATATTCCTTTATGGGGAGTCCTCTCTCTCAGCCATCTTTCGTACCATACATGTACTAGTTTGAAACTCCTAAACAATGGCCTAGTTATCAAATTATTTTATGTGTAACATCACCTTTAGAACAACCATTCCTTTTAGCCTCCTTTATTATCTTAAGTCATGTTTTTCTGTACCCAGTGAAAAGAAAGTTAAGAAACCCTGCATGTGTTACAAACTCGGAGGATCCAGCTCATAGCTATATTGTTTACATGTGAACTTTTCCGCAAAAGACACACAGATGGATAGCTAATCTCATTAATAATGCATTAGGCTAATGCCAATAATACACTATGATATACTTCGCTTTTGTATTTAGAGTAAATAAAATAATTGAGTGGGCCCATCCGGTCAATCTCATCTTGGATTCCCATCAAACACACACTAATATGAAATTTTGTCGATGCAAATATATGGATTTGGTTGGGCACGCTTTAATTTGGCATTAATTTCATATTCCAACCAACGACTTAGCCCAATGCGAAGTCGTAATATCGTCAAGAGAATTTGACGTGCACAAAAGCATTACTAGTTTTTCTACTTTCAGAAATGTGACCTCCCAACCAGATCTTTTTTTTTTTTTTTATAAGACCCAACGAGATCTATTATTTTGGTTGAGCTTCAACAACAATTATTGAACTCTGCAGAGACCACTTTTAGTTCTCTCTCTTCCTTATAGATAGAGTTTGATGTCACAACATAAACCTATAATAGCATATTCAAACCCGCTTTATTTTATTACCTTTGTTACTATATAAAAGACCCTTTTAATCAATTTACAAGAATAAAGAAATTTAGTTAATTTAATTAATAATATTAAATTTGTCAATAATTTACATAATATTTTCTGAATTATGCTAAAATTATTTGAAATTCATTTTCTTAATCTCTTTATATCTAATTATTTGATAAATTTCTAATTAAAGATGTTTTTGTAAAAGAAAAAGTAATTAATGTTAAAAACAATTTAAAAGGAGTCTTATAAAAGGAATGAAGATAAACTTTCAAGAGATTTTTATTAAACAAACCATAATAATTAGAGTTTAATAGTTATATATTGAGAATATAAAAAGTTTTACATTGTCAACCAATCAGAAATCACTGTTAATATAACTTTTACAAGTAATTATTGTAAAAGTTAACAAACTTACCATATATAATGGTTTGTAATTAAATGACAGTATAAAACTAGTAGATAGCCTATTTTCTCTAATAATTATATTGATTCAAACAACAACTTAGCTAATAGCCTTATGGAAATTGGTTGGAATGTCAAAAGACAATCTGACACAAAACAAGAAGAAGCTGGGCCATCTTGTGCTAGCAAATACCCTTTAACACATACTTCATCTTGTGCTTTTTTTTCTCCTTTCCTGTGTCATATAAGAGAAATGCTAGCAAATACCCTTTAACACATACTTCATAATTAGGTACATTTTATGTGTGTCATACTAAATTATATGAGTTTTATATATTCTTTATTTATTTATTTCATAAATTTCACCTAATAATGAAGCGTTAACACCATCTTATAATTAAATGTGAAAGGTCAATTTTCAACCATTTCTACTTTCCGGTTTGGCAGGACTTGGAACAATTATTGCACACTGAGGTGCAAGTTGACATAGACTCTTCAAAATACTCATATAATCCAAGCGGAGGCCAATAGAATGAAAAATACTACATCAACAGTGACTAAGTTACTGTCAGGGTAGCTTCGTGCATAGGCTAATTGTGGGAGTACTAGTACTATTGAGTATTGAGTATTGAGTGCAGCACAAGTATAGTCGAGACATCAAATTTTGGTATAGTATTTTTCTCGGTTCGAGAATTTTTTAAATCTAGTTTTGAATTTTTGACTAATTTAAGTCTAGTTAGATAGATATACTTGAAGGTACAAAAATTAGACCAACACTTGTTTTCATAGAGAAATGAATTATTATCACTCAATCGGACCGATAAACTTAGATGATTTTGGTGTAGCAATTTACCAACACTAATTTAAGGTTAGACTATTATCTTTCATGTGGTAGACTCAGACGCGGAGGAAAAGGTGCGATGAATGTGATTGGCACAGTTTCCCGGGAAAAGATTCGACTCCTCGGCATGCATGCTAATGCTTTCATGCATGTTACTTCCATTTGATCATTTACCTAATCCTTGAATATCATAATGGGCTTAGGTGAACTAACCAGCTACAAGTAAAAGGACAGGGTATATATAATCGAAATAGAAAATTTTGTATTTATATAATTTTTATAAAAATGTGTACATAAAGAAAGAAATAAGAAGAAAAAAAGAAAGAAATATTTGATAATTGATTGATGTGAAGTGTCAAGATATTATTAAATGAATAACAACTCATCTTAATAAGCGTTGGGATAAAGACACTTGGAGTAAACCCAATACTGATTAAGTGTATTACATAGCTTTCAAAATAAGGTTTAATTATTGGTGAAATAATATATGCTGAAGATAAAGTTAAAGTAGTGATCGACTTATTGGTAATTTTGGCTAAAACCTTATTGATGTCTAATCTTCACGAGCCTACAGACATTAGAAGAATAGTAATGATGTCTGTTCACAGATTTGAAATCCCACCTTCTCCACTTCAAGTTTTTAAACTCAAAAAAATTACACACTTTAGATTTCCATAAAGGAAAAAGGTATTATTGAATTATTAAGGTATTTGTGGCTCTGAATTTTAGGAAGAGATATAGGCTTATCATGTAAATCAGATCCCAAACTAATTTTAAAGTTTAGCCTAAAGTCTATAAGTTTAGTGTTTTTTTTTTTAGGTATTATTTTGTCTGGTGGATGAAAAAATAATCTCTTAAAATGTATAAAAAGAAAATGATTTTTCAAAATACGGTCAAACGTTGAAACAAGACTCCTTCCAATAATATGAGTAGTTTGAAAAAGTAATTTTTATTTTTATTTTCTAGTTTCATTAGTAATTATAAACATGTCATTTTTATTTTACTTTAGTTCTTACTTTTAATTATTTATATAAGAAGTTACGAAAACACCAACTGGACAAGATAAAAATAATGTCATATTTTTATAAATTATTAATAAAATAAAAAAACTTTTTCAAATTAAAGACCCCTATTTAAAAAAAAAAAAAAAAAACTAGCTAGTTGATATGCTCTCAATGGATCAAAAATTTACTTCAGATCGAATACTCTTACCATAAGATTAAAAAATATTAAATTAATTATGAACCAATAAAGCATTTATATTATATAATCGGTTCAAAATATTCGAGAGAAAAAATAAAAATAAGAAAAACGAAAAGAAAAGTAGTTGTAGATAGAAGCACCTAATTTTCATCTGAGTAAAGCAGAAGAGAGACTTACCCTTGACAGGAGGCAAATCATGGACTGCATCTGATTTCTGCCAACTGAGTCCCCAACAAATGCCATGGATTTTCCCCTGACAATTTCTAGGAACTGGAAGGGTTGAACACGGGTAGTTCACATCCATTTGGCTTCCACTTCCACTTCATAAACTCGGAGTCTGGTCTACCATACTTCATGCAGTTTTGGTGTTCATGAACTGCCCAGCATGTTTTGTTTGTGTAATATGGGGCCTTTGGGTTTGGAACCCATTCCCCACTGAAAATGTCACACTTCTTGATAGAAGTTGAGGGCAGGCTTGCTGACTCGTTCAACTCGTCAAATGCTGAGGATGCAGGCTGCTTGGATTGTTTGCTCTTCAGAGATGAAGAGTATCTAAATAAAGGGTAGGACAGTGGGGTGATAGTAAATAGCAGTATGGCAAACACTGCAAGTAAAGTCACTTTCGGGATCATTTGCTTTGGGGTGCTTTTACCAAAGAGAAGCTCCATAACTTGGAACTTCATTTTGGAAGGAGGGAGAAAGAGAAATAACAGAGAAAAGGGGTAAGGGAGGGAATACACGGTATAGAACAATGAAGGCAGTTTTGCTTATATAAACTATTTTGTGTGTAAATTAACTCAAGAACATTTTTTTTTTTTTTATGAGAAATGATACTTGTAAAATACATTATACAACAAATTTTATAACTAAAAGAAAAAAAAAAGAAATTATTGAAATATAATCAATGATGTGATAGAAAAAAATTGATACAAAAAATAATGTTAACAAATATTTTAAAAATTGTTATATATGTATGTTATATTTCTTTTTTTACTATTTATTTGGATCATGATCGTAAGGAATTAAGGAAGTTTCTCCATAGCAAGGACTTTCTAAATTGGATGGCTCCTAATTACACTAAAAATCCCTGAGGTTTTGATTAATTCCACACTTGCATGAGATGTGTTGAGAATTAATTTTAGATATTTTCGCTTGTCCTCATTGTATCCATCTCCCCCATGGCTTTTACGCCATGCTATATAATATTCGGATTTATCTTTTTCTGTGTCCTACTATAACCTTAAGAGTTTAATGTCCAAGCACCATGAGTATAAAAAGTTTTACTACTGTCAACTAATCAGAAATTATTATTGATATAACCTTTAAAGTATTTATTATAAAAGTCAATAAACTTATAATAAATGGTAATTTATAATTGAATAACTGTGTAAAACTACTTTATATTGTCAATGCATGACCTTTTTTCTCTAACCTTAATTATGCAAAGATATAGTAATTAATTTATCAAAACAGATGGTCTTTCTTTCTTATTAAAGCATAGAGGAAGAGGGAGGCTGCTTATTTCTATAACATGTATTAGATATGTTGAAATGTCTTATTTGTACGTAAGCAGCTAATTAAGCAGCGAGCAGGTAAATGATAGTCAGTTATGATTTGTTCAAGTGTTGACTTATATTGATTTTTGCTTTTATTTGTACAGTAAAAAACTGAAATCTATATTTTAAGAATAATAATATTTTCAAACCTAGTGAAGGGGATCAATGGGTGTGGAAAACAAGAGAAATAAAAAGAATAAAAAATTTGAATAAGATATTAACAACAAATGTAAATAAGATATAAAAGAAAAAAATTAATTTTTATATGTTACTAATATAAAGATTTTTATGTTGTCAATTAATTAGAAATCTTAATATGATTTTTAAAGTAATTAGTATAAAAATCATCAAACTTATTATATATGACAATTTTTTATTGAATGATAGTAAAAAATAAATAAATTCTCGATATAATTAAATTAAATTCAGAAAAAATATGTGAAAAAAATTAAAATTAATTTACAAATTACATATCAACTTTAAACCAAACTACATAGAGATCTGTGATCATTCATGCAATGCCATATTTTCATCTCGGACTAAGTGTAAATATTTGGGTTCCCTAGGTTCAAGGGTAAATTAGGCAGTTTGATTCTTAATTGGTTCAAGACCTTCAGATCTCGAATTGCCATTGAGAAGTGTCGATAATCACTTATTCAGGAATAAAATCAAGCTTGCACGTCAGAATTTTAGATCTAGATCTCTATCTTTTGCTATAAATAATTCTAAATTCTTTTATGCCATCATTCTACTAATATTTTTGAATGTATTTTATATTTTTAAGATATTAAATATATTTTTTATATAATATTTTTTTATGAAGAAGAGGATTTCACTACTAGAAATATATGATTTTCCTGCAGAAAATTTCTAGAATTAAATGATTATTTTTGCGAATTAAAATATGAAGGAAATTTCCTAAGAATTAATTTGTTTTATTTTCTGCATATTTTCTTGTGGAATTAATTTTGCATGAAATATTTAATATTATTTTAATAAATTGCAAGAAAGGTTGTACATAAGTATTCTGTGAATTTTCTTACAAATTTTTCTATGGATTTTTTTTTCCAGGAACTACAAAATCTAGTCAAGAATTTCAAAATTAAAAAAAAAAAATCTACATTCTGTATCAGTTTGTAAAAAATCGATCTAGAAAATATTTTCTAGATTGGTTTCTTATATAAACTAGAAAGGAACCGATCGATCTACAATCATTTTATCTATATTACAAAAATATTACCGCTTCATAAATTACATCAATTCTCTAATAACATATGTAAATAACTTATGTAAAGAGCGTTTTGAGATAAGTTTTAATACAATTTTATAGTCCAAGCTGGAGTTTAATTATTATTTTTTGTACTATTTTTTCCCTTGAATTATTTGGTCATGTTAGGAATTAACTCATGTGACTCATTGATTATTTTGAGAAGTTCGTTTCCCGAGACTACCTAGCCTTGAAAAAATGCTAAGTTTTTAATAGAAGTTGACATGAATTGCAGCGGCTTCTTATATAGTTCTAGAATAATTTTCACAACAAGTAGTCAATTAGACAACTACCATCATCAATGGATTTGTAAAAGAGGAAATGGCTAAGAAATAGATTGGGTTCTGCAATCGTAAAATATCGAGGACACACGTACAAATCACAAGTCATGTTCAAGACTAGCATAAAAAATTTATGCCTTTGTATAGATAATGGAAATTGAATGTAAAGTATAAATATTTTTTTATACCCAATCATAAATTGTTATGAGGTAAATTTGTTCACTTTATAATAATTATTTTAAAAATTATATCTACGATAATTTTTTATAAATGGACAGGGTAAAAAATTTTAAACTCATAAAGTTTAAGAATACCATGAATCTTAAACATAAATATTCACGTTTTTTAATAGCCACTATTTTTCTCAAGTGAAAAATTAAGGGGGGGTTTTTGGTGAAAAATTAGGTATTGAGACTTATTGTTAAACATGATCACACAAATGAATGTATTTACAGATCAAGCTCTAATCTTATGGAAATTGCTATAACATATCACAGTACTTTTCGGTTTCAGGTTTAATGTATAAGGATGGGAGCAAGAGCCATGGGTAAGGTAAAAGTTTGGCAATTAATATTGTTGAGATCCATTCGACTACCAATTATCGATGTTTGTTCGAGATTCACATCGACTAGTGATATGGACAAATAAGTGTATATAAGTGGGAGACAATCCTCATCTTACAAACTGGTTTTGTAAGGTTGAGTTAGGCCTAAACTTACATTCAAAAATAGTATAAGAGTCTAGTATCTTGTAATTTTTTATATATATATTTTTCATTCTTTTTTAATTATTGTTACTTACATTTAATCATTTCTAATTTAAATTTTAAATTTTGATAAATTATATCAAATCAATATACATAAAAATAATATATCTTGATTCAAATTATATATTTCTCTAATTTGTTTCTTAATTTCAAAAGTTTCATCTCTTTAATTTATTTTTATCTAATAATTAAAACATAATCTTCATTATTAATAATGAAAATATCTCTTATTATATTTTCTTTAAAATGTGAGATACCATCATTTAATAATGATAGTATTTTTATCTTTACATACTACCGAGCACGTGAATCATCTAACACAACACGAAGTTATTCCAACTTAACTAGTGATCTTAAATTCGAGCCTTGAATATGCAATTGCACTAAATACTTGAAAGAGTTTTGTCACCTATAATGATTCTATCCCAACTCAAACGAAATTTACTTCCATGGAAAAAACTTGTGGCCTCGTACAAAAAAGAAAGATAATATTTTTATTTTTTACTTTAGAAAGTCCCATATTGTCTGCTTAATTCGTGGGGTGCAACCTCCCGAATAACTTTAGTCTACATCGCTCACCTCAATTCGATCTTGAGGTGCAACTTATACACATGGTAGACAACTTCACTTAACACCAAATGCTTTTAAGATGAAATTTAGTATGGTATAAAAACTTCTAACTCATCTTTGTATATCACCTATCCTAGTAGGCATTGTTTATTCTTGATTGGTTGATTGGCCAAACTAATGTAAAATTAGAAACAAACTATCAAAATGGAATTATTTTGAAACATTTTATCAAAGTGAGGTTGTTTTTGCCATGTTATATTAAAATCACTAAGTCACGTGGCAATTTCTAGTGTCACATGGCTTTTTTTTTTTTAAATTGGATTGCGTCTCACTGTGTCATGTTATGTGGGGGCGTAATTGTATTTGCCCGCGTTGTATACTAACCACAATTGACAGTTTTACCTAGCTATACTCATCCAAAAAAAAAAAAAACGAGTGTTGGTAAGATAAATAAGCTAGTTTCTGAATTACTTGACTAATTTAAAAGTTCATATAACCAAAATAAAGTTATTTTAGTGAAAGAACTAATTTCATCAATTTATGACTCTTTTTTTTGTTTTGAATTTATGACATTTTTTTATGTAGCAACAGTAGCGTTTAAGTTTATAAACTTTTTTTTTTTTTTATCTTCCTATCTTATCATAATTTCTCCTTTATCCTTTTTATGTTTAAAAGCAATTTACACTCGCTTTCGCTCTCACTCTCTACCTCTCATCAATTTATTTATTTTTTTATAATATAAAGTTATCAAAATTATAATATAAATCCATGTATATTATCTCATTTTATTTAATAAATTAATATATTTGAAATGAGAATAAAATTAACAAAATATTATTCTAATTTATAAGATAATAAATTATTTGGGACAAAATAAATAATAAAAGTGATATTGTTTAAAAATATATACAGTTACTAAATTTCAAATTATGACCAAATAATTTGTGTTGGGATAGATTAACAAATTTCTAAGCCTACAATTAAATTAACTCAACCACCTACACAATTTAAAATTGTATTGGCCCGCGCTATACTAACCATAATTGACAATTTTACCTATCTCTACTCATAGTTCAAATAATAAAAGAAAAAAGGGTTGGCAAGGTAAATAATTTAGTTTCTGGCTTATTTGACTAGTTTAAAAGTTTATTTGACCAAAATAAAGTTATTTTGGTTAAAGAATTTATTTCACTAGTTTGTAACTTTTTCTCATGTAGTGTATAAGCTCAAAAATTCCTTTTTTTTAAAAAAAATTTATCCTCCTTATCTTATCATAATTTCTCCTTTAATTTATTCTTTTTATGTTTAAAAGCATTTAACACTCGCTTTCGTTCTCACGCTCTGATCAAATATTATTTCTTTATAATATAAAGTTATTAGATTTATTACATAAGTTCATGTATATTATCTCATTTTATTTAATAAAAATGTTTAAAATGAGAATAAAACTAAAAAAATATTATTCTAATTTTCAAAGATAATAAATTATTTGGAGTAAAATAAAATACTAAAAAAAGTGATAATTAAATATGTTAGTTTACACTTATTAACTAGTTTAATCACTAATTTTACCAAATAATTTTAGCTTAATTAGCTAATTTATCATCTTTCAATTTCCAAGTAGCTCATCTTCTAATTTTACCAAACACACTCTAAATACTTTTTTTAAAAAAAAATGAGGATGACAAAAATAATAAAAATTAAATACGCATCCTGTTCTTTCCTAGACTTTCTTTTTAATTCAATCTTGTATATTTATTTTTCTTCTTTTCTAGTATATGTTAAAACTTAATTAAAAAAAAAGTCTTCAACTCTTTTAGCATATATGTCCTCTATTTCATATTTATTAATGTTTTAGTTTCTTAATTTTGCTTCAAAACTATTAATGTTTTAGAAATTCAAGACTTAATTAATATTTTTTTCAAACTATATCCTTATTTAAAGACAACTAATATTTAGAAAAGAGGACTAAAGAAGGGTATTTTAGTCTAAATATATATCAATTCACGATTTCTTAATCTGTGTGTAGTAACTTTAAATATCAATATATGGAACTGAAGGAGTACTTGGGAAATGATTATTTTTTAGAACAATAAAACTTACATGTAATTTTCTTTGTGCTTTTTATGTTGTTTTCTACTACAATTAAAGTTTCACCCCAATAAATTTTTAATTAAAATTTTTATTACGTAAATTATTGAGGTAATATTCTAATTTTAATTAAAGAATAGTACTAAAAATATCAAGAAATTGCATGTAAAATTTATGTTAATCACAAATTATAATTTTCCTAAGATTTCTCACAAAATTAACAAAAAGAAGCAATTATTTTAATAAAATATTAAGTTTGGTAGACCTAAACGGCTTTTCATGGTGTGACTCCTCTAGTTTGTGAGGTTATCTTTAATTTCCTATCCATTTAATTTGACTAATGAGTCATTGCTCATGGTCTCGTATCTCTTTCCTTTCTTTATTTTATTTTTTTTGTTTTTTTCGTAAAATGAAGTGGGGACTAATAAATTGATAAGTGATTTGATATTTAATTAATTGAACAAGAACCTAATGAAAAGACAATTCGCGAGCTTAAGAGCAGGATTCAATCATAGAATTGTTTAATTTGTCTGTTTTTTATATTTATTTTTGTTAAAAATGGAAATATAAGAAAAAATATGTTTAGTTAAACATTTGAAAATATTTTCAAAAAAAATTCTGAAAATAGGGCTGAAAACAAAAGAAGATGCATTTTTTATTTTTTCTTTAATGTCTTGAAAACAGAAATGATTAAAAACACAGTGACAAATTTGTAATATTCAGAAAACATCTATAAGACTAGTGTTATATAACCTCACGCTTTTTTTTTAGAGTTTAATAGTTATAAACTGTCAATATAAAAAATTTTATAATGTCAATTAATTAGAAATCATTGTTAATATGACTTTTAAGGTAATTATTATAAGAAGTTGTCTAACTCACCTCAAGTAAAAATTAGGTTAAATAACCTCATCCGAAATGATTGGTGCAATTTTTTGATGTACTTTAAAATAGTTAGTTGTAGGTATTAATTGTACCAATCATTTTAAATGGAGTTGTTTAACCTTATTTTTATTTAGAATAAGTTAGAACCCCTTATTATAAAAATTAACAAACTTACTATATATGATGATTGGTGATTAAATAACAATGTAAAACTACGTGCTGCATAGATTATTTTCTCTTACTTTTATTACCTTTGACTGTTTTGTGAGTTTTCTACTAGTGAAGTTCAAGTCCAAAAGTGAAGAAACACGAGACCGAATCGACACATGAAAATGAATGCACAACAACCTTCAAGCTGCTCTGTAATTGCCCTTTGACGCACATTCATCTTGAAGCCTGTGTGTTCATCAATGGTCATCAATGGTCATCAATGGTGTCCAAGTCGTGTCTGTGCCAAACAATTTATTACGCCAAACTAGATGGCAATAGCAGCACTTTGGAGACAGTGTAGGGAACAAGATTTCGATGGAACAAAACACGTGTATTTCGGTACTAGGACTAATCGGACGATGATGTTCGCTACTTTGTGACACAACAATCAAGCAAGTGCTGTAGTAGCAGACCAAGGTTTGACAAACTACCTTCGAAGACGAACGTTATGGTGCTCCTAAGCAAGTACACTTGATTGCATGCCCTTACCCATAATTCACCCTTAAACCACATTTTACATTAATTTTAAAAATTAAATCCGCTATAAATTCACAAAATAAAAATTGTACGAATTTTTTAGTTAAAGATATTATTTTAAGAATGAGAACAAACTTTTACTTCTTTTAATGCAATATTTATCAACTTCATAATGAGCACATGAACGGTATGTGAATATATATAATTTAGGGAATTAATCTGTTACTTTTATTTTTTCTCATTCAATAAGTTGTAATATATTCATTAGTTGTAATACACTTGATAAAATAATTCAGAAAATATTTTATCATCGCTTATAATTATATGAAATAATGAAATATTTTAATCAATCATATACAAGTGCAAGCTTGTTAATTCATTTTCTTATTGAACGTATCCAATATAATGAATAATGTTACATTATAGCCAGTTACAGATCCAAAAATTTTAAATTGCAGGGACAATATGCTCATATATATAAATTTGTAAGAATAATACTCATATTATAAATTACTTTTTTCCTTGCATTTCAAATTATAAGAACAATTTGTAATTATACATATATATTATATTAAGAAAAGTTAAAAAAAATGTGGGGACAATTGCCTCCACAAAGCTCAACTCAGATCTGTCCCCGATTATACGTATGTATTTTATTTTTTATTGTTCAAAACTTATTTTTAGTTTTTATGTAGAAACTATCTGTAAATTTTTATTTATTGAAAATGAATAAATAAATCAAATGCATTTTTAATATTTTAACTTTTTTAAATAGAATATTAAAATTTACAAATATATTTTTTAAATCTTGAAAATATAAAAATGAAAATTATTTTCAAAAAATAAATATTAAAAATAAAAAATAAAAACATTTTCTCAAACTAAACATATAATTATATTTTCTATTAAAAAAAATTATCCATTAAAATAACGCATACCTTCATATGTGTGGCACTGATATAAGTTGATTAAATAGTCAAAAATTAATTTTATATTTTACGCTTTCTTTTTTATTTATTGAGCTTTTTCGTTAATGATCTTAAAAATTTTAGAAGTAAATAAGTACGAAAGGTCAAATTTGTCATTGACATATTAAAATATAGGTAATTAAATTTTTACCTACAGCCTGAGACTTTTGTATTATTCATAATTTAGTTCCCTTAAATCTTTTTTTTTTTTTAATTTCTCCTTAAGTTGCCGTGGAGGAAGCCTTAGCAATAATTGAGGAGGAACGTGGTACTGAGGCTAATAATGAGAGAAATTTTAGCTTTACACCTAAACTTTAGCTTTACTACCATTCTCGGATTGACATGCTGATCAAGTCCAATAATTCAGGCCCGCCTAACGCAATCCTTAAAGGGATGCCTTTTACGTTGGAACTCTTGAATATTCCATCCTACAAGCCCTTTGTCTCACATCTTACGATAATGATTGTAACTCACCCTTATCGCAACACATTTTGAAATGCAAATTTTTAGGGTGGTATTGCCGTATTGGAGCATCTTCAACCCCGAATTTTAATTTTTACATGCATCGCTTAACTTTAAGATATGTTGCTTAACAAATTTTATGATTAGAGCAAATGAGTTCGTGTTCCTTATATACAAGCACCATTGCTTGTATAAGCAACTTTCATTAAAAGTTTCTTAAGAAGAAAAAAAGATTTTTTCAAGCTCAAAAGAAAGGAAATTAATGAAAAAGAGAACACCCCCCCCCCCCCCTTCCAAACAAAAAAACATCTAGAAAACCTTGTGAGTGCATTCCCCTTACCTTCCTCCCCTTTTCCTTTTGTATGCTTGTGGTTTTTGGTCTTGAAATGTATGGCTTGTTTGGTGGGCTTTGGAATTTTGATGGATTTTGCATGATTGGGAAGTATAAAAGAGAATTGTGTGGTTTATAAACATGTTTTTAATGTTTTTATGCATGATTTGGTGATTAACTAAGGTTGAGGACTATATCTGGCCCTTGGGTGAGTAGATTCATGACCTTCACAAATTGTAAATTGCCCGCCTGTACTAGGCATGCCGTTAAGGTAATAAGCGCAGATCATACAAGGCCTAGGTTTGTTGTTCAGTGCTTCCACGCTAAGCGTGACCTTTCCAAAGCCTATGTTTGAGGCTTTGGGTAGTAGCGCTAAACGCACCCTTTGTATGCTAAGCACAGGATGTCCAAAAAGGGTGTTTCAAGTCCCTGTGCAACCACTCTAAGCGAAACTTTTGCGCATTAAGCATAAAGCTTCTAGAGAGCATGTTTGGAACCCCTATGCAGTGGCGCTAAGTACCACTTAAGCACGCTAAGTACCAAAGTCTAACGCATTGAACACAACCATACCTGTGCTAAGTCTGAGACCCCTAGAAACAACATATGACTTTTTTCATGTTTTTACCTATACTTAATATGTTTTTAACCTATGTATAATTGTATAATGATTTTAAATGTTTATGCATGAATGTTGAGGAGTCTCCTTTAAAGGAAGGAGGATACACAACCCCTTTGAACACCAAAGGATGACAATGTGTTTAAAAGTAAACAAGATAAATATGCATAAGACTTTATGTGCCCTCTTTGGAAAGAGTGGTAAGAGGAGCCCCTTCAACAATAGAAGGTGGTAGACACTCCTCGAATTAGACAAGTATAAATAGACGAAAAGGGGAGGCCTCTTAAGAATTTGAACTCAATTCGACCATAGACGAAAAGAGGAGAAGATATAAGCATGCAAAAGTTTAAGAATTATGTTTTTATGTAAATTATCAAGCAAAGTTTTCATGAAATATGTATTTGTGAAACATATTTACATTGTTGAATTTTTAGGATACTCACTAAGATATTGTCTCACTAGTTTAAATTTCATGCTCCAAATTAAGCAGGTTTTAGAGCTCTTGAATTATGTCATGGATGATTACTTTGTAAGTTGAGTATATGGGCTCAATGTGAGCCTTTAGTATTAGTTTTCATTGTTTTGGATATGATGTATTTAGGGTATGGCCCTTTCCATGTTGTTGATGTGTATGTATTTTAAAATACCCTTCAGCATTTGTTGGGATCTCACCCAAAGAAAAGTTTGTATGACAGTATATTGTTTAATGTAATGTATTACCTTGACTTCCGCTTGGTGTACTTTGATGTTGTATGGTACTAAAAGGTAATACCTTATAGGGTGTTATTATATGCCTAAAACTTTAATAAAATTTCAAATTTTGTTAAAAACAATGGTTAGGTCGGATTAAATGACCTTAACATAGTGGCTTAAAGTTAGGTTTATGTTCTAAAAGTGTTTGGAATATTAATTATAAATTAAAGACAAAATTTTGCTTAGAAAAGAACTCAAATTAACATAGTCTTGGCCTAAATTTCCAAATTAATTAATACAAAATGTGATTTCTGAAATTTTCAATTTTAAAAATAAAAAATATATTATTTTTGAATTAAAAATGGTGAAAAAATATTTTGCATTATTTTATTTTTTTAATAAATTAGATAAGAAACTAGTAAAAAAATGACTATTTTAATGAGAGAAATTGTAAAGAGGGTAAAATAGTCTCTTTAAAACTTAGGAAGATACTTTATAAGAAAATAAATAATAATATATTTTAAAGTAACCTATTGTAAAATTTTAGATTTAGAGGTTTTTACTAATTTTTATGTATTATTCCCTAATTCTAATCAACTATTCAAGTGAAGGGGTAAAAAGGATAATTTCACCTCAATATGATTTTGAAAAATTCTAGAAAATTTCTAAGAGTATAAAATGACTCTAGTAGCTTAAAATAAAATTTTGAAGTTTAAATAAATTTGTTATGAAGTTTTCAAAGTTTGATATTTTTAAGAAAACAAGGATATTTTAATCATTTCATAGCTATTTAAATATAGTAATTAAAATTCTATTTTTAGAGTCACGATAATTAATTTAATTTATTTAAAATAAAAATATTTTAAATTTGCAAGCAAAATTAATTTAATGCTTTCATAAAATGTAATAACGTAAGCTATCCATCATAGATAGAAAACGTTGAACTTGGAATGAAAGACCTGTAAGGGTAGATGTTGCTTGGCACGACCTTTACCCGCTTAGTAGGAGTTTCTTGCTGGGACCCCTATTTGGTGGGTTGCTTAGTAGGACCTCTACTTGTTGTTTGTAGATGTTGCCTGGTATAACCTCTATAATGTTGTTGTTGACTATGAGAATAATCAAGTATTTAATTGGGACGAATTATGAATATTGGTATTTTGATGGTAGATACATGCATTCATGCATAAGTCCACAATTGTTGCTATGATTGGGCAAGTACGTAAGTTGGGATTACTTGATAGAACCTTCAACCTAGTGCTGGAAAGGTTAGTGGAAACTATCATGAATGGACCTTAGAGATAGATAGACAGGAGACTCCACATTGAGGTCAAGATCATTGCAAACATTGTGCCGTGGTAAGCCATTACTAACGTATATTTATTCTGACCAACCACTATATCATTTTTGCATATCAATTAACGGTGTCGCCCCAATGGTTATGGCATATGCCCCATTGTCGACTTGATAGTCAATATTGTTGTACCATGTTAAGGGACACATCTGCATTAGTTGCTTAACTAATAGGTTGCAATTCAATTAAGTAATGTATTTATTATTTTATATAAAGAAGGTAATTACATGTAATTTTTTTTTAATTTTTAAAATATTATGAACAATAATCTTTATTGCTTTTAATATTGTTCTTACTTTTCAATTCACTAATTTACTTTTAACATTGTACTTTTTTAAAAAATATATAATTTACTTAGATGTTTATAATATATGTTTAATATATTACTTTTGTCTTTGGAGACAAAATCATTGCTTATGATATATTAAAAAAATAAAATACATTACAATTAGTCAAAATTAATGAATTGAAATAATGTAAAAATAACATCAAAGTAATATATTAAAAATAAATTATAAGTTTACCAAAAAAGAAAATTATAAGCATCTAAGTAAATAATAGTTTTTAAAAAATAATTACAATGTTAAAAATAAATTAGTGAATTGAAAAGAAAAAAATAATATTAAAAGCAATAAAAATCACTATTCATAATGTATTAAAAATTAAAAATATATTACAAAAGTACATTATTAGTAATTACCTTATTTATATAAAATAATAAATATATTACTTAGTTGAATTACACACCAAAAAAAATCTAATTATCTTAATTAATATTCTTTATTTTGTTAACCATGTCAATAACACTAAATTAATCATAGTTAATGGTAAAGACTAAAAAAGAACACTAAAAAAATGTCAGATATCTAAAAATAACAAAAAAAATTGCAAAGACTAAAAACAGACAAACTATATTTGTAGAGACTTAAAACATATTTAAACCAAATTATTTTCAAAAGTTTTAAAACTTATATATTTAAACCAAATTGAAGGGCATTTTAATGTATGAAGATATAAATGGAGAAGACATGCAAAAGAACAATTATACTTACAAAGATTAAAATATATTAAACTTTAATTTAATTAGAAAGATTTAATTACTAATTTGGTCTCTTAATTTATTTATTTTATTCAATTGAGTTTCTCTATTATTAAAAGGTTCAATTAGGTCCTATAATTTTTTAAAATATTCAGTTGGGTCCCATAATTTTCAAAAACGCTCAAATATTACTATTTTTATCCAAAATGATGTCATTTTTTGTCAAATTTTACAATAAATGATCTGCAAAACGTAATGAAAAACGTAATAAAAAATTATATCATTTTGGATGAAAAAGGTAACATTGAAGCATTTTTTAAAATTATGATACCTAATTGAACTTTTTGAAAATTATGAGACCTAATTGAATCTTTTAATAATAGATGAATCCAATTAATTAAAATAAATAAATTAAGGGATCAAATTAATAATTAAGGAATACAATATAATTTTGAAATCATTTCTATGAAGACGAGCACATGTAGTAAACAATGGATAAATTGAGATTATTTTTTTATATATTTATAATTAATTTTTAATTAAATAATAACATATAGATATTTTATTTTTATTAATATGTTGCTGAATTGTTTATCGAAAAAAAAGTATATGTTGCTGAATTAAAAAATATTTTTATATTAACATTATTTAATTTACAAACTTAATAGCAATAGTATAAAAATTTTAATTTCAGATTTGTTCATAAATAAAAAATTTCCTAAAACTACTTTTACATTAATTACGTGAGGTAGTTATATTAACCCTTATTTATTTGGCAAATGGTAACAAGTGCCAAATTTTCACGTCAAAATACACAGATCAAAACTTTACAATTCTTCTAGAATTAAAAAATTCTAATTTTTCACATTTTTAAAACTTAAATATCATATCTTATAAAAAAATTCCAATTTTTGTCTCTTTTTTTTTTTTTTACTTTTAAGACCTTTTGAGTCATTTTTATCTTAAATATTTCTTAAACCTCAAATTATTTTAATAGAAAAATAAGGATTTGTAAGCTTTAGATATAACGTCCTCTAAAAATAATTTTGTGCGATGAGGCCAGTACCCACATAACGTTCTCCATAAATAATTGACGTCCTCTAGTGAGCACCCACATGTGTCAATGAGGACATTCTAATGTCCTCTAGAAATAATTTTGTGTGAATAAAAAGGATTTAAAAAAAAACACACACACACACACATACACGTATCAAGTGTAATCTCCAAATAGACATGTAACATAAGTTTATTTTATCGTTACGTCATTAATATTAATGAATAAAATGACAAGGTAAAATGATCAAATCTTATTTGATATATGTGTAGAAATATTCTATACTTACAGTGGATACAAATTAAATTTTAAAACTAATGAATATTTGATAAAAGGTTTTGCTTAAAAATAAATTTAATTCAATATTAATGTAAAAGTTTTGTGTGTGTGTGGGGGGGAGGATTATTTTTCGATAATCGAATACTAATCTTTTCAAACTAGGTTTTGTCTTGACAAGAAAGTATTCACCATTCACATACTCACAAATCGAAGTTTGATGATCATAGTTAAGACTTAAGATTCATCTCTTTGCTAATAGAAATGAGTTTTGATGAAATAAGTTTTATTCTATTAAAAAAAATGTATTAACATTTTTTTTTAGTTTTTAAAAATACTTTTCCGAGTGTGTGTTTAATAATATTATTAAATATAATGTTTATGAAATATAATATGTTTCTTAAATTTAATAAATGCAATATATGTTTTTAAATATATGACCTTTTATATGTGTTTATATGTATTAAAAATCTACTATTAAATAAAAATTAATATATTATAAAATTTAATACACACACACACACACACACATATATATATATATATAATATTTATTTATATATATAATGATTTATATTTTATTTATTACTATAAATAAATTATTATGAATCATTTTAAATTTAATTATACAATAAGAAAATCTAATTTTTAATTATTATTGTTCATATATGAAACATATTTTAAAACGATAAAATTAAAAAATTAAATATACTCGACCACGAATATTAATATAATATTTGTATAAATATATGAAAACATATTTTTCTATATATAATATTAATTATTACATTTATTAAATATAATATACAATTAATTTCACTAATAATATTAAATATTATATTTTAAAATATAATATATTTATCAAAGTAATATATATTTATTAAATGTATGACTTTTAATATGAATTTGTATATATTAAAAATTTATTATTAAATAAAAGATAATTGTTATAAAACTTAATATCTAAATATACATGTGTATTAAAATATACATAAATTTGTTATTATTTTATTAATTTTTCAAAAAATAGTTTATAAAACATATTTTAAAATGGAAAAATTTGCATTAATTTAATATAATATACATAAATTGATAAATACACATATATAATATTTCATCTCATAATTATTATTTTAAATAAATTTTTATGAATTTTTTGAAACTTAACCATACATTTGAAAAAAAAACCTTTTTTTAAATTGTATTGTTCACAAAACATATTTTAAAGTAACTAATTTAAAACTTATATTAATATAATTTTGAAATTATTTAATCTTTTTCATACGTTAACAATTAATTTAATCAAATCATTTTTTACTTATTGTTTTTTTATGTTATGAATATGATATAGTAATCCAAATTATATTTGCAACAATTAATTAAAGGAATGATTAAAACTATGGATATTGTGAATACCCAATTTTATCCGGACAGTCCATGCAATAATAAAAATTATAAAATAATAAAAATAAATAAATAAATAAATAATAATATTTTCTTGAGGTCAATATTTAATTTAAATATATGAATGAATTTTCCTGTTGGGCCTAGCAGTATAGTTAAACCCATAAGCCATCTAAAAAAGAGAGGGACAAACAGAAGACAAAGATAAATAAAAACTAAAGGTTTTTGTTTGTGGACCTTATATGATTAAAAGGTCTATCCAGTAAAATAGGATATTGGGCCAAACCAGGCCCATTCTTAATGAAAAAGATGAAACGTGCAGAGGAAGGAAGAGTAAAATTAAGCTTGTGGAGGAAGCTTCTGAGGATGACTATATATGGTCTTTGGAGACCCATAACTAAGGAGGCTTCTTTTCATTTGAATGAAAAATTTCAGGCGAGGGGTGGCAACAAAAAGAAACGAGATCAGAGAGAAGAGAGAAGCATAGTCAAAGGAAGGAAGAAGAAAAAAAACGAAAAAAGGAAGAAGGAAGGGACGCTGTTAAGAGATACACCAGCTTAGTGAATAAAATCAGAGGTATTCCTATGCCTCTTTCACTCGATTGTAGCCATAATCATGGATGTAATATATTGTGATCTTGTTTCTTAATTATTGAATATGTCTTCGATTGAAACGTGAAATGAGCCATCTATGCTTTGCCTTTGTCACTCTTCTCTAATTTACATTAATTGCAGTTACATATTCAGTCACTGATTTCCTCTCTCACTCTATTCACGCACATAGTTCACAGCACCTCTCATGGATGGAAATATACACCGTCTTTCTTTCTCACGTATCGCAATCGTAACACCTATCAGCACAATGATTCCAGATCACAGTAAACAAAAAATAATAGTAATAAAGTAAAAAATGAAAATAGGACAGAGCAGTATTCAGACGGTGTCTACATCATGCCCACTTCTTAAATTTCTGAATCGCACGCTGCGAAGACGTGAATCCTTCACGAATGGTATTCCTACAAATTCACGTTATCGCGCACTCCACCGTACCTTTGCCGACCATCAATGACCGTCGCGCCTCTGTGACGCGAACCACCAAACCTCCATCATACTTCCACATCTCCCTGAACCGTTAGCCCGCTCTACGCAAATCGCATCGACTGCGGTAAGTGCCGCCGCGACGTGAATCAACATCGCCCTTTTTCCCACCGCACCAAATTAGGCCACCGAGCTCCGCACCGTCACTATGTCCAAGCATGACGTCCTCATCCAGCGTTGCCATCGATTCCGTTTCGGATGTGCGTGTGAGTGAATTTGGGGAAACTTTCCCTCTTCCGCTGGACGGGTTTAAGTTAGTGATGGGCTTGGGTCCAATGCCATTCATTTAAATGTATAAAGCTTGGCCCTTCATTTGCGTTTTGTTCCCCCTTTTTACGTTTTCTTTTGTTACGTTGGATTTCCTTTATATATATATATATATCGTTGATGCATCAGGCTAAGAGATTAATAAACGACTTGGTCAATTTGCCAACGTGAATACATTAAAGGTCTTTTGGATCTTTTATTATTTTAGTTTGGTAAAAATATTTAATAATCAAAATATTTAATTTATTGTTTACAATCAAGATTTGTTTTTAAAAGCTTCAGTATGTTTTCTTGTTTTTTTTAAATATAAATTAGTAATTAATAAATTCTCTTTAAATAAAATACTTGATAATGCCCACCTAGGATGCACTTCTTATTTGGACATTATTAAAGTTTTAATTATAATCATTTAGGATGCACTTCTTATTTGATTATCATTCTTTTTAAAATAATAATAATATTAGTAAATAATAAGATGTATTTTAACAAAGGTTGTAATGATAGTCACTTTGGATGCACTTCCTATTTGACTATTATAAAAATCTTGAAAGGTATATTGATAACCACTTTAGATGCACTTCCAATTTGGTTATTGGGTATGCCTTTACCGTACTAAAAATAAAATAAACAATAATAAAAAACAATCCACCAACAAAATATTTTTCTACAAAGAACTATGTGAGTCTGATTCCTCATTGCACCTGAGGATACGTAGGAGCAGGGGCCCACCCCTGTCGATCTCAACAAAAATAAAAAATTAATGTCTTTCTAAAAATAAAAATGTTTTCTTCTAAAAATAAAATTCTTAAATAAAATAAAGATATTTTCTTTTAGGGGTAAAATAAATACTTTAGAAGCTATCCATTTTGCACATTTAATTAGGGGTAACCGTCTTTATGACGAACGTCGTAGGGTGCTAACACCTTCCCTACACGTAATTGACTCCCGAACCCATTTTGGTTTCATAGACTACACTTCTTTTTAAAGGATTTTTCCAAAGTTTTCCTTAATAAACTTTGGTGGCGGCTCCTCTGATTTTAAATTCTTTTTTGCCGTCCGGTCGTGACCTCAGTTGCGACAGATATTATGTAATTTATAGGATATTTTATATAACAGATAAATTTAGTCACATCTTTATATATATAAAAGAAAGGTTTGTAGGGTTTTTAGAGTATTAATTGGCAACATTAGGATTTCTAGGACATTAATTGGCGACATTAGGGAAATATTATAATGTCTACATTATTAGTTAAGTAGAATTGACTCAATTTGAAAGAATCAATCTGAATAAATAAATAAATAATCAATAAATTTCCACATTATTACTAAATGTCCCTATTTTAGTAATAACAATAGAGAAATCTTTGTATCTGTAAAGATTTTGTAGGATTTTGGAGTATTAATTGGCAACATTAGAATTTCTGGGACATTAATTGGTGACATTATAGAAATATTATAACCTCCACATTATTAACTAAGTAGAATTGATTTAATTTGAAAAATTAATTTGAATAAATAAATAATCAATAAACGTCCACATTATTACCAAACATCCCTATTTTAGTAATAATAATAGATAAATAAAAAAAATATAATATATAATATTATATAATATAGAATCAAGTTGAATGACCCAGAATAAACATCCCTATTTTATATTCTAAGGTATGACTTTAATTGAATCGTCACTAAGTATCTTTATATATCTTATGGTTATATATATATATATATATATATATATATATATATATATATATATATATATATATATATATATATATATATATATATATATATATATATATATATATATATATATATAAGTAAGGTTTTATAGCATTTATGAACGACATTAGGGTTTTGGTGCATTAATTGACGATATTAGGATTTTCTAGACATTAATTGTCGACATTAGAGTTTCATATTTTATTCATTGATTTTAACTATAATTAATATATATTTTCATAATGAATATTCACAATTTGTAGGGTTTCCCAAGGATTGTTAAACAAATATTTTATTTCTTAAATAAGTAAGAATATTCTTAAAGAAATAATAAATTAAAATTTTAATATAATATATAATAGATTAAACAAATAAATTATTTATATTTACATAATATATACTAGATTAATATACTAATAATTGGATGATTCCAATCATTCATATTCAAATTATTTATATAAAGATTTGAACAATCTATTATTAATAATTGTTTAAAATTTGAAATTATAATTTGAAATCAAGTAATTGGTTGATTGTAATCAATAAACCCTAAGTATTTGAAATTTGAAATTATAATTTGAAATCAAATAATTGACTAATTCTAATCATTTATATACTGTAGGTATTTTTTATATATATTACTTTTTCACTTTCCTACTCTTTTGCAATGCCTCAATCGTCTTAACAAAGGTTGTGTTTTTGGTTTTTTTTTGTTATTCTTATTTCTTCTTCTTCTTATTATTATTTATTCATAATTTTTTTTTCATTATTCTTATTTCTTCTTCTTCATAAAATTTTGCGTTTTATTTAATTTTGTTTTTCTCATTCTTACTTCCTTTATTTTTTTATCACAAATTTTTGCTTTGTTATTTATACCTTTTGTATCTTTTAGGATGGCATGTCCTATACCTTCGAATTCTCAATTAAAAGAGGATGATGTAGGAATGCATGCTTAAGGGAGGTGAAAGAAGACGTAACAAATGATATATTGCTGCTGGTTGATATGAGTTCATAAGGAAGAAGAATCTCGCAGTGAATGATGTTCTTCGTTTTGAATTTCTTTATGATTCTGAGACACTGTATGCAAACATTAATTAGAGCATGGGGTTAGAAATTTTAGGTTTTTCAGGATTTCTTAGATATGGTTCAATTGATGTTTAAACATTTATGGTGTTAGAACAATTTAATTCGTCTTTTGATTTTTATCAGGTTTCAATTGCAATTGAAGTTATAATAATTAAGAATATGTTTTTTTTATGTTTAATTTATATTTTTATAATATAATTTGTAACAGTGCTGAATTATGCTAGAACAACGGTGTTGTCAACAACCAATGATAATTTGGCTAACTTTTGATTGGTGTTGTCACCTTTAATCTTTTACGTTTATTACTAATGGGAATAAGTAGAAAAAATTGTTTAACATTGTTTTAATATCAAATGCCAAGAAAAATATCTCTTTATTAAAATGTTTATGTGCTAATGGTAAATATCTAAATATTAGAATCATCTATCTCTGATTATCATTTCAAGAAATACTTTGCAATTAAATTTTAATACATATTATCATCCAATTACATTTAATTAGCATTTATAGCACTTAATTATAATTAGTTTAAAAGAATTCAAATTTAATTTTTTAAATCAACTTTAAAAATAATATATATTGGTCTTTAATAAATATAGATTAAGATAATAAATTATTTAAAGAACAACTTAAGTTTTAAACAAAAAAAATATTAAATTGTTTTCAAAATATATAAAATAATAAATATATATTTTAATATATTTAATAGTTGTGTTCACCTAAAATATATTAAAATAAAAAAATTTATTGTTTAAATATCATATATATGTGTGTGTGTATGATTTTAAATTATTTTCAAAGTATACAATTATTTACGAATTATTTACAAATTTTTAAGTAGGTTTTGAAATTATTTTTTAATTAGATATTTAATCATTTTTTTTTTAAATCAGTCTCTAAGATTTTTAATCTGTATTTAAATTGTAATGATTTTTGACAATTTGAAGTCATCCAAAACCTTTCAAAGAATTGCATATAAAATTACTACATTTAGTAGGAAACCTTCCAAATAATTTTCTAAAGTGATTTAATAAAAAAGGATACAAATTATCAACTCTAATATTTTAAATTTCAAAATTTGATCAAATATTTTGGTAGAAAAAAAGGATAATCCAACATAATGTGTAAAAAATTGTGTAAAATATTTTATCGATGGGTGTGCCATATTAAGGGCAGAGTAAAATGTAAAGTAATTCAATTAAAAATAAAAAATAAACATCAATTTTATATGTTAAAAGATACATTAACAGCAAAGTAGAAAATTCAAATCAACTCTAATATTTTAACTTTCAAAATTTGATTATTAAGATGGGTAGAAAAAAGGCTAATGCAGCATATTAATTGCCAAAATCAAGTAAAATAAATTAAGAGATATATTAATATATTAAGGGTAAAGTAAAGAATTAATTCAAATCAATTATAATATTTTAACTTTCAGATTTTGATTATGATGATTGGCAAAATAAACGATAATTTATCATATTAATTATGGCAAATTATAAAAATATAATTAATTTAAAAGAGTGGATAATTAATTAATTAATTAAAAATAATAAATATTGGTCTTTAATAAAAATAGATTAAAATGATAAATTATTCAAAGTATAGCTGACTTTTAAAACAAACAATATATTAAATTGTTTCAAATTATATTATTATTTACAAATTATTTATTAAATTTTAAATATGTTTTAAAATTAATTTTTTAATTAAGTATTTAATCATTTCTTTTTTATTCAGTCTCTAAGAATTTTAAAACAATTATAAATTATTTTGAAGCTGTCAGAAACCTTTCAAATAATTGCATACAAAATTATTACATTTAGCATGAAATCTTCCACATAATTTTTCTAAATTAATTTAGTAAAAAAGGAAATAAATTATCAACTCTAATATTTTAACTTTCCAAATTTGATTATTATGATTGGCAGAATAATCCCAGCATTATATATATAAATATAAGAGTTTAATGGTCATGTATTGTCAATATAAAAAGTTTTACACTATCATTCAATCAGAAATCACCATTAATATGACTTTTATAGTATTTATTATAAAAATCAAAAAACTTACAATAAATGGTAATTTGTGATTGGATGACAGTGTAAAACTACTTTACACTGTCAATGCATGACCATTAAACTTTATGTAAATATAAGGCGTGTAAATATCTTATCAATGGGTGTGTCATATTAATGGCAAAGTAAAGTGTAAAGTAATTTATATACTACCTTATATATATATATATATATATATATATATATATATATATATTTAATTTGAAATAATCATAAACTATATATTAAAAAAATATTAATGGAAAAGTAAAGAATTCAAATCAACTCCAAAATTTCACTTTCGAAATTTGATTATTATGATTGGCAGAAAAAAGGGCAATCTAGCATATTAATTATGAAAATCAAGTAAAATAAATTAAGAAGTATATTAAGATATTAATGGTAGAGTAAACAATTCAAATTAACTCTAATATTTTAACTTTCAAAATTTGATTATTATGATTGGCAGAATACAAAGTAATTTAGCATATTAATTATAGTAGATTATAAAAATATCATTAATTGAAAAGAGTGAATATTTAATTTGTTAAAAACAACGTTAAGAATAATATATATTGGTCTTTAATAAAAACATATTAAGATGATCAATTATTCAAAGTATAGCTGGAGTTTAAAACAAACAATATATTAAATATTTTTCAAATTATATGATTATTTACCAATTATTACATAGGATTTAAAATTAATTTTTTAATTGTATATTTAATCATTTTTTTAATTTGGTCTGTAAGAATTTTAAAACCGTCATAAATTGTTTTGAAGTTGTTAGAAATCTTTCAACAAATCACATACAAAATTACTACATTTAGCAGGAAACCTTTCTTAGAAATTTGAAAAAAATAATTTTATACAAAAAGGAAACAAATTATCAACTCTAATATTTTAACTTCTAAAATTTCATTATTATGATTAACAAAATAAAAAGGGTAATCTAGCATAATATATATAAAGTTTTGTAAATATAAGGCAAGTAAATATCTTAACAATGGTGGTGCCATATTAATGACAGAGTAAAATGTAAAGTAATTTAATTAGAAAGAAAAAATAATCATCAACTTTATATATTAAATGATACATTAATAGCAGAGTAAAGAGTTCAAATCAACTCTAATATTTTAACTTTAAAATTTGATTATTATGATTGATAAATAAAGGGTAATTCAGCATATTAATTACAAAAATCATATAAAATAAATTAATGGTAGAGTAAAGAATTCAAATCAGCTATAATATTTTAATTTTCAAAATTTGATTATTATGATTGGAAAAATAAAGGGTAATTCAACATATTAATTATGGAAGATTATAAAAATATTAATTTAAAAGTAGGGATATTTAATTCAATAAAAATAGCGTTAAGAATAATATATATTGGTATTTAATAAAAATGGATTAAGATACTCATGTTCATAAAGTTTAAATATATGCTGTTGGTGATGTCCTTTTGGTGATACTCTATTGTCTTGACTATTATTTTATCTTTTTTATTATGAGTTGGTATCAGTATAGATGTTGGTAATACCTTGTTGTTTTGATTATTGGTTCATCTACTTCTTCAATAATGTATTTATAATTTATTTGTATCCTTTTTTCTTCATAATTTGCTCTCTTTTTTTACTTTGGAGCATGTTTATACTTAATCATGACAAGCTAAAACGAGTTTTTGACATCATGTTATATTAATGTTTGTAACATGATATTCTTTTCAAAATTTAAATTTAAATCTTTTTAAAACAATATCAAATATTACTCTCCAATTCATATTTTGTCATGTGCATCACACGGGTACATGTACTAGTTCCTATAAAAGAAAGATTTTATAGGGTTTCTAGGAAATTAATTGGCAACAATATGGTTTCTAGGATATTAATTGGCAACATTAGGGTTTCTAGGACATTAATTGGCGACATTAGAGAAATGTTATAACATCCACATTATTAGCTAAGTAGAATTGATTCAATTTGAAAGAATCAATTTGAAAAAATAAATAAATAATTAATAAACTTCCACATTATTACTGAATGTCCCTATTTTAGTAATTTTTATATATATAAAAGAAATGTTTTGTAAGGTTTCTAGATTATTAACTGGCAACATTAAGGTTTCTGAGGCATTAATTGGCAACATCTTTATATATATAAGTTATATATATATAAGTAAGGTTCTGTAGAGTTTTAGAAGAATTAATGAGCAACATTAGGGTTTTTTGTGCATTAATTAATATTTTATAATGATTTTACTTATAAAGATTTGAAATCAAATAATTGGTTGATTCTAATCAATAAACCCTAAGTAGAATATATAAATTTAAACAGATATAATAATTATTTATAATTATTTGAAATTATTGAATGATATAATAAATAAATGTCCACATTATTAACTAATTAGAATTGAATAAATAAATTTAAATGAATTCGAATCAAATTTGAATTTGAATAATTAAATAAATAAAGATACTGCTCATTAAAACATAAATTGTTTGAGAGAAAGATATTTTCAAAGAAAGAAAAGAATCCTGACCTCTATCTTTAGAGCAATTAATTTGTTTCCTTCCCTATTAGATGAGAAAAGTCACTATTCTTTTTTATTATTAGCATTGTCTATACACCATTTTTTCTTTATCCTTCTCTAAAAATTGTTTTGGAATTGCATATTTATGTTCATTTTTTTATTCTAAAATAAATTTTTCCTGTTTTGCAACCACCTTTTTACCTAATAAAAAGCGAAGGATAGTTAAAGTTAGAAATTTATTTATCCTGCCTATGTTTTTGTATGTGAATTGGGAACAAAGGTGAAGACAATCATGTTTGTATTCGAAATCAGAACATATAACAAGTGGGTTAATTGTTTATTAATTATATATAATTTTATTTGATTGTTCAATGTTTAGTTAAGCTTATGTGGTCATGTTGGTCACAAAATTTGAACTTGATATTCATTGTGAGTTTTATCTCTAAATTAATATTTTTTCATTATTTTGATACATTACATTTTTTTAATTTCATTTTTAAAATTTCTTTTGTTCATTTGATACAGTTGTTTACGTTTATATCTGTGTGTGTTTTAAAGTAATATGGCAAGATCCTTTTAACATTGTTTACATGTTCCATGTTTTTATTCTTAGTTTCGATTGGCATTCAAATATATATATGTTAGTTCACTATAACTTACATGGGCAATAAACTTTCATTAATGTTCAGCAAGTTTCAAGTGCTAATTAATAAACTCTACAAAGAGGTTTGCAAAAGTATTAATGCTAAGAATAATGTATTCGATCTGTTAAAAAAAGTATTTCATGCACATAAACATTTGAAACAATCAACAATAAAAGTATAAATTATGCAGGTTTGATTATTATAGAAAAATGAATTCTTTTTTTTTCTTACCTTCCTTTTTTCAACCACAATTTAACTTATTGTGTATCTTAAACAAAAAATATGCGGGTTATTGATCCTAGTATATTTGAGCCATTCGTAGGCTAAGATTAATAAATTTCTTGACAACTAAGAGTCCTTATTGCTCATTCATAATCTTTAAAGGCTTATCTTCAATATCTTAGCTTTCAATTTTTATGCCCATTTTTTTCATATTTAAAATGTTTCTTATGCTTTAATACCTAGATTAATATAATGATCTAACTTAAAGTAGTGAAATTTTTTGATATTTTGATGTTAAATAGTTAAACATCCAACCTGGAAAGGTATACCTAACAAAGTAAATGTTGAATTGTAGAGCTTGATATACTTTTCGCCCCACCCTCTCTTAATTAAGAATATCAATTTTACTAATTTTAATTGTTTAAAAATTATTATAAATACTTAAAAAATTGAGTACATTCTTGAAATTTTAAACTTTTAAAAATTAAGAATAATTGAGGTAAAATAATTAAATTCAAATATACTAATTTCAATTATTTAAAAATCATTATAAATGTCTTTTTGAGATTTTAAACTTTTATAAAATTTTATAAATACTTTATTGAAACCAAAAATAGTTAACATTCAATAATTAAATTAAAATATATTAATTTTAATTATTAAAAAATTGTTATAAATGCTTTCTTAAAATTTTAAATTTTAAAAAAAATTATAAATTTTTTCCTAAAATTGGAAACAGTTAGTGCTAAAATTTATTAATTTTATTTATTTAAAATTTTTCATAAATGCTTTCTTTGAAATTTTAAAGTTTTAAAGAATGATATAAATGTTTTATTGAAACTGAAAATATTTGAGATTGAATAATTAAATTTAAATTTAATAATTCTAATAATTTAAAAGTTGTTATAAATGTTTTCTTGAAATTTTAAATTTATAAAATGTTAAAAATGTTTGTTGAAACTGGTAATATCTGAAGGTTAAATTAGTAATTTTAAATTGATTAATTTTAATTATTTAAAAAATATTATAAATGTTTTCTTGAAATTTTAAAATATGTTATAAACGCTTTCAATCTTCAAAGGGGAAATAGTGTAGGAATTCTTAAATGGAAAATTATTTGAAGCATCATAAAAAAAACTTGAAATTCAAATTTATAGTTGTAATGGAAAATAAACACATTAAGTTGTTCTCTACTTTTTCTTATTAATTGATGAATAAGTTCATATTTAATTGATATGTTATTCTTCTATCATAATATAGTAAATTAATGTCCTTATTACGAAAATTTTAATTTATTTAAAATCCATTAATTCTTCCGTGCATCGCACCAATTCATGCTCTAGTTATTTTATATACAATGATTTATAAAAGTTGGTGACAAAAAATATTTAACATTATAAAAAGGAGAAAATATTTAAGATAGAAAAAAATATCAAATTAATATTTATTTAAGTCAATAAATAATTTACTCAAAATAAATATCTAGATTTTAAACAATACATGTAACGTGAAAAATATCAAAGAAAAAGAACAATGATAAGTTCTTTATAAATGACCATATTGTTGAGATTAATAATTAATTCTTGACAAAACTAGAAGATTTATAAAATAGTACTAAAGCCTAAATAAGATTGATAAAAATAATCATTAACATTACTTCTATTTTGTCATACCCAATTAATTACATATTATTTATTCGAAAATTACATCACTAAAAGAATTGTGATTCTTATTATTATGAAAATTGAAAAATATGCAAACTACATTCAGAATATAGTTTAGAATGAAATGTTTAATAAATTACTTTGATGAATTATAATATTTGATATATTTTATTTTTTCAACCATAAACTCATTAAAAAAAGTTGATAACCAATATTGTCATTCTTCATAAAAAAAATACACATATTATCTTAACAATATTATTTATCATGAATTATTTATAATAAAATATAAACATATAAAAGCTTCATTTCTTAACATATTTTTTACACATTTAAATTATATTTTTCACATTCAAATAAAGCTGTGCAACACACGATATTATATCTTGTTTAAAGTATTCGACTTCCTTCCCACACAAATTAAACCAGCACATATTAACCGTTTTCACACTTAATTCAAAGAGTTTAACCTCTTGGATAATTATTTGAAATAATCAAATTCCTCTGATAATTTAATTATATAATAGAAAAAAATTAAACAAAAAAGAGATTGATTGTCTACTCATTCGTGAGAAGGCCTTTTTAAAAAACAATTAAAATTAAAATTAAACCCTGTATTCTGTCTTATTTCCATCACATAATTATTACAACTTTAGGTAAAAAGGACTAGTAATTAAAACTTTTTTGTATGGTGCTGAATAATCAGTACTTAACTGAAATTATTGCACAGAACTTGAATCCATATATCTTCCTTGCCATATGCGTGGTCTGCCTTCCGTGCTCTTAATGCTTACCATTCACATATTCACAACCAACCCCTTCAATTCATTCATTTCCTCTTCCTTACTTGTTTCTTTTCCCCCCCCTCTATCTCGCACCCTCTAACATACACACATATATTATTTAATCATCATACACCCCCTTTATTCTTCTACACTGAGTATATCTTTTTTTATTTTTTATTTTTTTTGCATTCTCTACCCAAGTGTAGTGGAAGTGTTCTGTTGCCAAACAGAACAAGGCCACAAGGTTTGCTTCTCTTCCTCACCCTCTTTTTTCTTATCCACTGCTTAGTGTTTTTAGCTTTCACTGTTTTGAGCAGAATTAATAAGCAAAGATGGTGATGATGGGTCTGGGAAGGCTGGTAGTGACTCTAAAATCCAAAATAAGGTCTTTGAAACTGAAGAAACCTTATTATGATAAGATGGAGAAGAGTGAGAGCATGAGAGTGGAGATAAGGAGCAGGAAGGCCAGAAAGCTTATTGAAGAGACCCTCAAAATTGCTGATTCCCCCAAGTCCAGAACCTTCATCATATGAGGCTATGTTAAATGTTAATGCTACCTTATGTTAAGTGTATGTATTAGTAAAACTCTTCAATAAGGTTCTGTTCTTGTTCATATATATGTTGTTTAAATTTATATGAGGAAACTGGCTTTTTCCTTTATAATAACTCGCAGCCTTTCCATCAATCACATGCATCCACCACATACCAAGTCAGTGCTAATTATGTTGTGTATAAGTCTAGAGCTTTGTTCTAATCCTAGATTGGTATGGAGCACGCAAAGACTTTTGCAGAATTAGTGAGTTTGTTTTTTCAGGCCATATAATTTGCTTAGATGAAAATGGAAGGGGAAAAAAACAGCAGCAAAATGGAAATAAAAAGTAAAAACTTGGGGGGAAAATATCTAGGTATATACTGTGAGTATTGAATTTCACTGAAGCTCCTTTCGTTTTCAAATTTATTGCGTATTGACAGCAGGTCTGTTTTTGGGTGGACCATCCAATAGAAGAGTGCAGTGCAGGGCAATTATGTCACATTCACTTATTTATGTATTGGTTTTACTGAATAGGAGAAATTTTAGTATTTTGAAAATAAATAATGTAACATTTACGTGCAATTTTATAGATTTTTTAAATTTAATGGCTGAGAATTGGCTTTCTTAAAAGTATCGTCGGATTGGGTTGTGTAGGGATGAGATTTAACGACGGAGGATAGAATATCCTATGAAGGGGTAGATTCTCCGCAGTTTTGTTAGTTACTGAAAAATTTTGTTTCATGATAAATATTAAAAATGAATTTGGTGTAAAAATTTGAAAAATAGATTATGCACTGATAGTGTAAAACAATTTTATATTGTTATTTAATCACAACTTACCATGTATGGTAAGTTAGTTGACTTTGATAATAACTATCCTAAAAATCATACTAAAACTGATTTTTGATTAGTTGACAGTATAAAAGTTTTTACAATGACAGTACATAGTAATTAAACTCTAAAAAATTTAAGCCATGAAATTTAGTTTATATTTAATAATACTTGAGAAATAATTATTTATTTTTTAAAAATTCTTTTGATAAGTTAATAAAAATAAATGATTATTTTTTAAAATAAAGTAAGCACATTAATGGTATGTTTGATTTAGAAATGAAAGAGGAAAAAAAGAAAATGAAGAAGAGAAAAAAATAGAAAATAAAATAATTTTTTAAGTTATTCAATAGAAAAGAAAATAAAAGAAAAGAAAGCTAAAATTTTTCTTTTTTATTTAATTGTGTAAAGAATGTCTGCTCTGTGTGTGTGTGTATATATAATAATAATAATAATAATAATAATAATTGCTTCAAATTTACGTATAACATCTATGTGTATGACTCACGAATATGGGGTCAGTTTTTTTAATCCATTTTTTGGGGTACAAAAATGGAGGCTAAGTTTAATGGGAGAATCCTTTGATCTAGCTATCGTCCAACTAATAGATAAGATTAAACCCATTAAACTGAACCACCAATTCCGTAACGGAAAACTATATTGTCTCAATAGTTAAATAAGGTACCAAACAAAATGAGAAATTCCCATTGTGGAAAGGATGAGAAATTGATAACAAGAAACTACCCTTCAACAGTCAGCTTTTAAGGTCAACAAAGTGAGAATGATGAGTACTGTGGGACCGCGTTAAACCAAGACAACAAAATACTCCTTCCTGTTCTTAAATTTATTTTTTCTCTATCATAAGAGTTTTTCCTTTTTTTAATTGGTAATTTTTCATTCTATTTAAAAAAGGTTAAGAGTTTAATTTTGAAATATTAATATTGTAATTGTTCACGTTATCGCTGAATAATAAAGTAATATGCATTATAATAATTTAGACTTTCAATCAATTTTTTTAACAATTATTTGAATAATTAAAGCCTTCGTTTGTTAGCGCGTGTAGAAAGAGGAAAACCGATAGGAGAGGATAGAAAAGTTTAGAATTTTGTTTCCTTCCTTCATTTGGTCCATCTGATAGTAGGACATAAAGGAAAGTGTTTTGTGAGTCTCACTACAATTTTTGTTTCCCCCAAAATGAAAAGAAAGAAAAGAGCTGGTAAAATAACAAAATTGACATTGTTTTTATTATCACGTTTTTTTTTTTAGTATTTATGTCATTTCAATTATAAATTTTTCTTTCTTTTTATTTTTTATACATTCAAATTTTTTTCACTTTCTTTCTGGTAAGAAAAAAACAATGGAAGCAAAAATAATTAAAACAGTTTATCAGCAAAGAACGGCAACACAAGATAACATGGAATTTTAGAATAAAACAAAGTAAATAATAACAATCAATAAAGCAAACTAAAGAGTGAATTAAATTCAGAAGATGAGTATAGAGTAGCCTGGGTTGAACACACAAAGCGCTATCCTTAGAGAGAAAACGCCCCCTACTACACTGGTAATTAAAATTGATGCGCTCCTCTCCCAAGATACGTCAACCCGCTAAATCAATTGTGTGCAGCGAAGACCCTCGAACCAATAACACTAATGCTCCAAAAATTATTTTTAGTAGCAGTAAAAACACTATTTTTTTTTCTCTGTACGTGTGTATTTTTTTCTGTGTATCTATTCTAAAACTGCTAGGTTATATAAAAGAAACAGGAGCTATAACGTGTAGCCTCCATGAACCAAGAAAAAAGGAACGGCTACGTACATGATAAGTTAATTTGTTAGACTTGGTCAAAGACCCTAGGTGGCTAACGGAGAAAAAAAAAACGTATTTTTTTTCTTTAAAAACTGATTAAAGAAAGTTTTTTTTTTAATTTAAATTTTAAATTACAAATAATAAATATTTATCAACACTTTCTTACCAAACAATTCAAAAATCATCTCACTTTCTACTCTTTTTCCTTTCTCTCTTTTTCTTTCCTTTCATTTTCTTTCTTAAACCAAACATATTCAAAGTGTCATGTAGAACAATAATGAACAAACAATTTTTCATAGTATCAATAAATTCAACTATAATAGTTAAAGGATACAAGCACGGAGCACGCATTAATTTTAAAAGATTATTAGAGAATATGTCACAATTAAACACATCACAAGAGAAGTTGGATCTAACGTAAGGGGTCAACCCCATAATGTGGTGAATCAAGATTCAAATTTTTATTGAGAAAGGTGTTCATATGTAGTGTCTGACAATGTATCGAACAAAATTATCTTAAAAAAATACCTACAGAAAATTAAAAAAAAAAGTGTATTAAATACTTAAAGTAAAACTCTTTTAATTTTGGTTGACATCATTTATATCTTAATTTTTTCAAGTGTCAAATCAGTTGATAGGATGAGAAAAGAGAGGAAAGGCATACAGAAGGAAGTATTAAAAAAAATTAGGAGTTATATAATTTATTCCAAGTAAAAATTGGGTTAAATAATTTCATCTAAGATGATTTGTACAATTTTTTATATTGTATCAACCATCTTTAAGTACATAGAAAATTACACCAATCATCTTTGATGGGGTTGTTTTATCCCATTTTTACTTGGGGTAAGTTATACAATCTCAAAAAGTTATTGATGTAGTTTTAATTTTTTTTGAATGGCTGATTTAAAAAAATCAGGAGTCAAAATTAAATACTGGTGTTAGTTAGTAGTTAGTGCAGTAGGTAGCCACCAAGAATAAAGATGAACATTTCTGATGTGGAATTTTGCTGCACGTGAATCATCAGATGTTGGGATTACGATGGAGGACAAGGGATAGTAAATTGCTTCTGGTTTGGCAAATGCTTAAAATGCACTCTACAATATGCACAAGGACAACTTGCAAAGGAAAATGACTAAGCAGAGTTGTTTCTTCCAAGAAATAAGTCCAAATTTGTACCAACCACACATCTTTTGCATTTCTAATAGCACTCCACAACCCCTTTTATTTTTTCTCCACTCTGGTCTACCACATATCTTATTCACAACTTAATTTATAACCACAGCCTCTCTCCTTGAATTTCTTTTTCTCGTGTCATGTTTATAATGAACCCTGAAGCAACAGACATTTAAAGCAAAACAATCAGCAAAGAGACAGAAAAACACCATATATACTGAATAAGGAGAGCCAAGGACAGGAAACTCATTTTCATTGTGAATGTTCTCTTGGGATAGTGGGGGCCATGAGACCCAACCAACATGTTCTCTTGGTTGGAATTTGGATCATGATAGTACAGCTCATGAAACAACATTGGATGTGATGTAACTCTAAAATGGATATGATCACACAGGAATTCACACTGCTCCAACCTCAATTCATTGTGATGATATACTGCACAAAGCGATTAGCAGTCAGACTCAAACTATTAACAAAAATATACGACAAACAAAAGCACATACATCAAATAGGAAGATTCAAACAATGAACCTTTGGTTACCTTCTTGTATCTTTCCTGATGTACCTTAACTCTTGAGACTTTAATTTGAATAATGATGTTAAAATATATATTCACCAAAATAAGTATTATAAATATCGGCCACGGTTGCGGTTTTGTCTTGTCTATTAATATTGCAGGAAATTGTGGATAAATGCAGCCGATGCGGCTATAATCACGATCGCAGACACTTAAAAAACCTTGACGTTACAACCAAAATATCGGTCTAGGACTGTTTTTTTAAACCTCTATTATATTATCTGCTTAGTAGCATTGGTCCATGGTCTATAATTGTCCTGTATCTTTGCATCAGATTCAGACACGTAGAGTTAAATTATCATAAAGATATTTGATAGATTTGACAATGACAAAACATCAACAACTCATTAGTGGTCAGAACCTGTGCAGTCTGGATGTATATCCTGCGCCTATTATATAGGCATGTACTTGCAGAGAATAACAATCACAATCAATTGGATGAAATCCTTATCGTAATGCACAAATGAAATTCAGTTGAACTCTTTCATTCATGTCATGATATACTTAATCTCATAATTGGAATACTCCAAAATGGAGGTTCACAACAAAATGGGGCAGCAAATTAATATAGAAGATGGAAGGTCAAGAAGGTACAACGAGGGAATAATGCTACATACACTTACACATGCATCATCTCACATGTGCACAGTACATTTTGTTCATCTCACAAGGAACCTACACTATGATTCTGTTGCTTCACTTATGTGAGAGAAGAGAGGAAAAAAGAAATAATAAGCAGCAAGTATTTGCCTAGTAGAGATGATTATTAGATATTAATAAAACGCAGTAGATTATGATTTTGCTTTAAGTAACTGCACCCTCTTCAAAATCACAATATATTTCATAAGTGCACGCCAATGTTATCAAAAGATCCTTACAATGACTGCATGTCCATTGTCAAAGCAAGCAATACAAGAAGAGAAAACCTTGGTAGCAAATAATTCTAATTTCTGTTCCTACCGCCGCAACATGTCAATATATAGTTCTTTCCAAATTAGTTCAGAAATTTAGGAAACGATATCCTTAATCGAATATATTATTTTTTTATTAGCTTTTCTCAATGTTCTTGGAAACAGTGGTAGACACTTGAAACTTAAAAAGTGGCAGAGGCTTCTGTGCTTTTTCTTCTTAATGGAGTACAATCGCATTGCAGCCATACATAGAAAATTTAGGATAAGAGAAATCCAAACAACACATTATTCAACATATTTGTTAACATCCATATTCATCATTATTTATTAAAATTTATGTAAAGTTTACTAGATTATGTGAGTTTTAGTCCCTATTTAGTGAAACACATGAATTTCAACAAAAAGATAGAATATATTAAAAGGTATATGTTTCTATGAGGGCGAGAAAAGCATTATATTATGTGATTGAAAGTATCTTTTATGCGCATTATCTTTTTTTTTTTTTGGATAAAGATTTATGCGCATTATCAACATATACAATCACGCTTGTAACCTATTATTAAACTTCAGTATTATGTTAGTTATAAACGTCATGCAGACCATAGCTTACCTAATAAAGGCAAAACACAGCAAAGATTGATATTTTAAGTGACAGACTATATATCACATGCCCAAGGTACAAAGACTGTTAAAGTATATTGGTTTTTCACAAATAAGAATCCATAACGGTGGCGAATCACTGAAATGATATCCAAACAGTGTATTTGAATTCAGGATTATCTAAAATCATGTTAAAAAACTATAATAAATGTGATTTTAAATAAATGTTCACATCTATATTTCACATTAAAGAATTAATTCTAGATTCAAAATTAATTTTTAGTTTGTACGATCGGTGTTGCATCATCTCAAATTTGTGTCAAAGGGGTAAAAGCTACTCTTAGTAGCTTCAATCGGACGCACATATTAACATGTAACGCATATCCAAATATGCAGTTTGAGTTGAAACAATTTTAAATAATTTTTGTATTAGGATAAAAAAATATACTGAATTTTACACTCACACAAATAAATAATAATAATAATAATAATTAATATTGATGAAATATAAGGATATAGCGTTGCTTGTGGGGATTATTTAATAAAATTTATAAAATTGCTGAGTTAGAGAAAAAAGTTGTTAAAGTTGTAAAAAATAAAAATGAATAATGTATAATGAAAAATAAATATGAATAATGTATAATGATGAAACTCACTTAAAATATATAAAAAGTAAAAAAAAAAAAGAGATACTTGATTGGAAATGCTCTAATAGATAATAACATCATTTATATTTACGAAGTTAAGAATACCAAGTCAATTCAGACGTACACAAGCAATTTAATAACACTATTCATGTTTAGTTACACGGTGATTATGGACCATGCTGTTAAGATGGTATTATGGACATAATAACACTAATATGATGATAATCGCACAAATAAATGGGCATAATTATGCGCAACGTAGAATAAGTCTAAATTATTAACGTGAGAATGTCGACAATATATTGATAGTGTGTTACGTAATTATTTTAAGGTTTAATTACTTTTTTGGTTCCTATAGCTGCGCAAATTTTTTCTTTTGGTTCCAATAGTTAGAAATAAATCATTTTAATCTCTATACATATACTTTCAATATCAGTTTAGTTCCTGACATTTTAAACCACCACAAATTAAAAAAAAATGCCAAAAAATATCAATTTGTAGCTGTTTTACACTGTCAAGTTTCATTTTGTGGCAGTTTTATTTTACGGAGTTAAGACATACTTGACGACAGAAACCAAATCGATATCGAAAGTGCACGTATAGAAATTAAAACAGATTATTTCTAACGATATAGACCAAAAGGAAAAATCTATGCAACTATAAAGACCAAAAAAGTAATTAAACCTTATTTTAATAACTTACATTATATTACGTTATTAAGACAACGGAATATAATCTAAATTCTAAAGCACAAGTAGGAAATGAAATGGGTCTAATATAGCCTCAACTCTAATTCTAGTGACAACGTACCTTTTTTAAAGATTTTTTCACCCCTTGCAAGTTCTTTGGACCAAAAATTATACACAAAATATCCAACTTGGTGGATATCAAGCCATTTATTCATATATAAAGTCCATATTAAACTTTCAACGACTGAATTGCATTTCATTGCATTGCAATTGTCTGTATTGCAATCTTAACAAAAACAAAATATTGTAAGTCAAAAATCTTTAATTATAGTAGTATCTCACGCACTGTACATTTTCTTTAAAAAATTTAGCTAAAATCTAAGAAGCATAATTTAAAAGGGAAGGCCTTTAATATTAACCCAAAAAAAAAGAAGGAATACGCATATAACAAGATTGAAAGAGAAATTAGATTAGAATCATTTAAGAAAAAGGTTAAGAACAAACTAGGAAAATTAAACTATCCCAAATAAAAATACTGTAATTAATAGGTAGGGGTAGATTGATGCTGTTACCAATCTCATCTACAGCAATTATACGCTGTGGGAATGTATTTCCCAATAATAACGACGAACATTTCTTTCCCCTCTCGTCCACTATGCACATTACATTAAGATAGGACAAAAGTAGACGTTCATGAGGCAGACTTTCAGGCAGCGCTAGACAGAAGGTCCAACTATTCAGATTCGAATGACACACTTTGATTTGAGTGCCATCAATGGCGTCTCAAGACTCAATGTCATCATCTCCTAGCAGGGTTTACACCTCGAGCAGCTTCATATCCACCTCCACTACGAGCAGGTGGTGTTGTGGATCCATAAGACATATTGTTCATTGGCGGGGCATGTCCATGAGGACCAGAAACACCTCTTGACTGTGCATCATAGCCAGCTGCCCTCGATACATCATAAGCAGATCCTCTTTGCACATCATAACCCGGACCTCTCTGTGGATCATAGCCAGTTCTTTGGGCATCAAAAATTGGCCCTCTCTTGGAATCATAAGCAGATCCACTAAATGCATCGTAACCAGTCAACCTCTGTGTGTCGTAAGTAACACCCCTCTGTGCATCATAAGTACGCCCTGCTGTTGCACTGTAACCAGGCCCTCTGGGAGTATCATAACCAGTCCCTGAAGGAGTTGGACCAGGTTGACCACCAGCAGTAGTAAGAGTAGTAGCACTGCCACCACCACCACTGGCCGCAGGGAGGGGACCACGTCCCTGTAAAACAAAATGTAGAATGGAACATTATTTACAATCCACATGGAAGATAAGGTCAAGTGGGTAGATTAAAGTTGGACAAATTATTTGAAATAATAAACAGAATCAACCCAAGAGCGTGTGGTCTTTCTAATGAGTAAATCTTCCATTATCAGCCATGTGCAGGTCTTTCATTTTTTATGGGTACACTATATTTTGCACTGTTTCTAGAGGAGTAAATAAGAATATAACAGTTGAACACAAAGCATCTATCATTACCACTAAATCATTCTAATTTTATCTGCACAGAAGTGATCGTTCTCCAATTTGTTATCATGCAAAGCACGTACCAGCCATGAGAATGAGCAAGATAATCCTACAGATTTTGAAATTCTTTATCATGGTAAACAAGACTACTGTTTATGTCAAATTGGTCATCAGAATGTTGATTATCAAAGATTAATATGTAACAATATCAGAGCGAAAGTCTGTTGAAGTCGGAAACAAAAACAAACTACTGCTAGGCATTTAGTCGTTCAAAAAACTCATCAGGTAGTATAATAATCCCACTATCCGAGCAACACATCATTGATCATTACTTCTTGACACCATAGCAGATACTCATCAATTACAATTTACAATTACCATAGATATTTTCTATATTTAAGAATAAAGAATTCATAAAAATAAATAAATACAAACATGCAGAAAAAAAATAAATCAAAGTTTAATTTTTATTAAAAATTCAGAAACTAATAATTAATAGTATTAGGCAATGAACTAGAATGATGCACTCCCACAAGAAACCCAAAACTACAGTAACACAGGGAGGCGTCACACACCTGAATAACAGAATAACCATCTTCATATGCATTTTGTCCCACAGGAAGACCAGAAGTCTCATTCTCATTAGTTCCAGAGGTGCCACCATATGGCCCACCTGAATTTTATTATCATTGGTCAATCCAAAAATCATGAAAAATTGAGGACCGGGGGCTCTAACACAGAAAACAGGTATGAAGGAGATACATACTACTTCTCCGATCCACACTGGCGGTGTTTGTAAGCTCTGCTCGAAGTTTCTCCACTTCCCTACTCATAGAAACATAGTTCTTTTCCATCACCTGAAGTGACTCAAGGTGATCATTGTATAATTTTTTTTCATAGTCAAAAGTGGCCCTGCATGACCAGAACAAGACATTGTCAGGGGCACTTAACATGGTAGTCTGACACTATGCCAGCATGCTGTAAGGAGAGAAAGTGAGAACAGCAATCAATGGGTTGGGTTCAGGGTTTACTTGTGAGTTATGGGTGCAAACAGGTGGATTGAAAGTTCATAGAGTGAATCTAAGCTAAGAATCAACTGGAAGCGATAATGGGTCTGAATGGTCACATTGGTGGCTGTTGGGATGCCAAATAGAAAGGCAAGAGAATGGAAGATTCACCCATAAACCAAAACAGGAACCTATAGCTGCCAGACCTGTGTTCAAATTGTATGCCTACCACATGCAGACCACCCTAGCCTGAACAATGCCTGCCTAAAACGGGAAGTATACATAGGTGCCTTAGCATCTCTTTGGCTGAGTAACATGCCTTGGCTAGTAGTAGATTGCTTGGCAACTCCATGGATGTTGCCACTGAAGAGACTCCCATGAGTTTGAATCAAAAGGCCAAGGAAATGACCTCAAGATTCAAATTGCCAAAGGAAATTCTTCAAACACTCATTACAGTTCAAAACAAAAACGACCATTGGCCTAAATTCATAGTATACAGATTCCAAGTACGGAAGTCATGCAAGCAGATTCTTTACCAGTGATATTAGGATTTTCGGTTAAACAGTTTCTTGGATAAATTCAAGCTAAAGAAATGTAAGATATTAAAATCAACTATTAATGCAATCCAAAGTAATCAGTTCTGAAAAATTGATATATCTTAAAGAAAAGAAAATTTGTTTTAAGAGATGGAAAGTACAATTAGGAAGACTTCGGGAGAATTTGGTGACTGATCAAGTTAGATAAAACAGAATACAAGATGGAAGCTCAGAGTACAAGCCTCCACATCATAGGAACAAATGAAATGAAAAAAGAATGGAGTTCAAAAACAAGAAATTAGGTATCAACCTAGGGTTTGATTGTACTACACAACCAAGATTGGTGGCCATTGGATAATATGGCACATGTAGGAAAAAAAGTATTATACCTGTTAAAATAGACCTTTTATAATCCTACTTGAATAAAGAATAAATCCTAATCCTATAAGAACTGAGTGATGTAGAGGAGAATCCACTTCTAAAAGGTGGTCTAATGCAAAGGGGAAAGCCTCTGCTTTAAACAAGAATTTTTATTATTAATCCCAGTTGATATGCGATTCACAGATATGCATCAAATCAAATTAGTTAGATTGGAAAGAAAACCCACAGTAACAATAAACAAACCACGCTCCATATTAAAGGGACACACCCAACATTAATAAAAATCTAAACACCTGTTTAAAAAAAAAAGGTAGAAATAGTGCAATTGATGAACAAGGGAGCACATGTTCTAAGTTTGAGGAGCTCAATGTAGTACAATTTATGGACAAAGAAAACCAGAAGAGAAAACAGCTCTATGTTGGGCACATCTTAATCAAAGGAAATGGAGGAGATGAAGGATGACAAGAAAGGAACACTATAAGATACAAGTACTATAAGATTACTTTATAAAGACAACAGAAAGGAAAACAGTGACAACAGAAAACAAGCTCATTGGTGCAAATAAGCTCTCAAGCTCATTTGAAAAAGCCAAGGGAAGATTACAAAGCAAAATCCATGAAAATATTTATTCAATGATAACAACTGCAAGGGAAACAAAGCCCCATGAAAAATAAAAGCACTTCACTCCAGCCAGAAACACCAGAGGGCTGCAAAAACAGACAACATCATAAGGTTTTTCCGTCCTTTTTATTTCTTTTTGATAGAACAACAAATTTTGAGAGGGTAAGAATCCCTCCAAAACTGATAAGATATGATTAAACACACACAGAAAGAAAAAAACTCTTATGTTAGTCAACATAAAGAACTACTCCAAACTAAGAGGACACACCCAACATTACTAAAAATATAAACACCTGTCCCAAAAAAAAAAGAAAAAAGAAAAGAATAAAATAGCTGTATCACAATTTATTGGACAAGGGAGCATGTGTTTCTAAGCTTGCACACTAAACGCATTTCAGCGTAGAGGCTTTAGGAGGTCTACAAACCTGTAGCATATTATTAGTATTAATCCTATATTCTTATTAGGTAACTCCACAGTTCAAGCAAAAGACTAGATCCTTGAAAAATGAAAATTTGATTCCTGAATGTGGTACAAACCACAAATACTGCCTCTAGATGAATACGCAATAACATTTTCAGAAACCAAGTTACAAAGAACCAAGCCTCCATCCACCTTAGGCCTACTGCCTACAGTGAATCTCCCAACTAAGCAAGCGTCCAGAGGCAAAGCTAGAAATAAAAATCGTTCTTGCTTTGGGGCACTAAGCTTAAGAATAAAAATAAAATAATAATCTCTTTGTATAATAGTAATGGAGTTTGAAAGAATTTGATGGGCCGAAGCCTCACTCATAATGTGAGGTACCACTGTTGCACGTGGCTTCTTCTCTTTTCTCCCATTCCAAACCAAGGAAAACCCCTCATAAGTTTGTAAAAAGCCTCAGGTATAAAAGAAACGTTTCTATCCCTGTAAACACTGGCAAAACAAGCTTTTAGAAATGAGAGCATTTATAACATGTATTCATGACGTGGCTGAACCTGTACAGTTCATTAGTTACCTATATCATTTACCTGTTTTCCAAATTGGTTCACTGATATTCATCTTCTCCAAAAATCCCAATTTCTCCATTTCCTACTCTTCTAAGAAACAAATTCTTCACAATATTTTCCAGTAAATAAATTACACACAAGCAATTTCCAAACTTCCAAGTTCACTTATCCTCTTCATTTCTTTTCACTTCTCCAAACACAAGTGATCAGGCTATATTATATCCCTGATTAGATGTTGACAAATGTTAAGGAATGGGCACAACTACCTCTAAACTTTCCAATTGCCACATCTCCACAAAATCCCGCCCTTCCACCCCTACTAACAAAGCCTCTAAAACAAAGTAACAAAAACTACCCACGAATTTAATGGGCAAGCTTACATCCCACACAGATAGCTAGCATTCCGAATCACCTAGTCCACAGGAAGCAACGTCTTTGGTGACAACAACATTTAACCAATGCTTTCATATAGGTAGTCACCTTGCACATCATCATCACAACATTTCTCTAAGACAAACCCATTACGCACTACAGCATTACTACGCATTTTACCCTAAACAAGAGGCAGAAAAAAAATATATACCTGCAATGCTGATATTCCTGTCTGAGGCAGTCAAGCTCAGATATAAGCGCAGGGATCTGAACGACATCAGCGTGGACCCTCTGAAGCTCCTGATTCAAGTGCTGCGCCTTGGAAACAAGTTCGTCCCTCGACACAACGAGGTTCTGCGCCTCCCCACGCGCCTGCTGCAGCTCCAGCTTCACCCCTTCCGCGCCCTGCGCCTCAGCCTCCATCTTCGCGATCTTCTCCAGCGCGCCGCGCACCTGCTGCTCCCGCTCGCCCTTCAGCGCCGCCATGTGCGCGTGCAGCATCTGCAGCTCGTGCTGCGCCGCCGCCAGCTCCTGCCGCAGCGCGCCGTGCGTCGCAGCCAGCCGCTGGTTCTCGGCCGCCAGCCGCTGCATCTCCGCGTGCTGCGATGCCAGCTTCTGCTCCATCACCTGCGGCGGCGGGAGCAGATCGAACGGCGCCGCGAGCGGGTGCGGCATCGCGGCGGCGAGGCCCGGCGGGTGCGGCCGCCGCAGGTGCGGGGGCGGCGGCATGCGGCCTTTGCTCCCCATTGCTGAAGAGAAATGGAGCGATCGTGAAATTAGGGCACGGAGAGAATCAAATTTGGAAGAAGAAATGCAAGATTGATGTAATGAAGAATTGGAAAGAGGAACGAGAATGGTGAAGAAACAAGTACCGTGGGATTTAGGAGAGAGAGAGTGTGAATGTGAATCGGCGAGGGTTTCGTAATGAAGGAACTGCAAAAACCCTAACCCGATGATGGAGGAAGCAAGATGGTTTGGTGGTCACAGCCAGCCTCTATGGTATAGTTGCAAATTTGCAACGCCACAGTAGTAGTAGTATCTAGTATCTAGCAATCTACTTTTTCTTAGGGAGGTTAGAAGTAAGAAAATTAAAAAAAAAATACTTATTATATTAAAAATATAAAATGTAGACCAAAAAAAATATTAAAAATTTAAAATTATTTAGTACTTATTTTTAAACGATAAAAATATTTGATTTAGTAAATGTATATTAAATATTATTGTTTAAGAGCACTCGTTTGTAAAATACTCTTTTGTTCTTTTATTTAAACAAAATTATTGAGCAAGTATGTTGAGATTAACGTTAATCAGATTTGACTAGTCACCATATCATATCAGACAAATAACAATTATTACAACAGAGGGTTTCACTTTCTTTGTAATGGCAATGAAAACTTCTACTTTCACTTCAGGACCATTGGGCGACAATTCCACCACTAGCACCTGTTATCTCATTCAAGACAGTCCTTGAAAATAAATAACCCCTATATGTAAAGGAGAAGGAAAATTTGTTTGCTCAGAATCTAGTTTGCATAGAAATGAGAATGACAATCGTTTAATCCCAAAAGCACACCTAGATAAATGTGTGTTTCATGAGTTATGCTACCCTTGGTAGGATGCTATTGTTGTTAAACTTCTATGAAAGATCATTGGCTACAATATAATGAAAGAAAAATTGTCACAAATTTGGAAACTTAATGGTGGTTTCAGCATTATGCCTATTGATAATGGCTACTATATGGTCAAGGTGGATCTATCAATAGATAAGGAAAAGATTATTTTAGGAGGCCTATGAATGATTTTTGATCACTAATTGGCAGTAATGGAATGCACTTCCTCACATACTAAAGTGGAAAGAACCATAGTATGGATATGATTCCCTAGGTTATATTTGTGTTGAGTATGAGGTTTTCACATAATTTACGTTAAGTATGGTTATGGACACTTAGCTAGAAAATGTACTCTACAACCTAAGCCTACGGAGGTTGATGGTAAACCACAAACAAAGGCCAACCAGGCTACTACAAGAGACACCACCATTTATGCAACAATATTAAATTCAATATCAACAAATTTGGGCAAAATCAGACATTACCACCAAAACCTATCAAGCCAATGTCAATGGAATCATATTTTCATGGGAATTGGCTAATTTTTAGTAGGAAAAAACATAACACAATTAAAGCTAAAACTATGGAGAAAAAAAGGTAAGAATTAATTTATTTGAAATAAATATGACATTATTTCTGTTTTGGATCTAGGGAATGGGCTAATGGGCCACAAAGCTAATCATGGACGACCAATAAGATTAAATCCCAATGTCTCTCCAACCCAAACCCCGCCACATGATGATAGAGAAGTTAAAATGTGGACAAGCCAAAAAAAAAAAAAGATGCTATAATGCTTCCAATAATTCCATCAAGTCACACAGGGTCCAATTAACAATGTCATCTTCAGGTGCGAAGCTTCTCAACAACTCACGTGCATTAGTTGCAACTCAAACAAAAAATAAGGAACAGTTTGCCATGGTTGGGCCTTCTAACATCCTTGCATAACTAAGTTCACAAGAAAGTGGTGCATCAACCATAATTTAAAACTTCCATGAATGTTGAGCAAATTAGCCAAGTTTGCTTTCAATTTAGATGATCACGCTCCACCAAATCCCAATGTTATGGCACAATCCAATGATAAAGAATGTGTTTCAATGGAGACTGTGGCTAGGGAAGTGCCACATGACACTATGGTGCAATGGACCTAAATGGCTAGTGATTATACCTTTGGCCCTTCACCATTCGACTTAATCATGATGAAGGATTTTAATAATGTTATTATCCTCTCTTAGAATATTAAGGGAGCCAGCAACAAGAGGGCTAAGAGGCATATTCGAGATATTAATAGATATGGTCTCACTTTCTTGATCATTATGGAAACTCGTATTCAATTTGCAAGTACTAGGTGTTTCTAGAAGTACATTGGGTATGACCAAATCTCTATTGCTGAAGCCAGTGGTCATGTAGGGGGTTTTAGGTTTTAGTTAAGCAAAGTCTGAATTTCACCATTTCCCTATTGTACACTAGCCCTTACTCTTCTACATTTAGTGTTACCTTTGGTGATCAAGTTTGGGTGTGCACTGGTGTCTATGCTAGTCTTTCCTCACTCTCTGAAATTTGCTTTAACAACACTTGTGCACTTTGAGTTGGACAATCATTCATCCTTGGACCATTGTTAGGGATTTTAATGAGATTCTTCTCCCTTTTAACAAAGAGGAGGTTGTTTTCGTACACCCAAGTTGGAGCATTTGCTTAAATGTTGGATTATTCTAGAATAGTAGATATTCATATAACATAAGGATTACTCACTTGGCACAAAATTTGAAGGGGTAAGAGGACCATTGTCAAGAAGCTTGACCAAGCACTTTCTTCTCTCTCTTGAAGAATGGCTTCCCCATATACTTTTGCTGAAATACTATGTTCCCACTCATATCACAACCCATTTTAATTAGGATGTGAGGAATGTGCCAAAAGAGATGACCTAGGCCTTTGTACTTTGAGGTAGCTTGGATTTGGATAACAATTACCAAGAGTTGGTGACCAATGCTTGGCAAGACAACCAAGGTATGCTTTAAAGAGAGTCAATGAGGACTCTATCATTTTTAATTGAGAGGTCTTTGGGAATATTTTTTGCATAAAAAGGAAGGTTGAGGCGCGACTAAAAGGGATCTAAATATCTTTGGAGAGGGTGGACTCTTCAACTCTAATTTGTCTAGAACAAAGGCTTCAACATGAATATAATCAAATCCTTTTTCAAGAAGAATTACATTGATATCAAAAATCCAAGGAGTGGTGGGTCTAGCCTAGGGATAAGAACAATTTTTTTTCTATGTTGAACCATTATTCATAGGAAGCAAAACAAGATACATAGCCTTACTCACCCTACTGGCATATGGATTGATGATGTTGTCATTCTCCAAGATAAGGTACAAAGTTATTTTAAGTCCTTGTCTTGTAACTCTCCATAGGTGGATATTTTTGTCTTGTAGGTTACTCAAAGTCCTTGTTTGGATGAGGAAGGGAGGAGAATACTAAGCAGCCTAGTCACAAAAAAGGAGGTTTCTAAATCTCTGTACTCCATGAAGCCTTATAAAGCACTAGGACTGGATGGATTTCAACCATTTTTTTCAAGCAATATTGACACATTGTGGGAGATGATGTGTGGAGGCTTGTTCCACAAGATCCTTTGACCAATCTTTTGTTGGTACTTTGATTGCTCTAATTCCTAATGTAGATAGTCCAAGCAATCAAAGACTTTTATACTATCAATCAATGCAACACATTGTATAAAATCATTACCAAGATTTTGGTGAAAAGACTTAGGCCTCTCTTGAATGATTTCATTGGTCATTACCAAACTAATTTTCTCCCATTGAGAGGCACTGCTAATAATGCCATCATCCTGCAAGAAAGATATGTTGCACATCATGAGAAAATCAAAAAAAGAAAAAAGGTGACATGATATACAAAATGAACCTAGAAAAGGTCTGCAATAATGTGAGATAAGACTTTCTCCAATCCTATTTGCATGACATTTATTTTCTTGCTATTATTATAAAACGCATCATGCATTGTTTCCTTCTTTTCTCTATCCATCATGTGAAATGGTAATTGTCTCCCTCCCTTCCATCCCACCTAAGGATTGTGCCAAGACAATCTTTTATCATCGCATCTTTTTGTCATATGCATGAAAAGAAAATTCGTGAAGATCACAAAAGAAGTTCGAGAAAGGAAATGGTACCTTGCTCAAGAATCCAAGAATAACCCTCATATTTACTTATTCTTTACAAATGATATCTTGATTTTTACTAAAGAAAAGGTATCCCAAGTGAAGACTCCTCTAAAGTGAATTTCCTCACTTTAGAAGATAAAGTGCAATAACAATTATTAATTAAAAAATCAATGATTAAAAATTATAATAAAATCAAATACACATAACAAATTCAAAAAATTAATTACAATTTCAATCATTAATTTTCTAACTAATAGTTATTATTGTACTTTGTCCTCTAAAATACAATTTCCCTAGTTTAAAAAAGCCAACTCCAATATTGTAATTGACTCAGCATCTTGATTCTTGAACCTAGCATAAACTAGGTGATAAGTTAGAAACATACAATTTAAATATCATGTAATTAAATTATGAAAAATTTAAAATAAAAACTAAAATTATGTTTTATAATATATAGAAAAGTATTATCTTTTATTAATTTGAGTAAAAACAATCTGTAATGACAGTAAATTTTTCTGTTAAGAAATACCATTTTTTGTCTTGGCAAAATGCTCACATAATTCCAAGCCATTACTTAACTAATTAATTTTACTTTACATTTTGCCATTTTTTAAAAATGAAGGATAAACAAGAAAAGAAAATAACGAATTTGCTGAGATGAAGTTGAGCATCTTCGGACAGAATGGCGGTTCAAAATGAACCACAGAGCAACAGACTAACGCTATGATTTATTAACAAATGAATGGATGAACTAATGATACAAGTAGATTTCCTTAACACAACTATTCGTACACGTATAGGAGCTTCTAGGCACCTCTGCTACATCATGTCCTCCTATTAGTATGTGAATCTCCTACAAAACTCTGGTCACTTATAGAGATCCGTCGCTTAGATGGGCGTGATCAAGGGTCCAGATGCGGATAATTTACACCAAGTTAGCACTTTGCACTTCATAATTCTACAAGTTGTCTTCCATCTCATCTGGTACATGCAATTTCTCAATGGCAGCCTGTTAAAGATGAAGTTTCAAGTTGCATAAGAAAATGTGACAGGTTCTAACACAGTAGCCAACACTTTACGAAAATACAGAAGAAACTGAATTTTCGTCCAACCAATCAAAAAGCATAAAGATAAGTTAATGTAAATTGTAAATGTTTTTGACCAGTTTAGAGCAAAAAGATTGCTGTTAGAAGCCTATCACCTTGATAACAGCAGCATCTGTTGCAGATGGTTTCAAATCCAGAGAAATACCATAATGAAGCATTGCTCTCTCATGCATGTTACGCCTTTTATAGATCCTGCCCATCAAAGCATAGACACTACTTTCGCGAGGAGCATACTCTTTAAGCTCCTCTAGGACTTCCAATGCCTCGTCAAACCTTTCCAAGCTCATGAGTATATTGGCCTTCTGATACATTGGAAGGGGATTTTTCTTATCTGCTAAAATAGCCTTCTCCATTATCATCAGTGCTTCCTCGCTTCTCTGTAACAGATAACAAGCATAACATAATTTCAGAATTCTGGAGATACAAAATACAAGCATAAGACAAATGTAGTTCTTATTTGTATGTATTACTACAATTAGTGTGGCAGGAGACTAACCTTTGTAGCATGCAAAGCAGTACCAAGGTATGACATTATAACAGATGAGCGTGGATTGATTTGGAAAGCCATCCGAAAATGATGTTCAGAAAACTCATACTTCTCTTGGCGAAGATATACCATTCCAAGTCCATACCAAGCATTATAATGCCTTGCATCAACCCTGAGCGCACTCTGGTAGCATTTGATTCCATTCTCAAAATCTTCTAGTGCAACATACCTGTAAGTAGCAATGAATTAGAAGACCACAAAAAGTTGCAGAAGATACGCAGACACTCATATATGTAATATAAACAAAAAGACCATGCTCATACTCATGTCCACAAAGGGTGTGTGCATATGCAAATCTGGGATTCAGTTGAACAGCTCGCTGAAAATTCTTCAGTGCAGTTTCATGATCCTTTTGCAGGCTGTAGCAATTACCCATGGCACACCTGCCAGAACATTCAACCACAATTATAAACCCAAATAAAATGATAATAATCAAAAGAGCAGTGCTAGCAACACACTCTTTCTAACAATTTCCTATTGGTTTAAATTTATAAAAAACTACAAAACCATGAGTAGGTTCATTAAATAAAAAGTGAAACAAAATTTTGTATTTTCCAACAAATTTCATCCAATAATAAAGTGTGTTAGAAAGGGTATGTTAGAGAGTGTGTTATTAGCATTTCTCTAATCAGAATAGAACAGCCAAATAGAGCAGAAACTGCTACACACACACATATACACACCCATTGTTCTCAGGTAGCAGGTAATGTTATGATGATAAGTATACTTTATGAAAAGGTTTTGAATAAAGATAGCTCAGATAAGACAAAATAGTGATATACACAAATAGGCTAGATATGGAAGACCTTGTATCTCAAATGGAAGTAAGACTATAGACACTAATGTTATCATATATAAGTCTGGAATGTGGCATCAGCCAACAACAAATGCACTTGCAAACATACAACACAGTTTTGACTCACAGCACACGCACTGACGGTCTGACACATGCATAAATGCCTGCACAAAGTGATGCAGTTTGAAGCATTCTGCAAAGTAAATAAGGATAATAGCCAGTAGAAATGACTTTTAAGGGAAACAAGTTCAAAACAGAAAACATAAAAATCAGTACATTGAATAATCAGAAAGAAGTTCCATATAAGCCTACCAAGACTGAGGAGCTAAACGATCAGTTGATATCAGTTCCTGAGCCAGGTAACTTAACTTCATATCTTCCTTTAGGTGCTGCACCAGAGATATATTAGTCTTTTCGTCAAGTATTAAGCATGCAGATGTGTATTTAACAATTAGACATGCAATGGAAGCAGGAAGCTAAAGAAAGACAATTAAGTAAAATAGTTCTAGAAGGTTATGCCACACATCAATGTTCATGGTGCTTTTGTAACTGGTAGATGAGTGCCATAAAACAAGGAATTTGTTTATACAAATAGTCCACAACATCAGAGAAGCCTTAGCCTCAAACATTCTCCAGGAGTAATTTTACTGTAGGCTGACACTAACTAGAATATTTTCCTCCAAATGGTGTATCAGACTAGTAAGTGAAATTAGCTCTGTTTGGATTTAATCCTCAATTCCCTTGTATCATCAATTTGCCATCATTGATGATGGCATGATTTTTCCACCAAGAGGCTTTACTAATTGAATCAACCACAAATCTGAGTCCCAAAAGTAAAAATCACATGGTTTATCCATTCGAGAAACTTAGAATATCAACAAAAATATCTCATTGTATAATTACCGTACCTTGTATATTTTAGATATGTTAGATGATCTCTTAAGAGTGATTTTCATATTTATCTTCTTCCTTATTTAATTAGGATTAGGATTATTAGTATAAATAAGGGTTAGTATATTGTGTTTTGTAACACATTATTACACACCACTATTATTCAGAGTTTGTTCTAGCTTTTCCTTCTTCTCCACCTGAATCCCTCCAGGTTCATCAATTCAAAGAACTTCTATTATTGCTTATACTTTATACAATATATGTGTATTACAGAAACTACTGAAATATAATATAAACTCACATAAAGGACTGTTGAGTATACATCCATTCCTTCCAAACTATAAGGCGTAATCTGACGAGCAAGGCCAAAGACCTGATCCGCTTCTAAGTAATCAACCAATTCAAAGTACATTTTTCCAACCTGCTTAAAACATCCAAGCATCATATTACAAATAGTCAGTGATATGCACCAGTAAGTATTTCTAGCTCAATAACCATCAAGAATTAAGCAGGTCTGCTCTTATGCTGATAGTACTGCACTAGTACTTGAAAGCATCAAACATAAGTTTGTGAAATAGGTGTGTTTGGTTTGCAAGTGTCAATACTTTCAGAGCACCCAACAGAAAAATATGTGTCTTGTAGGATTGGCTCAAACTGATGTTTGAGCATTTTCGACATAAAAACAAACATACTCTAGGTGAGTTTTGTATTTATCAACAAATCCAATCTCATTATTTATCAGTATTCCTATTCTCTCTTACTCCTTTTCCAACGAGACCCCAAAATGTCAACATATTATTTTACAATCTTGAAAATATCACATAGTTCAAATGCCATGCAGAACTATGCCAGTAAAGAAATTGATTGAACCAAGATTTAAAAGATGATGATGACCAAAGAACACAATGAAGGGAAGACAAAGATAATGAAGAAGCCAGGATAATTTCATCCAAAATTTTTACTCCATTTGAAACCTAATTTGATGAATACTCTAGAAGCTGTTAGAAAGATCACAATCTCAACAACTTTGGATGAGAAATACTAGGAATCTAGAAATAAAAGAAAATACATCAGGTGGGAAACTGAAGAAAGTAATTCCATCAGGAAACCTTCTTCTAGTACAGCAACAAACATTGAAATTAGCATCATAAATCTGAATGTAGTATAGTGCTAAATCAATACACAGCCTATGAAAGAGCACAAAATGCAAGCTGAACAACCAAAATTACCTGGGAAAGAACCCAGCCAGTATTGTAATGCTTATGTGGAAGTTTCATATAGGTATCCAGTGCATCCTGGTTCATGAATAAACAAATATTAGAAAACTAAATGCAATCAAAGAAAAGGTATCTTCTTCATTTCCTTATTCCTTTCTTCATATACCTAATTAAAAAAAATAATGAATAGATAAATATAAAATATATTAAATACAAATTATATGTCTTTTTTCTAGAAATGATGATTAATTAATACCTGGCATCTATACAAGTAGGCAAGTCTACAGCCTTCACCAAGAACTCTAAGAAGGGTCAGTATTTCTGAAGCACCAGAGATGACTTTTGAACCACTCACTATTAGTCCACCAATTGGAAAATTTGCTGCTTCTTGTTCATAAGATTTAGCTTCCATGGTAGGAGAGGAACTAGAAGTTGTCGATGTGACATTTAAACGAGAATCATCTAGAACATCATTACGAATCCCTGAAGATAAAAAAGAGGACTCATTAAGTCTTAGCTGCTCAAAAATATTTTATATTAGAAATTTAGAATTAATATTATTATGTTGGAACTTGGGAGTCTTATTATGTTAGTAGAGCTAGTACTACTAACTAATACAACATCAGCACTAGATTAGTAGAATAAATAGTATAAGGTTAGTATTTTATAACAGATATAACATATCACAATTGTATGTTAGTATCAATATCAATTATTTAATTATCCATACTCTATACTTATTCAAACTCTCTAATTATCAATTATTGTATAGTATAAATTATTTATGTAGTATCTATAATATTTAGTGTAGCTGTTGTCCCGCTATAGCATTTTTGGGGTTAGGCACTCTGAACTGCTATCTGGGATTGATAGCTATGCTTCTTATAATCTTTTTGAAAAGGCAATAGCATAGAAAATAATTGCGGAAACAAATACAAAATCATTAGCTGCTTTGCATTTCTGCACGAGAGGATTAACTACCACAGCATCAAAACAATAGTCTTTACAGAGGATAACATTACAAAAGATGCAAGAATACAATAAAATAGTGCTATGCTATATGTAGAGATTCATTACCTTCATCAGCATTTTCATTGGCCCATGACTGCCCTTTACGAACTGTCATGGAACGAAATGCCATAGTGCTAAGTTTTGACCCTCCAAGATACTTAGAAGAGTTACTAGTTCCATTTCCAGATACAACTGCTATGTTAGCATTTGCATTTACGCTTGCATCGCTGGAGAGTCTTGAGCTACGTCGAGGACCAGAATCAGAAAACAATCTTCCAGAAATCTGAAAAATTAAAAAAAAAAAAAAAAAAAAAAAAAAAGCAAAAACAAAAATAAAGAACAAGAAACAGTACAAAAAGAATAACAAGAACAAAATGCAATCTATAAAACTCAAGCATACAAGTGAGAGTACGTATTCTAGCAAACATATAAAAATCTCTTAACATAATCAATTACTCAACAAAATTATTGGTCAATTAACTCACATCATGCCAAATATATTTAGAAGTCTAACTTGTAATGCGTATATGATAAAGAATAATGCAGATAATTTAAGGAACCAAATCACATGCATGCTTGGTTTTTATTATGTCACTTTTTTTTTTGGGTTGGGGAGGTGCGGGGGTGAGTTTTGGCCAAAATCTCTAACCAAACACACACTACAAGTCTACAACCACATAAATGAGAACCAATGGTAAAAGGAAATCAAAAGATAAATTAAGATGCAGTTTAATAAAACTCATGACTAGATAAAACAATTGTGATTTCCATAATAAAGCCTGTCTTTCTTATGATGAAGGGCACTCCATCATACTCAATGCTTGGAGTGAAGACTGTCAGTTTACATATTAACAAAATTTTGAATATATCAGTACCAATATTGCCCAAACACCAAAAAAAGAGTATCCAACATTGTCATGGTACATTTGATTAAGCTACTCAATCAAATCAATGTCTATATAACAATAACCAAGCCTTATCCCACTAAGTGAGTTATTCTATAATACAAAGCATTTGGCCTCTTCAAAAAAACAATTTTCAGATCAAAGCTTAAAGACATAAAATGCCAAGAAAGGAAGTCAGTTTATTTAGTGATGCACAGGAAGTAGACAGCAGAAGCCCTATAGCAATATGGTCCCCCACCTTCCGTAACTTTCCTTCATCCACAAACTTTCTTCGAGGGGCTTGAATGGTAGAGTTCACCGTTGACTTAGGAGAACTGTCAGCATTAAGTGTGCTCAGGTTTTGGCCATTAGGCTGCACATTCCTACACAAAGGGGGTGGAGCAACACCTGACAACTATAGAAGAGATGAACAAAAAATATCAAATGTTGAAAAGCAAATTGGGCATGAAACACATATTCAATAAACCAACCAAATAGGAAACTTTTTACTAAGATAACCATTTTCAAAAATCAAAATTACAGAAATTATGACTCAATAAATAGTTCAGCTTATCTAAAATATGTAATAAACATAAATATGTAGTATGTACATGATATGAAATTAGATACAATTACCTGTGTTGCCATTGGAGATGGGGTGTTATAAAATGATATGTTAGACAGACCACTATTAATTGGTTGAGCAGTTCCTCCTAAAATAGATGCCCCATGATGATTTCCAGGAATATCTTTTAGGCTCTGCATGAGTTTCAGTTGCCTAGGACTTGTGTCTTCTGAGACACAGTGCCTAGTGTCAACTACATTACAGTCCTCAGCTGATGAATGCAACTTAGGAGAGGTTGAGCCATGTAGGTATTGCTTTTGTATACAAAGAGCAGCTGCTTCACCAAAAACTGCAGTTGCTTCTTCAGCAGCACCTAAATATTCAGAAAACAGTATAGTGATAATTGATGAGGACAATAACATAATGAAGGACAGGAAAAGACTACAAGTCTACAACTTAGATTTATTTTTGAAAAAATGAATGTAACAGCCATTCAATGACATCAAGTCTACAACTTAGTTCTGCACATGGCCATCCTCACTTCTGCTTTTAGTTATCTAATATGAAACTTGTTTTTGCTTCCAATTAGATATGATCAACGATTAAACTCATTTCTAATTGTAGTATCTTACATCAACATCACATAGAAATTCCGTAGCTTTTAGAAAGTTATAGCTACTCCAAACTAGTCCAAAGTGATTGGTAGAAACAATGAAAGATTTGTCATTTGAAGAACAACCTTTAAATGAAGTTGTAAAGTTACACTTGTCATCAAAAAGGTTAAAGAAAACCCAAAGAGATCCATTAAATTTCAATGCCAAAAAAAAAAAAAAATCCATCTGGCACGCTATAGTAGCCAGCAACTCGGAAAACAAACACTTTCAGACATGGCAAAAGAAAGCTAAAAGTAAACTAAATTTTTGGCCTGGAAAAAACAATTAAAGAAAAACACAAGTAGATGCATTTGATGAGAAAAATGAACATGGAAAACTAGATCATTTGTTAAATTGGAAATATAATTCAGAGTGTTATATATGCAAATAGCTATGTTCATACTTATTTATGTATTCATATATTGTAAAGATGCATAATGTGTTAGCACCAACCTCAAAATCTACAATTCTAGACCCATATTCCTAGCCAAGGCATTGGGGTATGCAGATATGCTGATAAAAACAATTATAGCTATCAGAAATCAAATAATGAATAATACTATTCATGCAACAACAATAATACTTCCACCTTAACTGCAAAGGGCTCTAGAAAAACATGAAAATAATAGTTTGAATATCAACATCATATTACCTTTATGATTATTGATATCACCTGAACACAACAACTCAAATTTCAAAATTTATGTTTACATATATATATATATATATATATATATATATATATTACACAGAAATCTTTCAGAAAGTAATCACAAGCAGATCTCGCCATCAGAAACATCAACAAATTAGAAAATGCATAAGATTGGCAGATCCCAAGAGTCAAAGCAAAGAGAATAAAATCAATTTCTACAGCATCAAGATCCAAGGCCACTTTTTTAGGTTTTCAATCCATCAGCAGAACAGAATGCTTAAATGATAAGCGTGTTATTCTCATATCATACACATAGTCTATTTAAAGGAGGGTTTTGCCCAGTGAGGAAGTTGAATATCATCATACAGACCTAATACGCACAACTCCTCATATGCAGCCCACATTAGAGGATCCATTGATAGTGCCTGCTTAAAATGATGTATGGCACTTTTCCTTCTGTCAGTGTATCTGAAAAAGAGAATAACAACCAAATAGAATTTAGAAGGGATTTATCAAATGTTGCATACATGCATGACATACATACAAACATGTGTACACACACATACCACACAAATATATAGAATTGACTCTATTTACAGCATTCAATCCAATGTCTTTATATAGAATGTATTTTTCATTGATTCAATTGTTGAATTACAACTATCCATCATTTTGATCTTTCATGTCAAACTTTGAAAAGCTTGACATCAATAAGAATGTAATCGAATAGTTCATATTTTCATATATTTTGAATGTACAAATCATGTAGTACATTAATCATAATATATATAAAAGGAGTATAAACAATTTATGATTTATGTAAAATTTTATGGGTATGATCTACGTGATTAGAACTTTCTTTGTGATAAGTTCTCCAACAAAAAGTTATCCAATTATATCTATTCGAGAAAAGTCAAATTACTAATAATCAATTTTTTCATAGAAGCGTACAAAAAAGTCCTGAACATAATCAATACAACCACTGTTTTAACTAAGCTAAAATAGATGCCATAGAACTGGTTGCAAAAGTCTATGGTTTAAACCAAACCTTACTTTAAAGAGAATCATCACCAGTATAACTCCTGCAGTGAATAGTTAAGTGTCTATTGAATTTTGAGGTAAGAAAAAAAAATGCTTCATAACAGTAATTTTGTGGTTAAAACACTTTACTACAATTAATTAACATTTCTTCACATCATCATATAACTATAACTCCTTTTAGCATCTTGAGATTTGAAGCTTTCGCATATGCCACAAAAAGGTAAGAATGTGAACATAAATTTCCAATTATGTCTGCTTTGATGTTAAATATGTATATATGCATATGATCTGATTTAACCAGGATCAGATCGTTCCCCTTTCAAACAATATTAAAAGCAAATTCAGAAAACTAATAAACAATTAATGGTAAGACTGATAAGCAACCTGTAAATCAGCCCTAACAGATAATGACCAGCCGCACCATTTGGAACCTGCATAGAGAAGAAAGCAACAAAACTTAAGTATTCATTCTACTTCTCCATACAAATGTATTGACAATTTATAGTAAAAAACAACTTAAAGCATAGCAGCATGCTAGAACTAAATCATACAAGAATAATGTATCCAACAATAGTAAATTTGATCAGGAATACACAAAAATAAGAAAGATAAAGACACAACCAATGGTTTATGAGACAAAAGTGCTAAGGCCGCCTAAAGACCATTAAAAATGTTTGGAAAATCATTCTTAATTTAAAACATATTTTAAATTATGCTTTGTACCTCTACACTAGGCTCATTAGCAGGACATAATGCTGCCGCAGCTTCACTAAGAAGATCCATCTGAAAGCATGATATCGCAAACAAGTACCGGGATTGAGCCATTTGCGCTCCTTCAAGCATTAAAGACAAAATGAATAACAAGAGATACATAATGAGAAGCACAGCTATGAGATCATAGAAAACAACGGAAAGAAAACATTATCTATTCAAAGGAAATTCAGGAAACAGATGAGGAATGGTGATATTTAAAACTAACAGGATTAGGAATGTGATTCCAAAACTGGTTGGTACATAAATATTGAAAGAAACATACCCTTTAAGATATGATACGCAGAATAAGATTGATTATTCTGCAAGTAACATCCAGCCAACAATTGGAGATTTGTCTGCATAGTATCCAAGAAAAATTGTTATCAAACAAAACTATGAAGAGAGTAAAGATATCCTTCAGCAAGTGACGCTGAATATATAGCTAAAGAAAGGAACACTAACGAACAAGAAGAAACAATTAACAAAGTTAAAAGGATACAAAATTATCACTCAAGTCACGCAAAACAAATAAGAAGAATACACATCAATTCAAAAATATTGAGCCTACATCTATGATAAATTAGAAGAACAAAGCCTAAACTTCACAGTGTGACAGTGACACATAAATATAAATACAAATATAATATAATACATTACAAGAACCAAGTCTAAACTTCATATTAACTTTCTCTATTTAATTGATTTCTGCTTCAGACTTGTTGTAAGGTAGGAGCAATTTAAGGTACAAGCCTCTTCATAAGGGCAGCACAAAATATCTTCCAAGTTCTAACCCTTCACCCTTTGCAAAAACAGCTACACATAGTAAATAGTCCTCACACGAAAAGAAACCCTTCCACTGTTACTACACCGTGCACACACGCAACTTCAAACCTTGAAAGAGGGAAAACCATCACGTATAAATCCACTACTTCCACAAAAATAAAGTAAGAGCCAAATAAACTTCAAGCTTCAAATTACCATCACTAACCCAATTTAATCGTACTAGTGCACCGTGAACAACAAGGGGAAAAAATCTGTGCAATTCAAACAGACCGTGAAGCTAAAAGAAGAAATTGAATCCAAATCCTCTCAAAACAAAAAACAAAAAAATAATCAACTAACACTACAGAAACTACGAAATAATGGAATTGAATCAAATAAATAGCTAGGTGAAGCCGGAGCCACCGATCTTGGAGCTTACAACGGTGAAGTTTGCGGAGCTTGTAACGGAAGGAGAGAATCTTCCATTTCGATTTTTCGTTTTGTGGAAGTTCGTGAGGAACCAAACGCAGGAGAGGAAAATTGAAAGAAATTGAAGAGGAGAAAAGGTACTACCTCAGTGGGGAACTCGGCGCAGAGACGCTGGCAGAGGAAGATAGCGTTCGCGTGCATGAAATGCCGAAGACTCTTCTGCACGCAATCCACGAGTATCGCCTCCATGGCTGCTACTGCTTAGTTTCGAATTCGAATCAGAGAGAAAAATGGAAGAAGAAGACGAAGAAGAAGAAAATAAGGGGCAAAAGAGAGGGTTTTGGTTTCGGTTCAAAATCAAATGAAATGAAAATACGAGATGGGTGTGGCACGTGTCTTGTCTCCGATTTCAAAATAGGTCACGTGATGGCTGTGGGCCATATCATGCATTGTAATTTGCATCTCAAATGTTCCGTTGCCAATTGCCATATATAAACTGACGGGCATAATAATCAAAGAATACGAATATTGGGAAATAAAATGTTAAATAGCTGGGTTTATTCTGTTTTTATTTTGTGTTTTATTTTCTATTTTCACTTTTTAATTATAAAAATGTTATTTTATTTTTAATCTATTTTTATTTTAAAATATTTTTACAGAAAATAATGAAAATAGTTTTTTTTTCCAGTACAAATTTTTAAAAACAAAAGGAGATTAAAAATAGTGTAGCAATTTTGTAATTAAAAAGTGGAAATAAAAAATGAAAACAAAAGTACATAGGCCCTACAATGTTCAATTCATTTCGTCCATACGGAATAATATGGTTATTAACTTTTAAATGGATGCTTGTTAATAAAAACAATAATAAAACACTAATTTAATCCTTTAAGTATTACTTTCTTTCTTTATGTATTCAATTTTCACAAAAAAAAGTTTTACTTTCTTTATTGAAAAGTTTGTAAAGTAATAAAATTATATAAATAATTTCCTAAATATTGAATTTTTATCAGATTAAGTCCTAAATTAATATACTTTATTAATGTTTAGAACCAATTTAAATAGTGTTTCAATATTTTAAGAATTACTTTGTATGATTTCAAATATTTAGGGATTACTTATATAATTTTTTTAAGTTATAGATCATTTAAGAGAGAAAATAATGCTTCAAAGATGAAATTGAGGGTTTATTTTAAAAACGATAAATGTTCTTTTTTATGTGTAATTAATAATAAATAATGGTTTACAAAGAGTTACTTAAAAAAATAAATCCAGTCAAAAATAAAAAAATATTAAATAGACTTGGTCACTTTTAACATTTTGATAAGATAAAAAAATTCCATAAGATCAACAGGGATGAGACCTTCGGTGGACGTATACACTAATAAGGTCATCGTGAATTTCACAATTTTTATTATGAATCAAACTTTTGATATCGGCATGATGATAGAAGATTGGAAATGGAAAGAATGGAAAATCCTCAAATTAAATGGTGTTTATGTACATGTTTATAGGGAAGACATGAATGGCGCCATCATTCAAATACACAAAATCTTTTGTGATAATGTTAATAAAGAATATTCAACAACCAAAAATTAATACCTTTAAATTCATAAAACTATTCTTTTGGAATTTTCTTTATCTTGCATAACCAAAGTAAAGTAACTTTGACTTATACCACTTTTTTTTTTTTTTTGTAACCACTACAATTAAGATTTTTGGCTCCCTAGCAAGATCTCGAAATATCTCCACAACCTTCGATTCTTTAGGCTAGTTACAGAATTAATCATCTATCTGAATCTTAGTCATACTTAAAGCTCATTACCCCTCCCCAAGAATATACTATGTGAGAATAGAACCCTACTTATACCATTGATAAACTTTTTTTTTTTTAACATTTATCACAATATTTTTTTCTTTTCCAAGAAATGGGTTGTTGCAGATAATTCTGGGTTGAGTATATTTGTTTTGATGTCACCTATATTTTGTCTTGGACATGTTTTCTCCTCCTAATCTTGTTTACTTACAAAATAAGATCTGATTCATAATAAAAAAGAAGAAAACAACAGACAAATTTATTTAAGCTGAGTTTATATTGTTATTTTTAGAACAAGACTTATTATTCTACAAATAGTAGAAAAGTTCAAAATTTGATTTTTGTACCCTGATTTCAGAGTGAGTAAAAAGTCTTAACTCAGAAAAATATGAACTGCCATAACACTCCTAACTTCCTAGTTAAGCAGTTCTCTCATCTAAGTCAAGGATTTTCTTTATAATTCCCATCATTTCTCCCCCAGGGAAACGCCCCAGACATCCCCTTGCAGCTGCCACTTCATTTAGCTCATAAACTGTGTCACCACTGTAAGGTTGAGAACATTTGTCTCTTCTCTCTTCTGTTTCCAAATCATCAAGTAAGTCTTCACCAGACTTAACACTTGGAATAGGAAATGGGTCAAGCGAAGTTTTGCAAATAGTGGATTCCCCAATTGCACCAACAAAGTCTTTCAACCGACACATGGCGAATGGGACCGGTTCAAAGCTATGATCTCCATATTCTACTGGAGTAGAGTGATCTCCTGTGACACAAAGGAAAAACTGAAATTTTCCTGTTGATTCTGCTTCCCAGAGAAGCCTTGCCAACTGCCCCATGGCAGTATCGACAGCTTCTAATGCTTTGACTTTGAGGATGCTCGCCTTGTCGTGGCCCGCATCATCTATTGCCTGCAATACCATATAAGGTCTCATCAAAATTAAATAATCGAAAAATTTATAAATAAATATAGCCTAGAACAGGATAAGAAGAAGGAGAAATGAAGGAGCAGTACTCTAAGTAAGTAAAGGAAGATTTAACTCTAATAATGTTTAGCTGTGTGATGTAGTTCAAGAGTTAAGTTTCCTGGATTCAATATCATCTTTTGACAGTTTTAGTCTTCATTCTTCAAGAGGACCATGCAGCAGCAGCACTAAACATGAGGCATTTGTTTGCAATATGCATCATATCCTTTACATTAGGCTAGAGATTCAATTACAATTTAACACTTCTCAATTTCTGCATTGCAGCGAAAAGATGGTCGAAAAGTCTATCTATAAAATGGGATTCTAGAACAGCTAAGAGGCAAATTGCTAAAAAGTAAAAGCAGATAAAGAAACCATTAGTCATAAAATTATGACCTTAATATGAAGGAATCCAAAGTCATAGCCATCTGACCGGCCTGCTTTAGGCTCATCCTCTCCAGGTACAAAAACTCTGGGGCAGGACTGTAAAGGAGCCGAGAGTGCCTTAGCTATTGCCGATGCTTTTGATGTTAGTAAAGTCCGATAGTCACCAGTTGCTCCAGGAGCATCTAGAATATCAATACCAAGTGATAAGCCCAGGCCAGCAATTATTTTCGTTGGAGCTACCATGCATGGCCAAAGACCATGTTTATCTAAAAACGGTGTCACCTGTAATATACAATTTAAAGTGATAAATGCATGCAACTAGTACATGGACACACATTAGCATTTATAACCTAGATTGCAGTTCATCTTATAATAGTTTATTTTTATTCGCTCAGACAGAGGATATAATTAACAGATCAACTGGCATTTAACTTTTTACCCAAGTATCTGTGGAGTATATTGCAAAGTCACAGAATAATAGAGTCCAGAAGTTACTGGAAAAACTGTAAAACCACCTCCGTAGCCAAACTCAAAACCTCAAAGTCCCCACCTTTTGAACGTCAACAATATAAAAAAAAATACCATGAAACTCAAAAGAGAGGAAACTCAATCGCAAAACATACAAGTTAATATTGTTGTTTTATGTCTAATAATTCTTAAATAATTACTACATATTTGATGTGCTTTCCTTTGAAGCCGCAGAATACATAAATGGATTAAGAAGTATCAAAGTTTGGTTTTTTCTTAAGCATGACTTCAATGCTTGAAAGATAAATGGATCAACTATGAAATAAACTGAAAGAACAGACCTCAATTCGAATGCCACAACCTCTTAAGAGGACTACATTTGCTATGTTCTTCCCTTCTGCAACACGTTTAGCATTCACAGGATGAGAAATGAGAATTTTTGTTATTTCCTTGGACAACTCATTAACTACAGCAGCAGTGTTCCTTGCTTCATGAGAATCATCTAAAGCTTCTGCTTTCAAAAGTAAGCGGTTGTCCTTTAATGGGTCTGTTCCTGATATATTTCCACTCAAATTTGGTCCTTTAACAACCACTCCACATCTATGTTCTGTTGCATACCTAATAAAAGAATAGCCAAAACGTATAAAGAACTGCTAATTCTTTTGGTAGATAAGAATTGTTAATTTAAGTCTGCACAAATCTTGATTTCCCAAACTAGTAAACATTTAGTAGTCAATTTTACTTGAGTGCTGAATTTTAAAATTTTGGAATGAAATCCTCAAGCCAGATAAAATAAAGCTCAACAATTAACCCTTAAAAACTTAACATTACCCGTAATAAGTGGTTACCTACGTTAACAATTAACCCTTAAAATGTTATAGCAACCTTAGGCATCTTCACCTGACTCTGACTTCATATTGAGGGAAAGATGGCAGCTTCATTCCATCCAGGGCAGCACAAAGTATGGGGCCTTCTTCTTCAAAGTGCCTGTCAGCTCTCCTACTGGTGACTATTCCAGTTTTCTCATCAAGAGTTGCAAAGTTTGACTGCAGGAAAACATTTTATTGAGTGATTAACCTGAACAATGCAGAACTAACTTCGAAATATATCCCTTGTAGAAAAGGTTAAGAAGTAATAATAAATAATTTCAACATAACATAGAAAGAAATTACAATCTATGCAACGAATTTATCTGTTATGTTAGTCACTAGGTGAGAATACTGATGCCACCCAAAGTTGTATTGGTAAAGCTTTGCAATAAAGCTGCAAATGCTCAGACTATTAAAGTCTCCCCTAGAATAATTTCGGAAAGACATGCAGTACCACTATGTACCAAAAAGACTATAGCTTTTGAAGTAGCATCATGAATATGAAAAGTTAGGCTTCCTCTCTTTCCTAAGAATTTAGAGGACTGCACACACCATCATATTCCAAAAGAAACCACGATTAATTTTTTAATTAAAAAAGAAACCACAACGTCAAACAGTCTCCCACATAAATTACAAAGAATAGACATAAAACCCAAATTGAATGAAGGAATGAGTGAACAGTGATTGATGAAAAACACGTGCCAAAAGTGACTATCTTTAAGTCCCAAATTTGAGATCAATAGAAAGAGCTAATCATTTCTGGCAGAAATCTCAAATATTTGATCTCTTTTTTTTCACATGTTTTTCTTTTTCTAAAAGGGAGAGCAGTCAACATATATTTCATGGCTTAAATCTTAGAACTTTGCATGGAATCCTTTACAGAACTTATCAAATGAGAAGTTATGATCTGAAGTCATCACATCCAGGAATGCAAGGAAAGAAGACAAAACATCGATAGACTTCCAACAGAGTTACTATTCTGAGCTAACCATGAATAATATATGCAACATAGTACATACCTTTCTATATTATACCAACATTTAAGAAAAATATCTAGGCTGGTTTAATCTCAAATTTACATCAAACTTTCAACTCAAGCAATCCGCTACCCCAAGGCCTAAACCATTTAGGGAGGGAATAGTTTTTGTAGCATGCATTAGTTGAAAAAAAGTATAATAGCTCCAACCAAAAGTAAGCTTATAATAATAATAAAAAAAAAAAAAACGAAGATAGCGTTCATCACCAACCTTAAAAGCAATGTCACCAGGTGACATGGCCAATCCTGCTCCCATGGATTCAAATGCTCCTCGACCGCGATAATACACTCTAGGATCATAACCCAACAAGGAAAGATGAGCAGTGTCACTTCCACAAGCTAAGCCAACCTCAACAGGATCCATCAATCCATTAACTCCAGCAGATGCTATGGCATCCAAGTTGGGCAGTTTTGCTGCCTGAAGAGGAGTCTTGTATCCAAGCCTTGGCAGTGACACATCAGCCACCCCATCAATCAGAACAAATGCCACTCTTTTCTTTGGCAGCTGTGGACTACTCATTCTGCTCCTTTTTTCTTGTTTCCCTCAGGTTATATATAGTAGGATTAAACAGCAATACAAATCACTCTAATGATGCCTTCACTACCAAATCCCTGCCACCATAATAAGCATCATACACACAAACATTTTATCTTTGAGCCATTTGGCTTCACAACTTACAAAGACACAACCAATAACATTCAACCATTTTTTTAAAAAAAAGGGAAAAAAGAAAAACTTTGAAATCTGCTATAGAAAAATAGGAATTAAATTCAAACCCAAAAAATAAACCCATCCACCAAAATGGAACTTTGTTTCAGTTTGTGTTCAGTATTCAAATTGGAAACTTGGGTGCAGTCCCAATTCGTTTCAAACCTAATATGTGCAATTGCATGGATCTCCCGTTTCAGAACTTAGCGTAATGGGGAAGTAGGGGCATAGTGAAGTGAACATGCAGAGAAAAGAATTCCAACAAATTAATAAGGAAGAGGAAAATGGAAAATAAATTTTAGAATAAAAATGTAACCTTGGAAGCTTGATCAATGCATGCCAGCGATCCAGAGATAGGATTCTGCAAATGACAGGAGACGAAGATGGAGGAATTAAGACAACGCAATGTTAAGAAATTGCACAGGATACAACCGCAGATAACTTTTAGATGAATATGTATACATAAATTGAAGTCGACGAGTTGATAACGAATTTAATCTAATTAGAATATACGATGAGCAAGATTTTTTTTTATCATTTAATCTTTATCTTTATAGTAATAAAAGTAAAGTAGTCATGGTGGGGAATTCTTATATAATTGAGTATTGTTTCTTTAAATTCAATTACTTCTTCTATTTGTACTTAAAATAAAATAATTTGATAATTAAATTATTTAAGTAATTAAGGGTATTTGTATGACCAACTACCTAATTACAATAAATTTGAAAAAATAAAAAATTTATCTCCTACAATCGAGAATTAAGACGTTGCTGTAATATGTTACGTAATCTATTATATCTTTTCATTTATTGCGTAATTAAATTTGAATTTTAGCATTTATTCTAACTATTATTATTTCTGTTTCAATTATTTTTTACTTAAATTCTTATATGTATTGTAATTTGTGACATAATATGTTATATCTTCCATTTATTGTATATTTGAATTTGAATCTTAATATTCATTCTGACCTACTATTATTTTGTTTCAATTATTTTTTTCATTGTTTTTTACTTAAATTCTTATATTATTGTGGTATATGGGATTTATTGGACACTATTTAGTTAATTCAAATTTTGTTAGATTTTAAAAAAGATAAATAGCGTGTAAATGTTATTCGAAATTACAAGTCCCTAAATTTTTTTTTGTTACTCTTAATAAAATCAATTCTTCACTATCTTTTTTCACAATAAATTTCTTCTATTTAATTTGCTTATTCTATTCCCACTCCAAAATAGGATAATTTGGTAATTAAACTCTATAGACAACTAATGGTATTTATATGATCAGGTGCCTTGTTGCAGTTAATTTAGAAACAACTAGACATTTATCTCCTACAGTTGAGGATTAAGATGTTGTAATCTATCACGTAATCTGTTATATCTTTTTATTTATTGTGTATTTGAATTTGAATTTTAACATAGCTTTTATTCTAACCTATTATTATTCACATTTCAATTATTTTTTCATTATTTTTTACTTAAATTTTTATATGTATCGTAATGAAAAAATAATTGAAATAGGAATAATAATAAGTCAGAATAAATGTTAAATTTAATCAAATACACAATAACTGAAAAGATATAACATATTACAATAGATATAAAAATTTAAGTAAAAAATAATAAGAAAATAATTGAAATGTGAATAATATAGGTCAAAATAAATGTATTGTAATATATAGAGTTTATTAGACATTACTTAGTTAATTCAAATTTCACTAGATTCTAAAAAGATAAAAGCATGTAAATGTTACTCCAAAATACATTTACTTTTATCCACTTTACTTCTTATATTCCTACTAAAAATAAGAATAATTTGATAGTTAAATTATTTAGGAAATCAAGGGTATTATATGACCAGCTGTCTAATTGTAATAAATTTAAATAAATAGACAATTTATCTCCTACAATCGAAGATTGATATGTAGTTATAATTTGTTATATTTTTTCTATTCTTTTCATTTATTGCATATTTTAATTTAAATTCCAACATCTATTATGACTTATTATTATTCCCATTCTAATTATTTTTTTCATTGTTTTTTTTTACTTAAATTCTTATATGTATTGTAATCTGTTACAAAAAAAATAATCATATAATCTATTATATCTTTTCATTTATTGTATATTTAAATTTAAATTTAACATTTATTCTGATCTATTATTATTCTCATTCCAATCATTTTTTTCACTTTTTTAACTTAAATTCTTATATGTATTGTAGTATATGTGATTTATTGGACACTACTTAATTAATTCAAATTTCATTAGATTATAACAAGATAAATGCATGTAAATGTTACTCTAAATTACAAGTCCCTATTTTTTTTTTGGTTACTCTTAATAAAATCATTTCTCACCAAATTTTATATATATAATGAGTGTCTTTCTCTTCTGGTGTGAATTTGTTGTGAATATCTTTTATAATACAATTCATTTGGTTGATTTGAAAAAAAGTTATTTCATTTTCTTAACTTCAAAACTCTGTTTTCACTCTTTACCAAAGTACTATTAGTAGGGCCAATCCTGACATTTTATGGGTCCTACGATGAAATAATAGATAAAGCCCTTTTACATACACGTATTTTAAAATATAAATTATATTCTATAAAAAAATAGACAAGTAATTTTATTAAAAATAATAGATTTTATTACACTAAGCAAATAACATAGTTTTAACAAGTCTAAAAAAGATATATCTCAATTTTCATTGAATTTATTCCTATATTATCGTTTTTCATGGATAAAATATTTTTCTACTCATAAAATTTTTACTTATCACCTATAAAACAAAACACATAAATTATCATAAAAAGTAATTTCTTCGAACATTTTGAGAAAAAAAAAATCACTAACGATAACATCAACATTAACACTTTATTTTGTTTAAATCAAATTAGGATGGAAGGAAATATGGAGAATGAAAATAAGATGAAAGTTATTAACATTAGCACCTTGTTGAAATTTCTCATGCTCTTACTTTCTTTTAAGTATGAAATTATTTTTAATTCTTTTTAAAAACTCTACTTTTGAAATGTTTTTGTTTTAATTTTAAAAATTAAATAATTTTTTTATAATATAAAATTTTTAAAAATGTAATAAATAATTTTATGTTAATAAAAAATAATGGAGTAAAAAATTAATTTTTTAATTAATATAAAAATATTTTTCATATAATTTATTTATTTATTTCCACTTTTTTATTATTATCCAAACTAACAAGTGAAGAAAATTTTTCACTCCTTTCCTTCTTATTTCATCCATCCAAACAACACATCTTTTTTACTCTATTTCTCTTTATTTCTATCTTTCTTATTTCTTTCGTCCTTATTTCACTACTAATATAAATAAAGCACAAGAGATAAAATGATGTTTTTTTTTTTTTGAGAAATGCATAAATTATTTTTTTATCTTATATTAATACTCTTTTTTCCTTTAAAAATACATTAAGGTAACCGATAAGTTCTTATAACAACAATGAACAATCATCAAACTTTTACTATGTATGAAAAACCAAAAAATAACTGTATAACTCATTATAGCTAAATGATAAACAAAATGAAAAATTAAAAATACTACAAAATTAAGAATTTAAAAGTATTAAGTTTTAAAAACTTATACAGTAAATTATTCTGGTTGAGAAAACAAGAAAATAAACAGTCAAAAAATTAATTAATTAAATTTTTCTCTTTAAAGTTGTTAAAAAAAAAAAAAATGGGTCCCTTTTAGCCTTGGACCCTAAGCCATTGCCCCTCAGGACCTAAGCCCAAGGTTGACACTGACTATTAGCTAAATTTCAATATTTTGTTTGATATATTTTGTGTTATTTATTTAATACTTCTTGCAGAATGATGCTAATGATGTATATGATTTCTAAGATTAAGTTTAAGAGGATCAAGTATAAGATTTTAGTTCAAGTCACCCAGTTGTGGTTGAATACTAATTTCTATAATAGGAGCTAAATCAATAGTTTTGATTTGATTTTATTGAATGATAAGATAAGAGGTCAAAACAGATAAAACAAATAACTATTTTTTTAATTTTTTTCTTTATTTGATTTGTTGTCATTTTTTGTAGTGTACTAAAATTCATGATATAATTGAGAAAGAAATTGCATTGAAACGCGTATTTTTTATTGATGAATGTCTATAATATACGACTAACAAACAAGGCCTTCAAGTGGCTGGCACACAACCAGTCATCTTAATCCGTCTGGAAAGGGAAAAAATGCCAAAAGCAAAGACAGCAAAAGCAAATCAATGCATAAAGCCCAAAAGCCAAAAATTGGAAGACATGAATAGCCACTTAGAGAGCTCTCCATTAGATTCATTTGTGAGCCCCAACTGTGCTCTTGACAGCATCGGCAGCCCCTTCTGCCTTTGCCTGCATTTGCTGGCCAGCCTACAGCAGCAAAGCAGTTTCATCAGTAAGCAAAATTCTCCACAATTTTGAGCTTGTTCTATAGAATCTAAGTCAACATAGCTAAATTATTCGTATAAATGGTCTAACCTCTTGGCAGGATTCTTTGGCAGATTGAGCAGCATTGTTTGCACTGTCCATCACGTTGCCTGCCTTCTCCTAAATCAGCAATAACATTAATTCGAGTTGTCATGTCACTATCTAATTGAGGACGATGTGCAAAAATTAAAAGGGCATGAGTATATTGAATAAGGAATACATGTGTATAAGTGCTAAAACTCACCTTAGCTTGTCCCATGGCTTGGCCAGCTTGATGGCTCATATTCTGGGATGGATTCATTTTTGGTTTCCCTGTTTTGGTCTTGAAAAAGCAGAAGGTAATTTAACAAGTACTATTTTTAATATGAGATGTAACTCATAATTGTGGGGTGCATATATATAGTGGCTCAAATTAATCAGCTGGGTGACACGTGTAAAGATTACACCATTTATCTTAGATGCTTTTGGGCTTAAGACCAGGCTCTTCTGTTTTTATTTGCTTGTGAAATTGTCTGTTAAACCCCTACTCGTCAGAAGCCTAAAACATAGACTAATTGGAATGGATCCATCGTGCTAAAAATAGAAAGCACCTAACTGTTCAATGTCCAAAAGTATTATTAAAAAGAAAAAAAAAAAGGGAAAGAAGTGTTTCTTAGGATATGCTAGTTAACTAGTACATAAACTTCATTCTTAATTAGGTTTAACAAAGTCTTAAGGACTTCAAGAACAAAGTATAAACCCATCTTATCCCATGCTAAAATGAAAATCAAGAAAATAGGAAATATTTAACCATTTAATTAGCTGAAGAAACTTTGTTAAAATATTAAGGATTAAACTGTCTCAAATCAAAATCTTTTAGGTACAACTACTAGGAGGCTTTTTATTTAAGTGAAAACAAAGTCTCCTTATTTTTATTTAATTTTCCTCACTCTCTCTCTGGTTAAAATGTCAAAATTTTTGCGGCGGTTCACTGACAAGTTAAAGGAAGAAATAGGTCATGCATGAAGATGTAAGGTATCTATCAGGGGAGAAATCAGCTTGCTTGATAGGTGATATTCACAGCCAATCAATTCTGCTGAACACTGGATCCAGAGCAGAGACTAACAATTTCCAGACCCAAAATTGAAGGATCTTGAAACATTTCCTTTAGGTTGTGTTTGGATGAGGAATTTTGAAATTTTAAAGAATTTAAATATTTGAAATTTAATTGCTTTAATTTAAATTTTCTTCATTTATTAAATGTTTTGTTTAGATAAATCAATTTAAAATTTTTAAATTTCAAATTCTAAATTTGGATATGACATTTTAATTTCTACCATATACAAAATTTAATTTTTATATATATATTTAAAAATTGAAATTTTAATATTAAATTTTTTCAAAAATAAACATTAGTCAATTTTTAAATATTTAATAATTTGCAAATAATTTACTATTAAATAATATTTAATAATTCAAAATATAAATATTGATACTTTTATTTCAATATTAATAAAGAGAAGAGAAAAAAGAGGGAAAGATGAGAGATATGGGAGAGAAAGGAAAGGGAGACGAGACAAAAGAGAGAGAGAAGGGGGAAAGGAGAGGAGAAAGAGAGTGAAGAGAGGGAGAGGAGAGAGATAAAAAGAGAGAGGGGAGAGAGAAGAGTAGGGGAGAGGCAAAGAGAGAAGAAAGAAAGAGGGGAGAGACAAAGAGACATAGAAGTGAAAGAAAGTAATATGAAGAAATTAAATTCTTACTTTTTAGTAAAATTTAAAATTTTACAATTTTAGGTAATTAAAATATCTCCATAAATTACTAGAATTTCAATTTCTTTTAAATTTTCTATCCAAACAACATATTTACACACAAAGTATTTTTAAATTTTTTATAAAAAATAATTATGCTCTTAAAATTCCTCATCCAAAACACAAGATTACTGTTTGGTTTACTTTATTTTAGAGAAATAGTGATTTTTTTATTAACTTTTAGAGAGAACTTCTTAAATCAAGTGATTGATTCTTCGAAAATATCTCAATCAAACATGTGTTTTAAATATAGGAACAAAATTAATCACAACACCTGCATTTATGCAAGGATTTGTTTATATGTATCATCAGTCTGAATTTTTATATTATTATCTGAATAGATATTGAAAAATTTATCATCTTATTGTATTCTTTTTCTTATCATCCAATTATTGTCTGTATGTACTTATTTCTCAGCAACAATCACTGTTGTTTTGATTTTTTTTTTCTTTTTTTAAACATTCAATATGTATTTTGTCTTTTTTTAAGCAATGCTGGGAGGAAAACTCCGAGTCTGCATTTCTTATTCACAAGATTTGAACTAAAAATGAGACTTAACTAAAAATGAATTCCTTATCACTTGAACAAATATATTAATAGTATATATTTTCTTCTACAACAACTATTAATGAAGAAAAAATGGATTCTTGTCAAAAAGATAAAGAAAAGAAAATGACAGCAAGATGAATGCCCTTTACTTGGGGGAACTATAACATTCATAGAAAATAGTGTTTACATAAATATCGCTTCTAACCCCAAAAAAATAAAGGAAAAACAATGTAACTAACAATTTCAATTTGTAAAGTTTGGCCCTGAAAGTTCTGTAAAAGCCTTCATGGCCAAGTATTTTTACTACTTGTACTGCCCTCTTGCTACAACGGCGGCATTATACCTATCCCTGCCTGCTTGTCGTTAATTTGTTTTCGTCACCCAAAGGTACATCTCAGAAGCCTTGCAGAGAATGATTCATTTGTATGACAAGTGAGACTACTCATGCTACATGTATGCATACCCCAAATTAAAACTCTGATCATTGGCCAGGTACTACAAGTAATATGCAGTGACATCACTCTCAATCTCATGGTAACCAGAACAAGGTCAACAAAAGATTATGTACAAGTACTACAGTAAATTCTAAAGTATCACAAATCTACTAAGACAACATACATCTTTAATCTGTTTGGTGAACAGATTGAATAGCTTTCATTGCTTTTTCATGGATTCATAGAATTGTAGTAAAAACAGGTTACTCTAATGAGGATGACCACCAGCCGGGATTACTGACCAAGAGAGTTCCAACCAGTGCACTCCTTATGCAGAACTTTAACCCTCACTGATGGCTTTGATTTTAATGCAGAAGGAGCTTTGATACACAAAGTAAAAAGTTTACAATACAAATACATCAGCTGCAAGATGAGAGCGAAAACTTGGAGGGTCATATCTAACCTACGAATTGTTTTTTGAATCCTTTAGAAGTCCAACCATTTCTGATAATAGACACAAGTTCTTGGGGAGACAATGCCATCTGGTGTACAGAAGTTTATTCGCGGACAAACTCCACATGGAATGGAAGCCATGGCACCGGGTTTCTGTTCCCCTCTATTGCCGCCTTTGCTTTTGCATCTGTAACAAATTCTTCCAACAGGAACAGATGAAAAATCCCCAAATCCAGTGCTCTTCACCTCTACGATCTCATCATCCAAAACCAAAGTTCGCAAAATCTCATCTATTTGCTGTGTTGTGACTTCAACAGTGAAGACACCGCTCTTTCTGCTCCACTCCAAAACACCATCACGCGTGGCAACTTTCTGCCTGAAAATGTACTTCAAGCACACGTCCTTTACAAGGTTTATGAAATCTGTATCAAGACTCCCTTGATTATACCAATCCCCACCAGTGATTTCCTTAGAAGGTTCAAACTCTGCTGCCATGTAGTGCTTTCTCCCTTTGTTTTGAATGTTAACAACCTCCTTTATCAAATTCTTGGATTGAAGCAACTTAAGGGATTTTTTTACTATGCTGTCAGGCAGGTTTGTCTCTCGTTTCATATCTCCTGTCCAGATTCCCATGTCTTTCTTGCTGTGTATGAGATTATACAATACACGTTCTCCATCTGTCAATGACTCAGACACTAAAGCCAAGTCTTGTCGTTTCCGTTTAAGTGAAGAAGATCCTTGCAAACGACTCATTTCTTACAAGAGAAAAATGGCAAGTACAATGTAAATAAGTATATTACTTGAATGGTTCATTGAAAAATAGAAGTACTTCACACTTTGAAATGAATAATACTTTTTCAAAAGATCAAATTATAAATTAAAATGTCGCACGGATCATGATATAGGATCTTAAAACCCTGTGCCATCTAAATTTTTTAACACAACAAAAAGTTAATAAGCACTGCAGGAAAATCAATATAAAATTTGGAGCACCTACGACATCTACGACTACAACAGTTACAATTCCAAGCAGCACAGTACAAGCATCAGAATAAATTCATAATAATGCATCTGTCAAGTAGATTTTATTTTCAAGGCAATACTAAAAGAGATAACAAATACGACTAGAAAAACCTTTAACTAAAAACACCAATGCCCATGAATCATGATGAAATAACAAAGAAATGTTTGGCCGTTATAACTATGAAGCTGCAGTTAGGCTTGACTAATCACACTCATGATGTGCATCAAAATATGCCAGCAAGGAAATTGATCATTCCTCAAAATACTTTATACCTCCCACATCCTTTAGCTTGAATATGAAAATAAAAAAGGTCCAATGCAACCCAAGACATGAATTGAGAAAAACTTAGCAGAGACGAGTTATGCAAGGGGAAAAAAAAGAAGGTCCTGAATATGCATTTGAGCAACTGTAATTCATTAATACAAAGAGAAGCTATGAAGCACGGACTCTAACATAGATATCAGACACAACACGGACACCCGACACAGCTAATGTCTAAAATATAGGAGATGGGAACACTGCATACACATACAAAAAGAAGAAGACACTAATGAAATAAATATGAGTAACATAACAAAAAATACAAATTGATGAAATATTCACCTTTTTAAACCAACCTTCTATGTTTTTTCTATGATAACAAGCTTCAAAAAAAGAAAGAGACATTATTTTTTTAATATTTTACATTGCTATATTTTAAGCTACCTTATATAAAAGTTAAAAAATGACTATTTTTTTAATAATAATAGTGTGTGTCTATTCATATAGAGGTGTCAGTTCAAGTGTCTAAGGTGTGTAAAAATGTCGGCTTAAGTGTTTGAGCTAACAAAAAATAATTTTTTTAATTGGACACCTAATTAGAAGTGTCTAATATGTGTCGGAAGTGTCGGGGAGTGCCAGTGTCAGAAATGTATCCGACACTGCAACATTTTGAACAAGAGAGGTGTTGGTGCTTCATAGGAGAAGAGTGTTAGAAACACACTTTCTAACACACTCCTCCTAACATATACTCTATTATTGGTTAAAAGTTATTGGAAACTACAAAAACATGAAATGTTAAATGTGGAAATGGATCCAGATGTATATGCACGGTTGGAAATAGTTCATTGGCTCAATTGAGGATGAGGAAAAAGTCCAGTGAATTGAGAGTGTGATGCTACACAAACAATTGCGAAGCATATAATCTAATAATACACGAATAAGAATTAAGATAAAGCTGAAAAGAAAAGTTGAGGGATTAAGCAAATGACAAATTGCAACAATTGGGGCTTCCCCTTGGGGCTCTTGCAATTCAAGAAACCACAGAAAATCACATTAAAAAAAAGCAGCGATTATATGAAACAATTTATGAACGCTCTTTGAGAAATTCATGAAGAAGAAGCAAGTAGTAGACACAAAAATAGCGAACGTATGGTTAAGGTGGTTTCATTCATCACCTGCTTCGACGAGCAAGGTTGCTTCTCTGCATCAACGGAAAGTGAAAGTGCGAAAATGATATTCGATTTCAAGCTTTTTATTTATATTTATGCTTATGTTTATTATATTAACGATTTTTTACCAAACAGAACAATTTAATTATATCCATGAGTTTAATAAATATGTGCAGTTAATGTAAAAAATTTTACACTATCAATAAATAAGTATGGCTTTTAAGATACTCATTATAAAAGTCAATAAATTTATATTATATGACGGTTTGTGGTTGAATAATAATGTAAATTTTTTTTTACACAGTTATATATATTATTTACTCATATAATGTTTTTAGAATTTAATTTAAATATACTAATAGTGTAAAAAAATTTTATATATATGATAAGTTTATTTATTTTTGTAATATTTATCTTAAAAATTGTATTTAACATGATTTTGATTAATTAAAAGTATAAAAATTTTAACACTAAAAATATATAAAAATTTTATTTATTTTTTATGAGACAATTTCTTGTGTTCTTTCCCCTCATTTCCATGTTCTTTCTCTCTCTCTCCCAGCCTTTTTTAGTTTTTCCTAATTAAAAAGTCAATACAAAAAGAATACAATTTAAATATATTCCTTTTATCTTTATTATTAAATTTTTTAATAAAATAATAACATATGAATGTTTTTTCATAATAAATTATTTTATTAAATATATGTTGTATAATTTTAAGAATAAATAATATATATATTAATAGTGTAAAAACTTTTACAATGTGATTTAATTATAAATTGTTATATATAATAAATTTATTAATTTTATAATAACCATTTTTAAAATGATGAAAAAATAGTTTCTAATTAATATATGTATTAAACTCTAATTTAAAATAAACATGCATGTAAGGAGAATCATTTTGATAAAAATCTTACAATTAATGTATAAAAAAAAAAAACTTACAATTAACTTTTCTTGTCACATTTCATGTATTCTAAAGAGAGAAATAATCAATGTTTTTAAAACTGGATCGGTCATTGAACCAGTGAAGATACTGGTTCAAGGTTCAATAGTTCAACTGTGGTCGAATCGGTATTAAAAAAAAAAAAATAATAATAATTAAATAATACATAAAATAATATTAAAAAAATATAATATCATAATTTTATAATACTAAAATTTAAAAATAAAACATAATTTTGTAGGTTCTTTACATTTACAATACCTACAAAAGTACAAATCAAATATGTCATAATACTTAATTATAAGTTTTAACTATACACATCAATATTTATTAATAAAAACAAGTTTATATTTAAAATAAAAAAGAAAATGATAAATACTTTATGTTGGTTTTTGTTTTTTTTAAGAAAAAAATAAAAATAATGTTGCATTAAGTATTTTTCTTTGACCCGCTATAAATTGATTTTTGACCAGTTTTATCGATTTTTGACTGATTTTTTGGTTCTTTGATTGGTTTTTCTTCAGATCGATTATGCGGTTTATTGAAACCGGTTAGGTAACTGGTTTTTCGGTCTGACTGACCGGTCCGGTCCAATTTTCAGAACATGGAAAATAATATATTGAAAAAGCAATTTTCTTACCTATCTTTTTCTTTCTTTATTAACTCTCCTGGTCGTAATGACAACTTATAGTTAGCATTTAGCAAAAGAGTGTGAAATAAGTACTTAATTGATGACACTTTGTCTACAATCATTTTATAATTTTTGCTCCTTACACTTCAAAATTATTATTGTTTAAAATTATTGCACATAAATTAATAAATCTTTAATTAGTTTTATTGGTATTCTTTTTTAAAGATATGACATGTAAATTAAAAAAATTGCAATTAATGTTGTTATTTTTATTAAAATTATGAAATTTAATTAATTATTTGGTCTTTGCACCTGGGTCAATTTTTTTATTTTTTATTTAAAGGGAGGAGTCAAACTTTGGTATCAAGAGATTTACAACAACATATAGACACTGCTCAACCAATTGTACTAGGCTCCTTTGGTCACTTAGGTCAATTTTTCTTTTTAGTCTCTATACTTAAAATCTTAATATTTTAGTTTTTTTGTTTTAATTTCTATTTTTAGTTTTTTAACGATATAGAGCTGTCACAAAATAAAGTATAAGGACTAAAACATAAAATTGCTTATATAGAGAATAAAATATAGAGTTTCTAAGTATATGGACTAAAAAAACTATTATTTTTATAATTTGCTTCTTACACTTTAAAACTATTATTGTTTAAGATTATTGCACATAAATTAATAAATATTTAATTAGTGTTACCCATATTCTATTTTTAAAGTTATGACATGTAAATTAAAAAATTGCAATTCTTGTTGTTATTTTCACTAAAATTATGATCTGTTTTTCTATCAAACCCATTTTCTAAAATTTGTTTGCTATCATTTATTCTCTCTCTATATATAAATTATAATAACTATTTTTAACGAGAATTTTTTTAGCTATTATTTTTCAATAAGAATATTTTTAGTTGTTATTTTTCAATAAGAGATTTTTTAAGATTTTTTTAACCCTTTATTTCTTTCAATCTATCATTTTTAATATCTTCAATTTTAAATTAAATTTTAATATTTTTTAAAAAATTATCAATAATTAAAAATTAATATTGTATTACAACAATTATTTACTATAAATTTAACATATAATATATATGTTTAAATATATTTATTTATGATAAATTTTAATTATAATATAATTTATATATTCACAAATATTTATTTATTATAAATTTAAATTATATAAAATAAATATTTATTCTAGACATTAAATTAAAATACTAGTTTATACAAAATAAGAAAAGCTAGTAGTGTCTTTGGGGTTAAGATTGTAGAAAGGGAAGAAGGCTTTGCTTTGAATTTGATTGAGTTCAGTTTCTCAATGGTTTCACCTTTCAGTGTGAGATCTTCGCCTTGCGTCCTTCTTCAATTCATCTCAGAACCGCGTTTCTCCTTTTGACTTTTCCTCTCTCTCTTTACCCAGGTTCCTTCTTCTTTCCTCTCCTTAACATTTTTTATGCTTTTCCGCAGTTCAATCATAGATCGCTTTCTTTCTCTCCGCGCCTTTGTTTCCTTTAAAGCTTAGAAATTTTCACTCTCTCATACCTCTTTCTTATTGGGTTGTTCCCTGATTTGCGCGCTGCTTTTCCGTCTTCTCTCTATTTGGGCTTCTTCAACCCCATGCTATCGTATAAAATTTCTTTCTTCTCCTTTTGTTCATCTCATTGTTCATGATTGCTTAACGTGCTGGTTTAAATCCTTACCTTGTTTATGCTTGTTATGTGTGTATATATGTAAATATTAGTGAAGTAATTAGAAGCTCGTGTTGTTCTTTCTTAAACCCCCGCGGAGCATTGGGTGAATAAAATAAATGAAATTGTTGTTTTTATCTTTATTCCCTTTTTAAACATCCCCATTTGCATGATGCAAACTAGGGTGGGACAGGGTCTATGGCATTAACAAATTGGGAACTTGGATAGGTTGGGACTTGGGAGAGTGAGGTCATCTCCAATGAAATTAGCATACTGTCATCTTTCTTTACATATGAACTGAAATGGATCTTGGTATCACTTGGGCTGATTGTGTTTTAGTTTGATGATTTCTTCATGTGATGAGCGCTTTATTTGTCTGTAATTTTGTTGATTTCTGCCTATTTAAGTTGTTTCTGATTAGACCATAGTGAATCAAGTGGTTATATCTTGTTCTCTTTAGGCGGCTCTGGTTATGTGGTGGGGTTTTTTAAGTTCAATCCCCACATTCCCATTTTTTATCTCCCCTTATGTCCAATCAAGGTTTTAAATTGTGGTTGCGGTCGTGGTTTTGTCACAATCCTTGACATTGTGGACAAATGTGGCTGATGCAGCTACAATTGTGGTCGCAGAGAGTCCCAAAACGTTGATCCGAAATTGCAGTCACGGACCGTTTTTAAAACCTTGGGTCCAATAGGACCTCCCTAGAACCCCAAAAAAGTTTTTTGTGAATTCTGATTGGTTATATGCCTTTTTATGTGGCTGTCAGAATGTATACTGATGTTGGGATGCCACCGGGGGTACCTCAACATCATCCTCAACCTCCAATGAGCTCACAACCTAATCTGTTTGGGAATGCATTTAATGCTGCTGGTACAGGACTCATTCGAGGTGGATTGGGTGCGTATGGAGAAAAAATATTTGGATCAAGCTCTGAGTACGTCCAAAGCAACGTATGGATTGTTCTATCATTTTTTTTTATTGAATCTTTTAATTTAATATGCTAATTCATGGTTGACAATATAAGATCTGTTTCTGCTTCTCTATTTTTAATTTTTTTTTGTATGATTAATTTCTTTGTTGTTTTTCATTGTCTTCCTCGCATTTAAATTGTGTGTGGAAAACTGCTTATTCTTAGAAAGCTGAGATAAGATAACCTCTCAATCCTGTGTTTCGAAGCTGTTTGTTTTTGGTATATCATTTGAGCAATGCTTATCTGTTGATTACCAGAAACTATTCGAGCATAAAACTTAGTATTTTAATATTTGGTGTTCTCATTTAATCTTTTTCTATAAAATTTAAAATGTTCTGTATTTCACTTTTGAATCTATTTCAGACATGGCATATGCTTTCACTTCACTTCAATAATGCTTAGTTGCTTACATGTTAATCAGTCAGGTTCCACTGATTTTGGAGGGAGAAACCCATACAGCTGAAAGATTATTTTAAATAGCTTTTGTTATCTTGTTTAACTTAATTATAGATATTATCTCTAGGTGTGAATTTGAAGTTTTTTCTTTTCTTTTTTTTAAATAATTTTCTCTTTTCAACAACAGATAAGCCGGTATTTCTCTGATCCCCAATACTACTTCCAAGTGAATGACCACTATGTTAAGAACAAATTAAAGGTCATTTTGTTCCCATTCCTGCACCGGGTAAGCAGCAATATTGTCACCCTTTTTTGCATTTATCTAATTGAATTTTCATTTTATTATCTTATTGTATCTTCTTGCTTGCCCTTATGTTTTTCTTCTCATGTTCAGGGTCATTGGACTAGAATTACTGAACCAGTGGGAGGTAGGCTCTCTTATAAACCACCAATTTATGACATAAATGCTCCTGACTTGTATATTCCGTTAATGGCATTTGGAACCTATGTTGTTCTTGCTGGCATCTCATTGGGTCTTCGTGGAAAGTAAGTATAATATTTCCTTAATCTTCATTCTATAGTATAGTACTGAGGTGATTATATTTGTTATCCTCAAATTTAAAGTTATCCACCTGGCCCCTGCTTGTACTTGTTTTTTCCTGTATACTGTGTCACTGTTCTTTGTATAAAAATATTCCCTTTTTTGTACATTTTTTTTTACTTTTTCTTTTGGGGATCAGTGAGTTGCATTGCATATCAGGGAACTTTTCAGTTTACCTTATATTTTTTTATTTATATATTATTGGATGCATCCTAGAGTTCCACACTTTCTCAGCAGTGATTGATACTTGCATAATTTTTAGCTGAATAAATTTCCTTTTCATGCTAAAACATATGTTATTGAGAGTGGCCTTTGCAAAAGTGACTTAAGGATCATGAAAAATGCTATTGCGTTAACTATGTTGCAAACTATTTGCTAATTGCTACTGTCCTTGTCCTTGACCAGGAGAATTGTAAAGGAAGATAAAGCTGTTTTCTTCTTTCTAGTTTCTAATTTGTCAGCGTGATAAGAACCTTGGGAGAAACACTCCACAAAAGTCAGTTATTGTAGTTGGATAACCCAAGGCCTTATAAACCTAACACTAGAATAGTAGAATCTCATACTTTCAATGTGGGACACAAGTCCCATGCTTGCAATTGGACCCTAACATCCCACCAAGGTTTGTAGCCCTGATGCCCATGCGGGCTACCTGTGCACTCGCCCTTTGACTAGTCTTGGGTGAACACTGCAACGCTGGCGTCACCAACCTCGCTGTTCGTTTGCAGCTGAGAGACATGATAAAAAGCTTTGATATTAATTGATTAGAACCTTGGGAGAACCATATCACAACAGCTAGCTGTTTTAGTTGGAAAGCCCAAGGCCTTGTAAACCCCACACTAAAATCCCATACTTCCAATAAGAAACTCAAGTCTATGATATCTTGATGCAGCGCTATGCTGTGAAGTTTATTTGCTCTGTGATAAAGAGTTGGTAAATCATTTTGTGAAAAGGATTTGTGCTTCTGTATGTGGCAGTGCCAAGGCAAATACAAATGATTATTTACGTTGTGCTACAAAACATGGTACTGTATATGAACAGAGTTGAAAAGTGGTGCCTGCCATTTTGTCTGGGGTGTATATAATGAGTATTTCCTTTTCTTTTTCAAAAAATTCAAGTCCAAAAATTATCTTTTTACTTGTGTTTACAACTAAAATATATAAAACATAATTGGAAGTCAGGTCAGACAAGTAATGATCTTCTTAGATGTTATAGAGATTGCTAATTTCATTTTCATGGTGGTTAGTAGGAAAATTCTATAGCTGGATATTGTCAAGTTTCACTGAGATTTTAGTTTGATTTATAGTTCTCATTTTTGTTCCATCTCCACATGCTTTCTAGTTTGTCGTAGTTTCTTAAACTTGCTGTATCTGTTGAGGCAGGTTTAGTCCTGAAGCTTTGAACTGGTTATTTATCAAGGGATTAGTTGGTTGGTTTATGCAAACTGCACTGCTTAAAGTTACTTTGCTTTCATTGGGAAGTGGGGAAGCACCTCTATTGGACATTATAGCGTATGCTGGGTACACTTTTCCTGGCATGTGTCTGGCTGTTTCTGGAAGAATGATATGGGGTTACTCCTACTACTTTCTAATGCTATGTACCTGCTTATGTATGGGAGTGTTCTTGGTGAAAACAATGAAGAGAGTCCTTTTTGCAGAAGTTAGGAGTTATGATTCAAGCAAACACCACTATCTCTTGCTCTTCATTGCTTTGGCTCAGTTCCCATTGTTCACATGGCTTGGAAACATTACTGTCAATTGGCTAATATAGGGTGATAGCATTTACACTGTACTTAGAAGCACTTCTTGGTGATATTTTTTGGTTGTTAACGTTGGAGAATAGTAATACATGGGCTTTTTCTCTCTCCATTGCTTTTTTTTTTATCAGAAATGCATAATCATAGGCCTTCTCCTTCTCCTTCTCCTTCTCCTTCTCCAGATACTTTATTTAATTTTAGTACTGTATTTTCTGCACACACGATTTACCTTTGATTCACCATGAAGTTGGATTTTAGTTGTATACGGGGGTCACTTTTGATAACGGTTCCCTCAGGCTAATATGTGTTGTGCTGTTCAGCATGTAGTATCTGTACTGTATCTACCGTTACCCAGAAAAAAAATGTTTGTTTCAAGTTGCATGAGTGCCTTTAATTTGTGTCCTACTAGTGTATGATTTGTGCGAGTAGAATATTTTATGTATATAAAGTTGTGACGTTAGTATAGTGAATTACATGATTTTTGCTGTTTCACTCCATATTTCTCTGAAATGGATCCAATGAATGGGTGGTTTGGTTTGCAAATAACACTGGAGAAAGAAGGGGAAACAATTTTCCTCCATTGGTTAAGGGAATGGTCTCACAACTTTTTGAAAATATATGGATGCAAAAATGGAGTACACTCTCCGGAAGAAAGTTTCTTCTTTCAAGACCAAAGTGTCATCGTACAAAAATTCTCAGACTCTGTGGACAGTCAAGTGCAACATTTTATGAAGTTAATTTAGGGTTGTGAACTTTGAGGTGCTTAAAATTTGAAAGCCTTGAAGATAAAAGCGGAACATTATCCCATGCTTCTCTTAGCTTACTAAGCAAAGATCTGTATTTCTTTCAGTTGAGAAAATAACAAACAATTTGACTTATCAAGTCGCTTTCAGGTATTCAACTGTGAATTCTTATTAATTTTCAACCCAAAATGTTTGCCACCACGTTACCAATGAGCATAGATCCATCAGCAACTGATTCTGTTTGGACCCAGATAACAATCAGACATCTGATGACAGTGGTTTAAGTTAAGTAGTTAAATATATTATTTTAGTTTTTAATATAACTTATTAAGAAAAATTAAACAAAAAAGACCATAATTGTTAAAAAATGCAATAAGTATACCAGATGCATATGTAATAAAAAAGTGAGGAAGCATTGTATCCACAAGGATTGTGGTTTAACAATGACTCAACCAATTAATTACTCTTTTGATTTGAGAATAAAGAAAGAATTATAAATTTTTAGGTTTTTGATTTAATTGAAAGAGAGAAGACACAATTAAAAAATATTAGAAAATTCAATTAATAAAAATAGTTAGGTGTCGGAATTCCCTTGATTATCTTTTAAGGTCATATTTTTCCCTTTTAAATCCTTTGTATTATGTAATTAACACTTAATTCCTCTAATTTAGTTTATCCTCAATACGCTAGGTGGTAAACCTTTTATTCTTAATTGTGGACCATACTTTCTTAGGCAAACAAAATTAGTAACAAGCATTAGGTTTTGGAAATTCACATAGATGCATACAATCTGTCCATATTCCTAAGTTCAAGAATTGTATGGTTATTGAATTGGAAGTCTAAACCCCAATTTTTCAATTATAAGATTTAGATTACTGATTAATTTCCTAATGAGGGTCAATCGCAGAAAAACATTAAGCATAAATCAATAACTTAATTCGCATAAAAAGAAATAGGATTCAAAAGAAAAAATCAATTACAAAAGGTTCAAATCAAGGTTCATCTTAACCTAATCCTAAGAAAATTAAAAACTCATGGTAAGGGAAAAGAAAGTTAATCTATGAGAGAGATGAGGATAGAGTCGTGAATCTTCAAGAATTGCTCCTACTTCCTTTAATCTTGAATGGTAGAGAATGATTTCCAAGAGTCTCCTTCGCTTCTGGTCACTAGAGAATCTAAAAAATACCTCCCAACGACATAATTTCATCAAATAAATAGCACTTTTAGACTTTTCGGACCACAAAAAGATCCTGACCCACTAGGATATGAAAATTGGAGCATCCTAAACATGATGGAGCTAGGCAGGGTCAAAACAGTGCCTAGCACCAATTTTTTAGAAATTCTAGGACATTTTGGCACTAGGCGGTTAATAATGCATGCCCGACAGTGAATAGTGCACGTCGGCGTTCGTATGTAGGGCTTGTTCAATCTAAGCACTGGGTTTTTGTCCTCCTGGCACTTTACAAGAAGAACTAGCTTTCAGTGTCTTCACAAAAGTTGTAGATAATTTTGTCCTTAAAATTTTGGCATTGATTTCCTATTGTTTCAGTCTCTACAACTCGAGATATGCTCAAAATACTGCACCTATGTCAGGCTATCATAACAGCACATCTACTTCAACTTCAAGCCTGATTTTCACTATGATCCATACTGAATTGAATCAATCTTTCTTCATAAAGTGTGTAGATTTATGTTTAAGCTTTCCATATTGACCAATATCTCCGTGAGTATCCCCTCTCCTCCAAGCCACACTACACCAAATGAACCAACCTTAGCTCATCGCAGTCAGCCATGAACCAAAACACCAAGCTCTCGTGACGCACACCATCCCAAGCACTAGCAAGGCCATCTACACGCTTCCTTCTTTTGCTCGGGCGGCCTGCACTCGTTGCTCAAATTTTCCTATCTTTATTTCATTTTTTCTATGTTATGTTTCTTTGTTTTATACTGATGGCTCATTGTTTGTTTGGCTGGATGTGGTATCGGTTCTAAGCTTGAGCCTACGATTTGTTTCTGTTCACCAAATACGTTTGCCTCTCTCTCAATTTTCTGGTCTTCGTAAGTATTTCTCCTTTTTTTCTTTTCTTTGCTTTTGCTCTTATATCGTGTTTTATTTAACTTCCATTTATGTGTGTGTGGCTGCCGAACTACACTTGGTATTTGGTAATGTGTTGATTGCTTTTGGTCCCCATTCTTTCCATGTGTTGGAATACAATTTTTTTTCTTCCTTTTTCTTCTTGGTATTTTTGCTAATTACGTGTATTATCTGAAGGTTACTTGATTAGTGTCTGAATGCGGGTTTGAAATTACTTGATTAGTGCCTTTTTCTTTCGCCCATTTTCCATCTGAATGGATCATGTACCCGTCTTCTCTTCCCAACGATCAGAAAAAGTATTTAGCTAGTAAAAATAAAATAAATAGTAAACAAATGAAATAAGCATTTTCTTTCTTTTATTGTATTTTAATGTTTTGCTCTTGTTATTAACGTAAATTTAGTTGAAAAATTAATTTCGAAACAAATCTCTTCACGGAGAAAGATTAATTAGATTAGTTTCTCTGTTCTCTTTCATTCCATTTAGAATCATTCTAAATAAATTTGAGAATTCAGTCACAAGTTCGGATTACACGTGGCGAATCAAGAGTAACTTTCAAGGTTTGAATGCCATATGTCATTTACAAAGAAGTTCGGATGACACATGTCGTTATATGGGTGCTTCGTAAATATTTGGCTCGGCTCCAAACCATAATTATAATCATTATAATTATTACATTAATGAGTTTTAAATAGTTATATTTGAATTTTAAATTTGAAAATTTTATTAAATAACAACCTTAATTATAATTAAAGATTGTATTGGTCATTTGACTTAATTATTTGTTAATAACTAACGAGAATAATATATATAATTTTCTTAATTATTTTTAAAATCAAGGATAAACTAATGAGTATTTTTTGTTTTTTAAAAGATTATATACTAAATCAATAATTTTTTAATTACATTCATCCTAACTTTTTCCTAAATAGAAATCAATAAATAGTTTTTACTTAATCAATAATTTTTTTTCTTACATTCTATTGTTTATGACAATAATTTAATATAAGTTTCAAGGAACAAAATAATTATTATTATATACTTTAAGTATAATTTGGAAGATATTTGTTTATAATTATTACTATATATTTTAAGAGCATGAATGAAGAGGATATTCTAAACTAGGCTTTAAAGCATATATGATCATTCCTATATGATTTTACTAAATAAACTAAATTTTGCAGTCATCAATTGGAGGTCGTTTAATTCAGAGTTAATGTATTATTAAATATATATAATTAAAACTAAAATCATTACGTGTAATTGTTATACATAATTTATGTAATTGTTATATATAATTTATATAATTGCAATGTCATTTAAATTATATCCATATTAAATAGAAAAGTTTCACATGTCAATCTCTAGAGTAATTTCATATAAAATCTCATCCCACTTGGCAACACCTAGAACGTTTCCTCTATTTTTTGCTTACATGTTGACTTCACATTTATTTTCATACAAATCAATTTATAGACAATTATGACACACAATTATTTGCACACAAAATAATTTATGGACAATCATGACGTGCAAAATTAGGAAATTAATTTTTATTGTATATTTTAATTGAGCTCAATTTCACAATCACCCTTATACGGGAATTCTTAGTACCTAATGTTTCTATTTTGAAATTCAAATAGAGTTAGAGAATAAAAGGATATCAAGGAAAGAAGAAATAAGAAAGGGACGCATATTTGAAAGAGACCCAAACTCTCCTTTCATATCTCCAATGATAGTATTTTTTTTGTTACATGTTCTGAACAGTCATCCCATCAGGTTGATTTCTTCTATTTGTCTTCTCCATGTCTTTATTAAGGTGAGAAAATATATTGTCAAATTGAGGTGCATATATGTTAGGTAATTTTTCTCTTTTTCTTATGATTTTCGCATTTTCTCCATTTGATAAACTTTTTTTTTTTTTACTTTTATGTTTTATTGTTCCCCTTTCATTTGTTTGTTTATGTTGTTTTTGCTTAGTGTATATATAGTCTAAAGTGGACGGTCAGGATAATGAAGCACAGTTTCCTGTTGACTTTTCATTATAAATAGGATTTTAAATAGAAATAAATTGATTTTTGCTTCAAACTCACATGAAATTAACACCTCTGTCTATTTGAATAATTATAATAATTAAGGTAATTACAATTGGCATATATTCTAATTTGAATAAAATAACATAATTATCACACACACACACACACACACACATATGTAGTTTTCATATATAATTTATTTTTTATGGAATATAATTTTTAAATATTACTAAAAAAAATACTATTTTTATATGTTAAAATAATAATTCTATTAATCATTGTAATTATGACAATATATATTATGATATGAATTAATTAAGATAATTATGATTTGTGTATATTTTAATTAAGTTACAACATATTCAAATTAAGGTAAAATTTTTAATTATTATTATATATAATTTATTGAGTGAACATCTAACTTTGCGAGAACTCTTTCTTCTATTGTAATGTTCTTTCAATTTTGACTCCATTGTAAACATCATTGTTCAGGATTATTTATGTGTAATCTTCAAACATTAGAGCTTTCATTTTTATTGTATATTTCTTTTATTATATTAAATTCATTTTTTTTTTATAGTTTCATATATTTTTATTTTCCTTATTTAATTAAGTTAATCTTATATCTATTTTATTTTCTTTAAATATTTTTAAAAAATGTAATATTTAGTATTTGAATTAGTTTGCACCTAAGTTGCTAACATTATTTTATAGATTTTACAATTTCAATTATTAAGATGGATCAGAGTAAAAGACTTAAAAAATGGGGCTCTACAAAGTTTTTTTTTTTTTAAGAGAATCTTATAGTTAAGCAAAAATAACCTTACTCCCTCCCTCTAATATTTCACACATCATATGCCAAAGAAATATGTATTGCTAAATGTATTAATAATTTTTATATGAGTCTCTTTATTATTTTAATTTTTTTAAATTTGAAAATATCTAAAGAATTTTTCTATTTATTAAATCCTATATGTCACTTATTATCATCATAATAAGTCTTTTTTATCCAAAAATATTCATAACAACAAATTAATAAACGTTAAGTAATAAATGATATTTTGGTTTAAATAAAATTCAATTCTAGTTTATAGTAAAAACATCACACTTAAATTATAAATCTAATATAAATAAAGTAAAAAAAATAATTAATAAATTCAAAATAACAAATAAGTTATTTTACAATAATTGTCACTCATAGTAGTCCTATCCAATTCGAGCAGATTGTTTCCAATAAAGAATATATACATTCTCTATCCAAAAAATAACAAATAAGTTGTGAAAAATATAATTTTTTAAATTTAATTTGAATCAAATTTAAATTTATTTTAATTTATATAGGACAAAAAATTAAACCAAATTAAAACTAATTTATTTCAACATATAATTACATAGTGTATTATGATATGTATCACTTTTCTTCAAAGTGTTATTATTAAAAAAACATTTTTACATGATATTAATTACATTAAATTATAGACAATGTATACTTATAATTTTTGTACTCAATATATTCAAAATTATGTTGAAAATCAATATGATTCATGTCAAAAAGATCACGATCAAATTAATTATAATGCTTATAAAAAAATAATTTGTTATAAATTTAAAAAAACAAATAAATCATAGGTAAATCATCCAGTATATTGTAATTAATTGTGTATTTAATCAAATTAAATAAAATAATCTAATATAATAATAATGATATTGATAATAATTTATTATGTATTATAAAAATTTTGTTTATATATATATATATATATATTTACCATTACCATACTCAATTTTTTTCTTCTATATGAAATTTTCATTTTATTATCTTTTCAATGATTAATAAAAGAATGTTTTAATAGAACAATAATTTGTATATCATGAATATTATATTTGGAACAAGATATTACATAATGCTATCAGATCTTTTAATTATTTTTAAAGTATTTATTATAAAAGTTAACAGACTTACAATAAATGGTGGTTTTTGATTGGATGACAGTGTAAAACTGCTTTTATACTGTCAATGCATAATCTGTTTTCTCACAAAAAAAATAATAAAACATATACTTAAACATCAATAATTTATTCAAGTACTTATAAATTTAGATGGTCTTTCATTTGATTGGTGTTATCTTTCTCTCTTATTTTTGTTATCCAGTAGAAACTGAGATTTAAATGATAAATCAATTATTACAAAATATAATTGCATATAATTTTTTATTCATATAAGTATTAAGATAAGATAAATATATATGAATGTATATAAGTCTACTCTATATTCATACATATTTATAAAAAAAAAATTCAAACAAAATGTAATATTTAAGATCTAAAGCAATATAAGTAGTATCTCATACTTAGTATCATACAATAAAGATAAGAATGATTGCTTCAAAATATTCCAAAAATCAATGTCAGGACTGTGGCACATTATATATTTCTTTGAAATTAAGTATTAGTGTCCTTTAATTTAAAGGAATAGCTTTGATGTAGGACAACAATAACAAAACAAATATTCATTATCGTAGAAAAATATTCTAATTGGGCGATAAAGATTAATATAGATATATATATATATATATATATATATATATATTAATTAACTATGTAAAACTTTTATAATGACATATTGAATGCCTAATTAAACTCATTTTTAAAGAAAAAACTAATAATTACAAAATTTAATTTAAAATATTTTTTAATTTTAATATCTCTTATTAAAATTTTGTATAAATCGAAATTATATACAAATGAGAATATATTCATAAAGGAAATATTTTTTAAAACACATTTTTATAAATTAAAATAATGTAAGATGTGCGTGACTATAAAATTATTTGAATTTATATTAATATCCACAATTATTTATATATATATATATTGATATACATATTTACTAACAGATATTTTTATAAAATTAAAAAATAATTAAGAAATATATTAAATAATTATAATAATATAAAAATTATAAATTATAAATTTAATACCCGTGCATGTCATGGTTATTACGCTAGTTTGTAATAACAATTCTAAAAAAAGGTTGATTATAGAACTAGCACCCTGCATCCCTTTGTTATTATCTCGTCAGTTTTTTTTTTTTAAACTTAATCTCAATTCTTTTTATACAATAATAATAATAATAGTATTTCCTTGCGTCGATCTTGAAGTTTACTTCCTTTTTAAGCAATATAAAAATTAGGCCAGAGCGTTATTTCTAAATTGAAATTAAACGCTTTCCTGAAAATAAACAGAAAATAAATAATTATAAAATTTAAAAGATGGCTACTTTGAAAGTACTTCATATTTCATCATTTGGTAAATTTGACACATTTGAGTTGTGACAACTTGGTCATGTCAAGCTTAATATTTAAAAAATCATAAAAATTTCAACCCACAAAGCATTTTCTATCAAAAGAACTGCCTTAATTCTCCATTACACCTGAAGATACGTAGGAGCAAAGATAACATCTTGTTAGACTAAAAAATTGTTTTCAAAAATATTACTGCCTGTGTCTACTAGCTATTTTTTTGTGTGTGATGTCTGTTTGTGCATTACAGGGATGGAAGGAAACAAAACAAACACAATATTTTAAAAAAATTATCTTTTAAAATTGGTTTTGACCATAGTATGTGTATAACGGTACACTTTTTAAATTGATTATGCACTTAACCATATAGAAAGTAGCACTTTCTACATTGAATATTCACATAACTGAGTTAAAAAGTTTTTTTTTTTAAATAGAATGAATATTCAATGTAAAAAAATGGTTACTTTTTATATTCCTTGCATCTAAAACAGTTCAAGAACTGAACTAAAAAGTCATTTTTAACCGATTTAAACAATCCTCTTTGCAGTAGTGAATGTAACATAATAATATCTTAGGAATGAGGAGAGTAGTGTAATTTGAGCATATCTCATGGAAGCCAAGTGTAAGGAGTTGTTTGATTGTGTTTTGGTTTTTTATTTTTAAAACTATTTTGTAAACTCATTTTGAAGAACTGTTTTGCAGGAGAAAATAAGGGAAAAAAAAAAACCTTGTTTGGTAAGTATTAATTTGAAAACAATTTTGGGGATGAGAAAGTTAAAAAACCTATTAGCTAAATTTATTTTGAGAATGTGTTCTTGTTTCCTTGTTCGCATGCTGCCTTGTTTTCAGAATTAAAAAGCAAAACTGAAAACAGAAACAACCTATAGCTATTTCCGTTTTTCAGTTTTTATTGAGATGTTTTATTTATAGAATATTTAAATACTATTTTTTCTTTATCTCTCTCTCACGTTAACTATTTAAAGAATATATATATATATATATATATATATATATATATATATATATATATATATATATATATAGGGTCAGGATCCGTTGATATCAGGTGTCAAAGTTAGTCAAATTACACATTCAATAACTTTTTGTAAAATGTAAATTTAGCCAATCAACCGTTAAATTGTGTGATATTATCTTCATGATCATGTATATAAGATTTTACATCATTTGGTCTTTTCTAGATATATTATCCAATATTGAATATTTATATATATTTTAATATTATATTGTATGTTAAAATAAAGTGATGTGATGAACAATTAAATAATTTTGGAATTATATGAAATTTTGTATACTTGATCTAATTAATAAGAACATTAAATTTAATGATTGGATTGGTTAAATTTGCATTCTACAAAAGTTATTGAAAATATAATTTGACTAACTTTGATCCCTGGTGTCAATGGATCTTGACCCATATATATATATATATATATATGTATATTACTCTTATCTTTCTTTATTCTATATTTTATTTCATAAATGAAAAGACATATAGTCAATAAATCATTATATCTCGTGAGTTATTGAACATTCGTGAAGGCAACAAAAATGAAAAGAATTTTCTTATGAAAATGTGTAAAAGTTTAGATATTTTTTATAAAACAGGATGTACATCACAATCGTCATCATTTTCATGAATTGCAAAATCATATAGTCATTGAACCATTTCTTATTGCACATTTTTCATTATCTTTAACATGATAGAAGCAAAATGTCACACCAAACAAATGAAGAGTCAATAATAAACTAGTTAACTAGCAAATGTATATAATGTAATATATATCAAGAAAGCCAATTACAAGTTCATATAATTAATGTAACACTTTGTCTAGATTAACTCATAGTTACACCAAATATTAAATCGTGCCTCGATGCTCAAATCTAGAATCCACAATGGGTTAAAGAAGTTCTGGTTTTAACAATAAAAGTCTCAAACTCCTAAAGTACAGGTCTCAATACAATTATCGCATTATAAAAGAAAAGACATATATGGTATGATGAATGTTAACCTCAAAGTTAGTCATGATTGACCAAAACCCAAGCCACAAAAAATACCTAACCATATTAATAAAATTTATGCTAGGCCGAACTCCCCCCCCCCCCCCCAGCTCGTTTCTACTGTCCTAAATTTGCTAGAAAATAAAAATTTTAGACCAAAAGATTTTATATTTTTAGTGTATTTTTTTTTCAAATTTCATTAACAGTGGCGTAGCTGTGTATATAAGGAAAAGGATAAAATAAAACAGGAGTTACAAGAGAGTGCAAAGAGAGAAAAAATGAAATTATAAAAAAAAATGAGAAAAATGAGGAAAATACGAAGAAGCACAGAAAATAACAAGGAATTTGTTCAGAGCTAGACATGTTTTCAGTTGATAAGTTTCACTCACTGAATGAATTAGTTTGAGATGGAGTTTCACTCCAAAACAAATATTTAAAAGCAAGAATGAAGCCGATTTTAGTGTTAAAACCAACTTGCACAGCTGTTTTCAACCACAAACAAACAAACCATACAGTTATTTAACCTGAAAAATAGAGACTGAATCTGAGATTCTGTTTATATTAATTAATATTAATATATTTACTAAAGTAAGCCATAAGACTGTTAATTTTAATTGTACAGAGTTACTCGACTAGACTACAAGCCGCAAGGGAAATAAACAATCATACACAACATCACCAACCAATTGAACTAGCAGTGAATGTCTGCACACCACGTACAACTGTCCACTACTATATACGTATAATTAGTTTCTTCCTTACCTAACTAAGTACAATCCTCAGGGTTTATGAAAGCTGGTATTATTAATTTCTTTAGCACCGTTGATCTGAACTTTTTTTTTTTTTTTAATTTATGGTTTTTAATTTTTTATACCGTATGTGAGTAACTTCTTTATTTGTAAATTTCCCCTCAAATTAATGTTGAAAATAATTTCTCCTAATAAGAAAATTAACAAGAACAGTAAGAATTTGAGAATTGATTACTTGATAATATAATTTTTTTCCAAAGACAATGGCTGTAATTAAATTGGCATAGAATTTTTAATTTACAAAATAGGTCAAATTCAAAAATCTTATAGTAGCATTAGCATGCGTGCTAAACAAATCCATTACCCACTTTATAAGTTGTGCACAAAATTACTGATTTGCCTCTCAAATTTTTAAGTAGAATAGGTTTTTGTAATCTTTCTACCCATTCTTTGAGAGCACAAATTGTATGATGCTAATTACACGGTAAAGTGTAGGACTTACACTTGGTGAATGAAATTTTAGTTAGTTTACTCTTTTATCCTTCATCGTAATCAATTCTGCGTCTTATTTAGCTCTTTCAATTCGTTTTCTTTTATCACACGGAACGATTCTCGAGCACATACATCAGAAAAAATGGAGTAAACTAACCTTATCAGTTCAACTGGCCCCGCTCGATCCTTCAGTGACTAAAAAGTGTATACATATAAAAAGTGGAAAATAAGGCCAAAAAGTGTTGCAATTTCTAAGTTGAAATTTAGCGACCCTAGCCGAAAAGTAAAGAAATCATATGTGAGCATGGTGCTTGATAAAATTTTATATATTTTGGGCATCCTGCGTTGGAAGAAATGAAGTAATTAAACCAACAAATTATTCTATCTATTCAAATATAAATCGTTCACCTTCAGACACCGAAAAAGAAGCGTGAGCTAATAATTAACGATGAACTAAGTTTAAACTTGAGCGCTAAATTCATAAAATTTTAAGATATTATTTAATAAAAGATTGCATTATATATAGATCACTACACAAAATAGTAAATGATTATTATTCTAAGTTAACGTCCCAAATTAATATTTCACACAATTAATTTACAGATAATGACAGTACGTGTTAAGTGATGCAAGATAAGAGATCACATCTCAGCATCTTCCATCATAATCTCATGACACAAAGCAATCATCGAAACATGACTAGGATTAGGATGGGCGTATCCACGTAAGGTCTGTCTCAGCACTGAATGTGTCTGAAATTTGGGCCTTTCGTTGGTTGCAAGTCGCATCCCTGAACTCACGCTCAGCTCATCAGACTAGGAAAAAAACACACAACATATGCATGCATATTTGTAAAAACCAAAAGACCTATTATCAAGGAAAGACCACGTTACTAAAAATAAAGAGAGTAAAGGCAATTAGCTTGCTCCCATGTTGATCACACATAAGACATGCATGCCCTATAAAACCCCCCTCCCAGCCCTCTCCCAAAGTCACATTTTGCATCTCACAACAATTTTAGGTCCCCAAAGAAAGAGAGAGAGAGAGGAAACCAAAGCAAGGGAGAAACAAAACCAACCAACCAACCAACCAACAACATCGTACGTTCTTACACGTACATGGCCACTCGTGTAATCCCTCCAAGAATCCTAAGGAACCTCCGATACAACACCGCCACCAAGCCCCTCAACTCCGCGCACCCTCCTCTCTCCCCCGCTCTCTCTCCATCTTCTCCTCCTCCCTGCCTCCCGCCGCCCGTGCTCCGTCCCGCCGCCGACGACCTCAACTTCCGCGACGTCGAGAAGCTCTTCGCCTCCGTCCCCACCGCCGGCCTTCTCCGCTCCTCCGCCGTCCTCCACGCCACTGCCCTCGAGCCCATGGTCGACCTCGGCACGTGGCTCATGCGATCCAACCTCATGCACGTGCACGGCCTCCGCGACCTCCTCTTCGCCGCCATCCGCGGCACCTTCTACGACCACTTCTGCGCCGGCGAGGACGCCCCCACCGCCGCCGCCAGCATCCGCACCCTCAACCACGCCGGCCTGCGCGGCATGCTCGTCTACGGCGTCGAAGACGCGCACGACAACGACGCCTGCGACCGCAACCTCAAAGGGTTTCTTCACACCGTCGACGTCAGCAGATCGCTTCCCCCTTCTTCGGTAACCCCTTCTTCATTCTCATCCTCCCCCCTTGTACTTTTTCTCATCAAAAATCATTCTCAAAAAATTATCATTATCTGGTTCAGAATCACCATATGTCCATCGTTCCAACCAATTTCTACGTGACATGTAGCATAGCAGAGTCTTTAACTATCAGGTTAAAGACCCTGCTATGTTTTCCACATGACACGTATCAGAGTCTTTAGTGTTAATTAAAGATTTTGTTACGCATTCTGTGGAGGTTGTTTGACACCATTTTTGTACACGAGATTGTTTGACAATGTGTATAAAAGTGGGGAGGAATGAAATTTTGGTGTGCGTGTGTATAAGAAATTAAGAACAATGTTTTTTTTTTTTTGCTGTTGTTTGTTTTGTTGTTGTTCTTGGGTTTTTGCATGTAACAGAGGGCAAACAATGGTGCGGTGAACTGGGAGTGGCTGACACGTGTACTTAATGGCATTGTTGAAATGAGAAAAAAACGAAACGGTGGCTTGATTTAGATGCGATCTTTCATTGCGGGTGGTGGATGCGAAAATCATCGATCACCATATAACTCGTGGACCCCACCTTTGCTTTGGACTTTGGAGCTATCTATCGTTGATTGGTCACTTACGTGGAATAGGATTGAAATCTAGTACTACTACTGTTAAATGATGTTACTAGGGAGGGACAAAGATTGGTCGTTTCATTGGTGTCTCGGTTGCACGGTGCTTGAAATGGGATAGGGTGGAGGGTTGTTTTTTCTCCAACACCAGCTTGCAACGACTTGACTACTACTAGAACCATCGTGATTTCCTTGTCAATTTCCTTTTGGTACTACCGCACTAGTAGACCACGCAAATTCTGTGGCTGCTTGTGCTTTTTCCTTTCTTTTCATGTGGAGAGTGGTGTGTTGTTGTGTTGAGTGGCCATGATAATAATGACGATTGCTAATGGTTCCACAATAAATTTGTTTGATGTGACAGGTGAGCTTTGTGATCGTGAAAATCACTGCAATATGTCCCATGAGTCTGCTTGAAAGAATGAGTGACTTGCTTAGATGGCAGCACAAGGACCCTTCTTTCAGTTTGCCATGGAAGCAAGATTGCTTCCCCATTTTCTCCGAGTCAAGCCCTTTGTACCACACAAGGAAGAGACCCGAGCCTCTCACCCCAGAGGAAGAGAGTGACCTTCAACTTGCCAACCAGAGATTCCTTGAGCTTTGCCAAAAGTGTGTGCAAGCCAACATTCCTTTATTGGTTGATGCAGAACACACTTCTGTTCAACCTGCTATTGATTACTTCACCTACTCCTTTGCCATCTTGCACAACAAAGATGACAACCCAATCGTGTTCGGGACCATTCAGACTTACCTGAAGGATGCCAAGGAGAGGTTGCTGCTGGCAGCACATGCTGCAGACAAGATGGGAATCCCAATGGGGTTCAAACTCGTGAGGGGTGCTTATATGTCAAGTGAAAGAAAATTGGCCGAGTCTTTGGGGTATGCATCCCCAATTCACAACACCATTCAGGACACGCACAAGTGCTTCAATGACTGCTCATCTTTCATGCTTGAGAAGATTGCTAACGGCCCTGGTGGAGTTGTTCTTGCAACTCATAATGTTGAATCAGGTACACACATGCATGTACATGTTGATTGGCTATCATTCATATTGAGTTTAATTTATATGCATTCTCATTATCAACCAATTAGAAATCATGATAAGTATAATTTTTAAAGTAATTATTATAAAAGTTAACAAACTTACTATACATACCAATTTGTGATTAGATGATATATGTCGGTATTCATTTTCTCATGTGATGAGAATCCAATTGAGGGGGTTTGATGTATGTGTATGTGTGTGAATTAATGTTGTGTAGGGAAACTGGCTGCTGCAAAAGCACATGAGCTGGGGATTGGAAAGGTGAACCACAAGCTTGAATTTGCACAGCTGCATGGAATGTCAGAGGCACTTTCCTTTGGTTTGAGCAATGCAGGGTTTCAGGTCAGCAAGTATATGCCGTTTGGACCTGTGGAGACTGTTATGCCATATCTCCTGAGAAGGGCTGAAGAGAATAGAGGAATGTTGGCTGCCTCAGGCTTTGACAGGCAACTGATGAGGTAAACTGAAAATAAAAAACAAAAATTATTTTATTATTTTAGCCACTTTGCATTGTGGCATGCACATGAAACATTTGGTTGGTGTTGTCCTGACATTGATGTTTTCCTTTGTGTGCAGGAAGGAGTTGGGAAGGAGATTAAAAGCTGCTGCCTTTTAAATTTTTTGGGACGAATTAATGGGATGTAATAATGTCTTGCTTGTAGGCAACAGGATTAGCTAAAAATCGTTGTACTATATTAGAGGATCCTGTGATTTGTTTGAATTGTGCATTCAAGTCAATGAAATGTGCATTCAAGTTTATGAAACAATCATTTTTTCAAATATATTCCACTTGTGTGTGTAGAGTGCAGTTAAAAATTAAAATTAAAATAAAATCACATAGTGAATAGGTAATTTATAAATTCTAATTGAATTCGACTAGAAAATTTTAAGTACACAAGGTGACATGAAAATAAGATATATAACAGCTGGAACTTGAATTCGCTAATTGGCAGTCATAGCTATAACAGCCTATATAGTGTTGAAAGATTAAAATTGATACGGACAAATTAACAATGATGAAGTGAAATTGATTGGGACAGAGTAACCATGATGTGCTCTGAAGAATAGGACAAAATCATGAGAAGCAGACGGTTAAGGTTAAAATTGATGCCGTTCCGTGTCTCCAGCAGCTAATACATCAAACGCTTTACACATGCTTTTTGCTGGTAATTAACAAAAGGAAATACTTTAAGGGAGGTTGCATTAAAAAAAATAAAATTATCTAGTGCAGTTCATCCCGTACATAAGCATCCGTATACAAAGCTATTGCATAAATAATTTTTCACTGCCCAATTTTCGTGTTAGAGATGTTGAAAGTTAAAACTGGGACTGGTTTACTTGGATCATATCTTATGTGCTGGAGCTTGAGCTTGAGAGTGGATTGTATAAATGTTGACGGTAATTTGGAGTTATGGTCCTGAAACTTCATACTTACTTTATATGTTACTTTGTCAGCTAATGTAGAACATCATTTTCAAGCAAAAGATAAAATAAGTTACAATTTATTACTTGTGCTTATTTGGAATATGTTTTGAGAATATTAAAATGGGACAATGAAAAGTTGTTTCTTTTGATCTTGGATTGTATTTTCTAAATCTTTTAAGTGCAAATGAATCTGTATTTGTCAGAAGATATATACTAAACCTTTGCAAAGCCATAAACAAATGTATTTTTGCACATTTTACAGTGCCTATACATGAATTCATATTTTCCAGTGTATCAAATTATTTATTTTATTATTTTTGATTAATGAATGAAAAAATTATTCGGACATATAAGATGACCGCAAGTTATGGTGTTGGAACCTCGATGGAAGTATTTTATAGTGAGGACCACTCCATTAAAAGCTTGAACATAAATTAATCTTATACTTGAATGGTCCCTTTTTTTTTTTTTTTGGGTGGGGGGCGGGGAGGAGGGGGATGTAAGTGAGGGACAGAGAAAATCAGTTTTTAGTAAATAAATTGATAGTGTGTTTAATCTCAAAAATTAAATTCGTATATCCCTCTTTCTATTTAATTTACCAAATAGTTTTGTGTTAAACTATACAGTGATGTGATAAAACCTGATTACATGCAATCGTATATATCCCCATCAACCATTAGTTTAACAATTAAAAATTCAATTTCAACTATAGTCTTTAATTATTGAACATCTTATCTTACTAATAAATAATTATTTTTTTTTAAATATGTTAACCACGTTTCGATTCCCTAAAAGAATTGGTGTGATGTTTACTTTTTGATTAAAATAAAATCTAACAGAAGTTTGGGCCAACATAAAAACAAAAAAAGTTATAATTTGGAATGCTTAAAATTTTTCATTTCAGTTGTTTTTCTTTAAAAAAGTTGTTTGATAAATAATCAGTATATTTGGAATTTCAGCTGAAATTTGTAGAAAATTGATTTAACTAACTAAACTGATTTTAACTTATGCATAAGCTAATTTCAGAGAAGTTAAAATCATTTAACATATATAACAAACTGATTTTACATCAGCTGAAATTTGTTTGGATAAGCTAATTTAACTTAACCAAAAAATTGATTTTAACTTGTGCATAAAACCTAACAGTTAAAATCTTTGTGATGAAAATTTCCTTTCACACACTCTCTCTCTCTTTCCAAATATATCATTTAAGGTTTTGTTTGAACAAACTTTTTTATAAATACTTATAAAAAAATAAGATAAGTTTTTTCATAAACTAAAATTAGTTTATGCATAAGTTAAAATCAGTTTTTTGGATAAATTAAATGATTTTAACTTCTCTAAAAAATAGAACTTAACTTATGCATAAGTTAATTTTAATTTATAAAAAAAGCTTATTTTTTTTCTTATTATTTTCTTGTTGAACGAGTTCTTGTGGGCCTTAATCAAAATTTACATGTTTGTCGGATCAACTAACCTGTTTGTCCATCTCTCTGAAATTTTTTTTTGAAATAGTTATATTAATTCATATATAAACCGGAATGCCCAAAAGTTTTGCAATTTCTAAATTCCAAAGTGACTCCCAGCCTAATGGTATATACGGAAAAGTAACTCCATTAACCATGATTCCAATTCCAAGTTGCAGATTCAATTTGCTTACTAATCTTATCATTTTCAAATCAAATTTGTCCATTTCATTTAAAAAAATGCAGGTGAGGTAATCACTAGTTCCATTTGCTAGAAAGAGTCCAAACATGCTTTTCTTCAAAAAAGAAGTCATAACAAATTACAATTTGTTGATCGTCATTTTGTGGTAGCTATAGACCACCATTCAAAACAATTGGAACGGCCAAAAGTGCTGCAATTCCTAGCATGGATAGTGACCCGAGCCGAAAAGTAAACACATCATAAACATATATATGTCTTGCACAAGTGATGTTTCCATTAACTATTATTCCAAGGATAAAATTTAAAATTGAATTCAAAGTTAAAGATTCCATCCCAACTATTACTGAGTTGGATTCCATGGATTTTCTCCTATGACGCAGACACTGAACTGAACACACAACAAGAACCACCCAAGTGGCCAAAGGTGAAGCAGAGAAAAAAATAGTGTCTTTTGTTATTTGAATTACTAAAAATACACGTATCTCAAAAATATAGTACTCAAAAAGTAAAGGAAACAAGCTAAAAGTTGTTACCTAAAATTTCTCAAAAAACATATTTATAACATGTGGTGCTTACTAATTAAGGGAACCCAAGATACTAGGAAATTGTAAATTTCCAATGTTCAAGTTCAACCAAGCGAATTTTGACACGTAAAAAAAAATGTGAATTTTGAGAGAGTCTATCTACCAAGAACATATTTAGTGGGAGCCAGATATAAAAAGGTTTAAATATGATTCTTGTTCCTGTATTTTAGTCTCTCTTTTTTTATTTTTTGTTTTTGTAATTTTTTTTTTAAATTGTTCCTGTATTTTAGCTTTTTTAAATTTTTAGTCCTTGTTGTCTAACTCTATTACAAAAAACGTTAAATTATTGACGTCAACACGTGACACTTCAACAAATGGGCATCATCATGTGACACATCGTCATCGCCACGTCAACAAAAGTACCATGTCAGCAAAAAGTGTCACGTCAGTAATAGTGTCATGTCATCGTTATTGTAGAGAGACTAAAAATGAAAAAAAAAAACATTTACAAGGACAAAAAATGAAGAAACAAAAAAGAAATTACAACGACAAAAAATGAAAAAAATTACATTAACTAAAAGAGAAAAAAAAAGGACATATTTGTAGGCAAGAAAAAAAAAAACCAATCCTTTTCTACATCTTCCAAATATTTTTGACTATTTTCACAATCATTTGTTATAAATTAACCAATCATATGGTTCCATTTATTGTTTATTTTCATTTAGTCTAACAACCTACACAGTATGCCTAAAGTTGTCAAAAAGAGTACTTATATTTTATAGTAGTCATAACCCATATTTTATTTTTTTAAAAAAAACACAAGCACTAGCACAACAATTATTTATGGCATTCAAACTTTAGAGAAATCCAAACAAATTGATCCAAATCAAAAGTTAGAGCAAAAGGGGAAGTAGAGAAGACTAACACATGCAAGAATGGTAATTACCATTGCATGTAAGACTAAAAAAAACACATGCAAAAATGGTAACAAGACATCTTTATATGATAAATCATAAAACTAAGACACAACCTGAATTAACCAAAAATGATTCAAAAAAGGAAAGACAAAACTCGATTAATATGTACTAATAGTAGGTATACAGAAATCACTGAATCAAATGAAACAATTGAGAGTAACTAGATTGATTAAGAAAAGTAGAAAACCCGAAAGTGATAAACGAACTGTCAAACCAAAATTGGCCATCTGTGTTAGGCTAATGCGAGAATAACAACATTCTCAGCCTACAAATAAAAAAGTATAAAAATAATGATAAGAACTAAAATTTTCTATAAAAGAATGTGTGGACGAGACCAAATCCTTAAAATCAAAGGTCTTCTATACAGAATACAAGCAGTAACACACAAAAACGAAAAAGTGCACCTGATGCACTTTAGTCATCCTCTGTTGTCAAGCCATGTAGATAATTATGTCAATCATAACAATAGATCCAACCAATCACATTTCATATACATGAATAATTTTCCTATTCAATTAGATATTTGGATTGATGATGATGAGTTAGGCAGTACTGTAATTATGTTTTTGTTATATCATTAGATCATGTTGGCACATAAGTGTGGGATTGGCAACAATTTTGATTATATGATAATGGTTTTATCATTAAGATTTTTATTTTATATTAAGTTTAAATTAAATTTATACATTATATTTAAGGCTTAAAATTTTTGGTCCTTGCAAATATGTCCTTTTTTTTAGTCAATGTATTTTTTTTCATTTTTCATCCTTGTACATTTTTTTTTCATTTTTAGTCCTTGTAAATGTTTTTTTTTTTTTTAGTCCTTCTACAGTAATGATGACATGACTCTATTGCTGATATGGCACTTTTTGCTAATGTGGGGGTAATGACATGTCACTTGTGTTGACGTGTCACATGATATGACGTCATTTCCTGACGTGTCATGTGCTGACATCAGTATGACATCAGTAATTTTACGTTTTTGTAACAGAGTTGGATAACAGGGATTAAAAATGAAAAAAATGCTAAAGTATAAGGACAATTTTGAAAAAAATAAAATAAAGGAGCGAAAAATGAAAAAGCACTAAAGTACATGTACGAAAATCATATTTAAACCAATATAAAAATAAGCAACTATTGCATAATTAGTCATTAGTTGCAATTAAAGTGAATTTTGGATATACACACACCTAATATGTCACTTTTAGATACAACACAATAACTAAAATAAAGTGACAATACGTACACACAAGTGACATGTGTGTTGTTACTTTATTAATGATTGTGTTCAAAAGTGACATATTAGGTGTGTGTTTACCCAAGATTTTCTTATAGGATTAAAATTATTAATGGAAAAGAAAGAATATATCATACTATAAAGAGAGATTAGTTATTCAAGTAACTATTGCATATTAAAAAATAGGACTGACACACATACATATATAAATTCAAATTGAGAGAAAATTATATAATTATTCTTCATTTGCAATGACAAAGATTCTTTGAAGCTCTACAATAGATGGCACTAAAAAAAACAGTGAAAGTATGCAATTATGCTGAAATTTCTGTTGAGAAAGACAGCAAATTGAAGTGAGAGAGGATAACACAAAAGATTTAATATTGACTGAGATTACTCTTTTAACCTTTTTCTTTATGACCATAAGTTCAGAGATAATCCAAATTTTAAAGCTTGCTATTTTTTTTTCCTACTAGATTTGTTGGTGATGGAACCTGAAGATCATAATTAAGCTCGACGCGTGCTTGAGAGAACACTCATTTGATAATGATAATTTAAATGCTGCGCCCCCCACCCCCCCTTGAAGAAATTGTTACCAAATCAGATATTGAGTCTGTCTTTAGATTAGAGGTTGTAAAATTGATTTTAATTGAAAGCAAACTTAAGTAAATTGATTTATATTTGAAATATTTATTAAATAAATATCTTTAATATAATAAATATTGTTTGAAAGTGTATTAAGAATTGCTTTTAAAAGTATAATTATTAAAAATTAAAAAATGACTTTTCTTATATAATATTATTAAAATAGTAATATAATAAGTAAAAAAGATATTTTTATTAATACCTATATATAAACCACTTAAAATAAAAATAATAAAATGTTTTTTTTTATGTTGATGGAATTAAAACCGAGTTTAGAACTCAAATTTGGTTTCATTTTAAAATGAAATATATTATTTTTATACATATATTTTGTACATCCTTTTACAACTTATTTTTCTCCATTAATTTACTCATCTCCCATCTTACAAATATACCACACAAAAAATACATGTGCAACATTCGGGATAAAACACATCTTAGGAACGAGGATTTGACTTTAACTAAACATATATATGGATTTGCTAAAAATAAATAAATTATGCAAGTAAACCTTTTATATTAAGTAGTACATACAACTATTATTATTAAGAATTTAACTAAAATGTATTAATAGTATAAAAAAATTTATATTATCGTTTAATTATGAATTGTCATGTATGAAAAGATTGTTAAATTTTGTAATAGTTGTTTTAAAAGTCATATTTTAATGTGATTTCTAATTGATCGATAGTGTAAAAAAATTTACATTGATATCAAAATTAAACTCCTTCATTAATATTCCACTTGTGAGCACATATGAAATTCTAAAAGAAAACTATTTACTTTCTATATCCTTAATTTTCAAGTTAATGATTAGTTTAATATTTAATATTAATAATTTATTTATTACAAATTTTCTTTTCTCGTCTTTTAATATGACAACATCTAGATATTTGTATGGCATTCTATTTTATTTTCACGATATATTTATTTGTTAGTAACATATTTTCACTCATTATCAACTATTTATTCATTCGTCAATGGGAGTTGGGTCTAGCAAATAATGTGACAAACCAAATATTCGATTCCTTATTAGGTGAGGTGAGATGCCCACATATAATATTCAATAATGCTTCAAATAAGATTGTTTTGAAGGAGGATACCTATGAAAAAATTACTTATTCATTCATTATTAAACTTTTTTATTATTTATATATTTAGTTTTGTTTAATCTTTAATTAATTTTTTATTAACTCTATGTTTACTTAAATACTCTTTATTTAATTGATTATTTATTTTAAATATTTTACAAATATGTGAAAGCACCGTTAATTACACATTTTGGTTTCTTAAACATATCATTGACCTAAAATAACTTTTCTATTTTTATTTAATTAAATAACAAGTAATTTCAGCCTTTTTTATAGAAAAAAAAAAAATACCTTACAAATCTTACCACGCAAGCCGAGCAGCAAAATAGGTCTCTTACTAATCTATATGTATGCAAGTCCACTTGAATTCGACCAAAAATTTATTAACACAAAAGTTATATGCTGCAATTAAACGATAAATAATGATTGTGTCCTCTAAGATATACAGCCAATATCTTTCTTCTTCCTCTGTCATTAGGTTCCGTACAATTTGCAAGAGAAACGACCCATAAAATCTGGTAGAGCTCGAGAAAATGCATATCATCTTATTGAAAGTTTAAAGTTTGAAAATGCTGGGAAGAGAAAAGAGCTAGAGAACTATCATTATCACAACATTTCTTAATTTGAATTCTTAAATTTTTTTTGTGGCTTGTTTGTTGTCATATAGGATTTAAGAATTTCACAAATTTTTACTCTAATGCTAAAATTTAACTTGAGTTCTGAACTTATTTCTAGTGAATCCCATTTTATCTCTCTACTTACACAAGAATTCTCATTTAACTTGAATTTTTTTTTAATACTTAAGCAATTTTGTTTATAGTTGCTTATATAAACAACTTTTATAAAAACTTTATAAGAACTCTTTGCTCCAATACTATTTTTAAGTTGCTTAAATTTAAGAACTAACTTAAGCAACTCCATTGGAGTTGCTCATATATTCCTTAAGATGAGTGCTAGTAACACACTCTATAAAACACTTCTTTTAACACACTTTGACTATTGGTTAATATTTATTGAAAATCACAAAATTATAACTGATACTCATCAAATAAGAAGTGTAGCTCACAATTTTGTAATTTTTAATAAAGAGTTTAATGGTCATGCACTGTCAGTGTAAAAAGTTTTACATTGTCATCAAATCAAAAATTATCATTAATATGATTTTTAAAGTATTTATTATAAAAGTCAACAAACTTACAATAAATGGTGGTTTGTGATAGGATGACAGTGTAAAACTACTTTACACTGTCAATGTATAACCATTAAACTCTTTAATAAATTTTAGCCAATAAAAAATAAAATATTAAAAAATGTGTTATTAGCCTTTCTCATTCTGTAAACGTTACCTGATATGTATGCAAAGTATGCACATAGGGATGTCAAAAATACCCGTACCGCGGATATCCGCGGATAAAATCCGCCACGGGTAGAAAATGGGTACTTTAAATGGATACCTGCGGATATTCTAAACGGGTGTACCCGCTACCCGTTTATTAACGGGGCAGGTACGGATATCATGGTATCCATACCCGCGGATACCCGCTATCCGCAATTATATATTTACTTAAATACCCTTACATATTAATATAGATAAAATTACATAAATTTATTCAAAATTTTCAAAAAAGTTGTTAATTACGAGAGAAATCTTATACAATTATATTACAAGAGAAAAAGAACATAAATTTGTGAGCATTTAAACTATATTCTTTTTAGAAAAATTGTTAGAATAATTAAAATTTATGTTTAAAGTGATTATTTTAAATTATAACTCTTTAATTTATAAATTTAAATTTATAAATTCAAAGTGAAATTTGCAACACTTTATAATTGTCCACAACACATAAAATAAATTTGTTATTTTTTTTTTATTTTTTATTTTTTAAAAATACCTGCGGATATCTACGGAAGCACATATTGAAAGTATTTAACAGGCGGGCAGGTCCTACTTCCGTACACGCCTTTCCCATTGACATCCCTATTGGCACCACTAGAATAGATGAAAAAAACTGGGCTTCCTTCTCTTGTCAGCATTAAGCATTAACATTAAATATCATTTCTTTTGAGCGAAATTAACGTTGTATAACCACATGTTTCGACAGTTTCGTCGTTGCCCCAAGAAAATGTTTGCATTGTTGGGCTCTCACCTATGAGCCTATTAGGATTGGTCCTGGGCTTGTTTGTTGATCTCGCTGCCCGTTTAATAAATGGAGGGCCCATAAATATAGCTGCGGAAAAACACGATGCACAGCCCACAAAGGAACAGGCCTGCTTAAACAATACAGCAATGTGGCCGCAAAGTGGAAGCTGGACAATCAACACGTTTTTGTGTAAATAAAATAAGAAAGAACGCCGACAAAAACAAAAAGTTCAGTCATTTGTACAACATTTTTCAACGTCAGCAGTGATATTTTTATATTTATTACAATTGTTTATATATATATATATGTATGTATATATTTTCCCTCTATGTCGCACCACAAAGATAAAATAGTAAGAACACTGTACTGTGATGTCTGAGAAATGCTCAAACAACATTCCCCAACACCGAAAGGAGCCCTAAAAAACGGGAGAATTTGGATTGCGAATAAAGAAAGCATGACGGAATTAATTAAACTGTGTAATGGACATCCCAATAATGCATGATGGGATTAAACTGTATATTACATGACAAAATTAAGTGGTCGTACAATCTAATATTTGTTTTATGGGAGGTAGTGTTCCATGCTTATCCATGCCTTGGTTCTTGGTAGATATCCAAACATTAAAGGAACTGAAACAAGAATATGATAAAAATATGTTGGAAAGGTGGTTTGATATGGAGAATTCTGAAAAGTAAATGCTTCCATGCGCCCAGGGCAATTGAACCAGGATCACAAAGTCATTCCTACTCATACAGATTCTATATTCTTTTGAAATCGTGAGTTACACACTTTGTATAAAAATATTAGATAATCACTGGTTCCTTCAAAAATACGTCATGTGAAACTTCAATGAGCTAACAATGTATATGTAGATTCCTTCAATATTTTTATTCCATTTTCTTCCCATTTCATTTCATCCATCCAGGCATGCCCTAATCTTTGGTTAGTGATTTTAAGATTGCATTTGACAAACGTGTTAAAAGAAGACAGATTATAACGTAAGATTTTATTCTATATTTTGTGTATAGACAAAACTGGGCATAGGAATTTAAAATAGCATCATTTAATTTCACAAAAAATATATAATAAAGAAAAGTAGAACAAGACAAATATTCTATTCTATTATATTTACAGGCTAAACACCATTTTTAATTATTTTTTAGCCCAAAGCTTATTATGATTTTATGATGTTTAAAAATTCCTAAATTACTTTTAGACAGAAAACGAATAAATCTAAAATCATTAATTAGGATCAACCTAGTGTTAGGGAGTTGGGTAGTATGCATGAGGTCATAGATTCTAACCTCAATGCCATCATTATACTAAAAAAAATGAATAAATCTTAAGGTTTGTTATAACTTAAAAATTTATTGTGTAATCCCATAGAATTAATAGATTTTTGTACTAAATAGACAAGAACATTTTGTAAACTAGAGACTATTTTTTTTTCCTCGTGATTGTGTTAAAAGTAAATAATTAAAACAATGTATAGAAAATATCACTATAATATTATAGCTAGTAGAAAATGTTTAGTATAAAAATTTTCTTAGGTTTGGCAAAATAACTAGTAAATGGGTTAAAAGTTATTGAAAACTGTTAATTGAAAGCTGAAGAGTTATTTAGCAAACTTATTGAATTAGAAATGTTTGATAAAATTAGTTATTGAACTATCTAATAATTGTAAAATAATATAAAAGAATGTGTTTATATAATTTTTTATAATTTTTTTATTTTGTAGAGAACAAATAGAGGTCCACTAATATGTCTTGAATTAGATAAGACCACTAGAGATGATACAACTTTTTCTACCAAATTTTAATGTAATTATATTCTTAACTTAATATTACTTATTAAATTAGAACAATTTTATGTCAATTGATTTACATATTTGGTGGTTTATTATTTTGAGTTTAATGGCTATGCACTATTAATGTAAAAGGTTTTACATCATCAATTAATTAAAAATCATTGTTGATATGACTTTTAATGTTTTTATTATAAAAGTCAATAAACTTACCATACATGGTAAGTTGTTATTGGATGATAGTGTAAAATTGTCTTACATTGTCAATACATGGCCTATTTTCTCTATTATTTTTTCTTTAAAGACAAATTATTTATTAAAAAAATGAAAAACAAATGATATAAATAATGTAACAATTAGAATAAATATTTTAATATTAAAGGAAGAAATTCATTAAAATAAATAGTTTAATATCAAATATAGGGTAAAGAGGAGTGCTAGCAACACACTCATCCTAATACACACTTTATTATTGGTTGAATTTTATTGAAAACTAAAAATCATGAGAAAGAGTCATTAAATAAGATGTGAACCCATACTTTTTTATAATTACTAAGAAATTTCAACCAATAAAAGAGTATGTATTCAAAAGAGTGTGTCAAAGAATCTGTTACTAGCATTTCTCATAAGGTAAATGAGAAATTTTGTCAAAATATTGGGAAGGTAACCAACATGTTGTTGGTCTAGTAGAACTACACTCCTCAAATCTTTTAAGCAAGGTCTCAAATTCAAGTATTGTGGATAAAAAATGTGATTAAAAGAGGAGACCCACTAATGTAACATCCCGGGCGCTGACGAGGGCGAGGAGTATCGCCGTGCAAAAGAGATGAGGCACGGACAATGAGCGGCTCCTGGCAGGCTTCCAGCGAGAGGGGTACATGAATGAATCGAATACACACCCGAACGAGAGGGATCCAGAGGCTGTGCGGGTATGAGACCTGTACAGTTGAGGATAGCTTAAAGGAATTAATAAGTGCTACCTATACCAACAAGATGCATCTACTTTTTGGTAGCCCATCACTTAAGAACTCCATAGTTAAGCGTGCTTAACTTAGAGCGATTTAGGGATGGGTGACCTACTGGAAGTTTCCCGGGAAGCGTGTGAGTGAGGACAAAGCACGTTGAAAAGTCTTGTGTTGGTTTGTGGGGACAGTCACTCATCCTGAAAGCGGCCGGGCGTTACAACTAAAGGTGACCAACTAGGTTCCTCCACAGATATTAGTCATCAACAAAGTGATGGATACTTCACACTAATAATACGGTGACTCGACAAAAATATTGGGAGGTAAAAAAATAATAATAAATTATAAATTCAAATGCTACTTAAAACATATATATTTTAATCAAACATATTTATAAGTTAATAAAAATAAGTTATAAATTTATTGAAATAATTAGTTCAACACACCTTTTTTTTTTGAATTTTACCAATAAAAATAAATTTGACTTCTAAAATTTATATTTTGGAGAGGTTACCTAATCATTATCGCTAAGCTTCAAAGCTATATTTGTAGAATACTTGTTCAAATATAAAAAAAAAGTAATATTAACTTTAAAATAAAATAAAGAAAGACAAAGTTTATTTTTCATGCATTATCGTTGTAAATATTTTTACATTATTAACTAATAAAAAATTATTCTATGTATGACTTTAATAATTATTACAGAGTATAGAAGTTAAGAACCTTTACATTGTCAATGCTTTCTATTTAAATTCACAAAGATATACATATTTTTTAAAGAGTTTAATGGACATGCATCGACAATATAAAAGTTTTTACGTTGTCAACTTATTAGAAATTATCTTTAATATGATTTGTAAGTTAGTTATTATAAAAAGTAATAAACTTACCATACATGGTATTTTGTTATTAGATGATAATATAAAAAACTTTTATATTATTAGTACTTATATTATTTATTCTTTTTTGAATTGTAATAAATTAAATATAAAATTTAAATAAAATAAAAACAAATACTTAATTCTGTCTATAAAATTATTTACGTGACCTAATTTAGTGTCTACAAAAGAAAATCACTAAATAATTCCTTAAAATTTTAAGTATAAGACATTTTAGTCCTTTCATCTTTTGAATGAAAGGGTTAAAATATCTTGAGTTTATAATTTTCAATTTTTTTTTTCACGAATAAAAGTGTCTTCGATATTTTTTTAAGAGACTAATTTAGATATTCACCTTAAATATAATTTTTTAAAAATAAACCCACGATAAAAAAGATTTAAAAGAGTAAAATATGTTTTTGGTCCCTCTAAAAATTTTCAAATTCGATTTTAGTCCCACAAAATTTTTTCGTCCTATCTTGTTCTCTCTAATTTAAAAATACACCGATTTTAGTTTTTAAAATAATATTTAATAACAATTATAAAGTGTTATCTAAATCACTTTGAAAATAAAAAATGATGTATTTTTAAATTAGGGGACCAAAATAGGATAATTTTTTTTTTGAAAGACTAGAACTGAATTTAAAAAATTTTAGGTGAACCAAAAACATATTTTATCCGATTTAAAAAGATCATGTCGACTGTCGAATTCTGAGTCATGATGCTCATGTGGAACCAACCATATATGCATGCGATGTGGACGGGAGGAGAATGGATCCAATCCAAGTGAGAAAGAAGGGGCAAAGGCGATTCGTTGTGGGGCTAATAGCGATGCAATTTGGGCGTAGAAAGCTACGAGACAAAGAATAAAAGATCAGATCAGACGAATATGGATTATGAAATGAAATGAAGGGAACCAACTCACTTTCATTAATTCTTTGGCTGTGACTTCCATTCAGAATATTGTTCACCAAAATGCACACGTAGCCCCGCCACATGCACCCTCCGCCTATATCCTTCTTTCTCTTTCCAAGTTGCATCTTTCCTCTTCTTTTCTTGTTTCCATTTACGTCCCTACAATCTAATTAATATTTCTAACGTAATCATTTACAAAAAGAACTTACATTTATATATTTTTTCACAATCTTTTGTACAATAAAAAAAAGAAAAAAAGTGTATAATAAAATAATTAATGAATGAGAGAGATATAGAGAAAATATTATATATTTGCAAGTAAAACTTTATTGAATAATTTTTTTGTATATATTAAATTTTATTAATCTAATAATTAAATATTTTAATATTAATTCAACGATCATACACACTAAATTTTAGATAATTCATTAAGAGACGTTTATTTAAACATTTGAATTGTTGTCGATTCATAAAATATATATTTATTTGATTTTGGTTCATGAACATGAAAAATTCTTATGTGTCTTCTATAATTTTGTTATCACTACGGTCACAATTAATGTCTCCATTACTTTTTTGTTCTCACTACCGGTATCATTAATTATCACCCTCTTTTTATAAAGATAATATTTTTGTTACTTTTATATAATTTATGTAGCATTATTATATGTTAAGCTACTGTGTGTACTTAAATGTTAGATAAGAGCAGAACTTATCATGTAAAAGAAATAAAAATTAACAAAAGAAGTTCATTTATTTTTATGGAATGAAACTTTTATAAATTGAATATATCTCTAAAATGAAGAAATAAAATTATAAAGTTTAATTTTTATGCATTAGCAATGTGAGAAAAATTTATATTGTTAACCAATCAAAATAGTATTTTTTCATGTCCAAGAATTATGAACTTCGAAAATGACTAAAATCTGTTTGGTTGATCATAAACCTTCTTGAGAATGTTTATACATGTTTCTTGTGAATCAAAGAAATTATTTATCACATTTAATAAGAAATTATTTCAAAAATTTTATATATTATAATAATTTACTAAATTTTAAAATTTAATACATTCTTATTCACCTTATAAATGAATTTTCTAATTTTTTTTCACGAGTACAGACATTATTATCAATGCTATTATTGCTTTCTTCTTTTTTCTCAATTTTCTTTTTTATAAAAATGAATCTATTCTATTAATATAAGAGAAAAAATGCTATGCACTAACAGTGTAAAACTGTTTTACACTGTTATTCAATCACAAATCACCATTTATGATAAATTTGTTGACTTTTACAATAATTACCTTAAAAGTTATAATAACAGTGATTTGTAATTGGTTGACAGTGTAAAACTTTTTACATTGACAGTACACAGTCATTAAACCCTTAATCTAATTGAATACATCTCTAAAATGAAGAAGTAAAATTATATCTATCATTGCGTTAATTAAATATATATTGTAAAATTAATTTACTAAATTTTAAAATTAAATACACTCTTTTTTTCGTTTTCAAAAAGAGGGGATTTTTCAAAACTAAATACATTCTTATCCACCTTTAAATGAGTTTTAACATCTTTTTTTTATGAGTAGAGACATTATGTTCTTATTTCTTTCCTCTCTTTTCTCGAATTATTTTAAAAAAAGTAATCTATTCTAAACCAAACGATAAAAATCAATGAATTACTTGACTGGCACGAAAGTTGAGATTCTTTGCCAAATTTATGGGAGGAGGACATGGAAGTCGAAAGATAGAAAAGCATGAGGGCATTATCGTAATTGCAAATTCACCTCGGCGCCTATATAAGGGTCACCTCCGCTCGCCACAACAAGCCAACGAATTTCCATACCTCAAACCAAGCCCCTTTTTTCTCTTCAACTTCACCCTTAGTAGCCATTCCTTTTCATTCCTTCAAGCCTTGTAAGTGCATTGCGATTTCTTTTATTTATTTTGTATTTTTGCGACAATATCAGTTTTCATCTGAGTTTTTGCTCTGTTTTGTTTTTCTTTTGATTCATTTGGGTTAATTTAGGTTCCAGGTTTGATTGCGAGAGGGGATATCAGGGAAGTTGATTGGTCTCCCATTGTTTATAATTGTAAGTATCAGATTTTTGTTTTTATTTTTGAAGATTCTTCTTTATGTTTTGGAGGAATACATATGATCAAGGTTTTAAAATTGCGGTCGTGGTTTTGTCGCAATTTCGGTCGCAGAGACCACAAAACGTTGACATTGCGGTGAAAATACGCTGCAGACCGTTGTTTAAAACCTTGCATATGATTCATTTTTAAATGAACTAATGAATTGAAAGAGAGAGGGAGATTAAGAATTATTTTGTTGGTGTTGTGTGGTATTATTTTCAAGATTTTTGCTGGTACGAAATGTTATTTAATTTTTTTTAATCTGATTATAAGCTTTTACACTTGTTCTTCAATTTTCTGTGGGTTTTTGGAGACTGGAAGGAACATTTTGGGGTTCTGATTTTTAATATTGATTATGAACTTTGATTACCTGTCTCGCAAGTTTTATGATCATTTCAGAATGCTCAATGTTTCTTATGTTTCTGGAATTTGTTTTTTAAAAAGAAGATGCTACTTTCTGCAGGGTACATTTTTGACTTTTTAATACTGTTGATTTACGTTACATACAATCTAGGCGTGATAGCATGCCTCATTTTTCCCTATTGATTGCATTTGTAACAACTGATTACGAAATTGGTGTGATCATTTGACAATAGTAGGTGCTTATTTGTTCAAGATGCTGATAGGTTAGGCCACATACATGGTGAATTTGTTCAAAATTACAATTTTCCCTTCATAATTTTATATATTTATGTTCCTCTCACACAATAAAATACCTAGAATTCATGCGTGGATTGCGATTATTAGCCTATTCTGTCTTTGATTTTGCTTTGTTCTTTTGTCAGGAAAGTCTGAATGATCTGATGGAGTCTAAAGGTGGGAAGAAGAAGTCGTCTAGTAGTAAGTCCTTTTTGTACGAAGCTCCTCTCGATTACATCATTGAAGACGTTCGACCACACGGTGGAATCAAGAAGTTCAGATCTGCTGCTTACTCCAACGTAAGTTTCTATTTCATTTCTGAAGATTAAATGGAGACATTTAGTATCACTTATCAACTTTGTTGTTTAACACTCAAATTTTTTTATGGTGCAGTGCATCCGCAAGCCATCCTGAGATTTCCTTCGTTGTGTGACATAGCCCCCTTGATTTTGCATCTACTATATTATTCTAGTCTCCTCTTCTTTTTCTTGTTCTCTTCCTTGCCTTTTTGTTCTCTCCTTACACAGCAAGACTTTGTTTCTTTTTGAGTCAAGATGACGGGCTCAGCTATTGGTTTCGAAGGCTATGAAAAAAGGCTTGAGATATCATTTTTTGAGCAGTGGTGTGTTTGCTGACCCTGGAGGATTAGGCCTCCGAGCATTGTCCAGAGACCAATTGGATGAGATTCTGAAACCAGCAGAGTGCACTATTGTTGCATCACTTTCAAATGATTATGTTGACTCTTATGTTCTTTCTGAGTCAAGCCTGTTTGTCTATCCTTATAAAATTATCATCAAAACTTGTGGGACTACCAAATTGCTTCTGTCCATCCCTGTCATTCTTAAGTTTGCTGACGCTCTTGACATTGCTGTGAAATCTGTGAGGTACACCCGCGGAAGTTTCATTTTCCCCGGGGCACAATCATTTCCTCATCGCAGTTTTTCAGAGGAGGTTTCTGTTCTTGACAACTATTTCAGCAACCTTGGTTCTGGTAGCAAAGCTTATGTAATGGGTGACCCTTCAAAGTCACAGATTTGGCACATCTACTCTGCCAGTGCACGGACAAAAGGGTCATCAGAAAGCTGTCTATGGCCTTGAGATGTGCATGACAGGTTTAGACAAGGAAAGTGCTTCCGTGTTTTTCAAAGATAATACACCTTCAGCTGCTTTGATGACCGAAAACTCAGGAATTAGGAAGATCCTTCCGCAGTCTGATATATGTGATTTTGAATTTGACCCTTGTGGATATTCAATGAATGGAATAGAAGGGAGTGCAATATCCACTATCCATGTCACTCCAGAAGATGGTTTCAGTTATGCAAGCTTCGAAGCTGTGGGTTATGACTATGATGACATGGCTCTAGTTGAACTTGTGGAAAGGGTTTTAGCTTGCTTTCGTCCAGCAGAGTTTTCTGTTGCTCTGCACGTCGACGGTGGAAATCTTGACAAATTTCCATTGGACATCAAAGGATACTACTGTGGAGAGAGGAACAATGAAGTGCTTGGAGTAGGTGGTGCAGTTATGTACCGTACATTTGTTCAAGGTGATGGCAGTGCGTCTCCCAGGTCTATTCTGAAATGCTGCTGGAGTGAGGATGAGAACGAAGATGAAGCGAGGGAGATATAATTACTTCTGGTTTTTATGTTTTGTTGTTGTTTGTCTTTACCGTCGAGTGTTATTACTTAAATAAATTTGGGGGTTATGATGTGAGAGTGAAGCAATAAACGTGTTGTGTTGCTTCTGTGATCATGCAGATTTTTTCTTTTTGTTTCTACTGTCAACTCATATGGGAGACTCTTATATGAGGGTGTTGCACCTGTATTTCGTTGTTATATAAATAAATATATTTATATTATAATTATAATTTAAATTGTTTAAGTTGTTGGTGAGACATGCTTAATTCAGCAATTCAACTTCAGCCTCACCTTGCCTGATGGTGATCTTTCTAAAGCCAATCGCTGCCGGTTTTATGATGGTCTTTTTCTGTTTTTTTATATGCATATTGTTATAAGTATTTTTGGTCGTTGACCGAGACTAATCTCATTCAAGAGTTGAGACTTTTTGTTGTTTAACTGTACTTTTAGGCCTGTCTGGAAGAGTTTATAATAAACTTATTTAGACTTATGTTATAAATGTTTGAGAGAGTGTTTGGAAGTGTTTATAAAAATATCTTATGTATGGTCTATACGATGTTTTTAGCTTATTTTTATAAGATCTCAAATATAGCTTATGAGAATAGCTTATGAAGAGTTTATAAAAAAAATCACTTTCGAATCTTGTCAGGACCAAATACAGAGATGGTGTATTTTTTTTTTATCTTTTCGTTTCTTCCTCCAAATTAAACATTTTTTTTTTGTTTCTTCATCCAACTTAATATAAACATTAAATTTTACACAAACTAAATTATAATTATTTGCTGTTGGTAATTTTTTTTATTTTTTTATATGTTTCTTTTTTTTACTAAAAAATATAATTAAATAAATTTATATTTTATGTGTTGTTAGTAATTTCTTTTATATGTTGTTAGTATTTTTTTTAATGTTTCCTTCTACTATGGTGTGTAGTGGTTGAATTTTTATGATGATTTACTATTTTTATATACTAATATTTATTTATACATGTGAATGATTTATTTTTTAAGCTTATTTCATGATTTTATGATATATGTGATTTTAATTTTAACACCTTATTTTATATTTTAATCATTTTTTGATTATTAAATGTTTTTATTTTTAAAATTATTGATAGATGTATGGTAAATTTATGATACTTAAATTTTATTTTTTCAAAATTAAAAATAAGTAAATGGTGACTATTGATTTTTATTTTTAATATATTTGGGATATATATAATGTTAGTATATTAATTATTTAATTAGTTTTTAAATTTTTAATTTATTTTAATAATGATGTGATTTTTTTTAATTTTAAAAATGAGATAACATCTTATAAGTGCTTATATAACAATACATCCAAATATTTTAAAATTGTGTAAGCGCTTATCAACATGTATATCTAAACGCAAATAGCTTATTGAGTTTTAAGCATTTATAACATAAGTTCTTATACAATAAGAATTTATTGAAAAAAATCTTAAGATTAAATACGTTTTTGGTCCTCCAAAAATTGACTCGTTTTAGTTTTAGTCCTCAGAAATTTTTTTCTTTGAATGAAGTCTCTCAAATGTTAAAAATACCCTAATTAGATTCTTATAATAAACTCTGTTTAACTTTTCTATTAAATGAGGACCACGTCAGTATCACAGTCACTATTAATTTGCTGATGTGGTCGTCTATGTCAACTGTTATGTCTAGGTCAGATTAGTAATATATTTTTTGAATTAAATTATTACATGATTAACCCTAAACTATAGTTTTTTTTTAAATCCTAGAACAAAAGCAATTACCAGATTTTTTTATTAAAAGTTATTACCAGACACTTTAAGTAATAAAATACTTTACTTAGAAGTTGGTATGACCATTATTTAACAAAAAGTTAGTGAAGTTTAGTACAGGGATATAATTAGGATATTTTAATATTTGAAGGACTTTATTCAAGAAATTTTTTTTTAAGAAATAAAACCAAAACAAGTCGATTTTTAGATGACTAAAAACATATTTAACCCAAAATCTTGATTAAGCTGTTTTCTCAAACAGGCCCTTAGTGTATTTGGAGACGGTTTCTAACTTATGTCTTTCGTTTTTATCACATCAAATGCCAAAATCATTGCAAAGTTTTGAGGGAGGTTTCTGGTGAGACGTGAATTGATTGTTTCCCAACGCAGATCCAAACATGCGATTTGCTAAATATAAGATGTGGTTCGAGTTAAGGAATGCATAATTATTAGCAAGTTTGTGTTTTGAACAAGTATTTTTAAGTTTAATAATATTTTAAAAAATAAAAAATATATAAGAAAAAAATACTACTATTGTTAAATAATGTTTTTATTATAAATACGTATCTTTAAAACAGTTTACATTGTCATTTAATCACAAATTACTTTGTATGACAAGTATGTTAACTTTTATAAAAACTACCTTAAAAGTCATATAACAATGATTTCTAACTAGTTAATAGTATAAAACTTATTACACTGTGACAGTTATAGTCATTAAACATTTTTTTTATTAGATAAGAGATGATATTTTTAATATTAATGAAGAAATTGTGAAAATATATTGTTTGAATTGAGTTGTGTTATTTTTATGTTTATTAATTTGATTTGGTGCATGAAAATTTAATTTTTTAAATTAAAATAATTAATATTATAATAATGTTAAATTTAATATATTTACAACATAGATATTTTCAATTTAATATGGCATGGTGTATTAAGATTCAAATTTTAAAATTTAAATTAAATACAATGAAATATTATTGAAAGAAAAGCCACTTAATGAAAAAAATGACTCCCATAAATATTTTTGTTTTAAAGCAAGTATTTAAATTTATATTTATAATATAAGGATGAATAAAAATAAAAATGATTTTGAAACCCATCCAATCATTAAATTCCACCCCTACTCTGTATCACCATTATCTTTTTCTCTTCTCTTGAGTTTCTTTTTTGAAATATACAAACAAAATTTGAGAATATTGTTTCTTACCATAGTGTCAATATTTTTTTGGGAAGCAACTAAGTGCTGATGACAGCATTCCTTTATTATTATTATTAATTTTGGGACAAGTTTATGCCAATATTCCTGAAAGTATAAATAATTAAATATCCTTAAAACAAACTTTTAAGTGTCAGTTTTGCCGTCCTATGTTGGGTTGAATTGTATCATAACATTGCACACAAACTGCATGTTTCAGAATTTGTTCTTTTAGTTGGACTAAGTGCATGTTTAGTTTCACGTTTGATTCTTTAGAATCACGTTAAAGTACCAATTAATGTGATTTTAGATAAATATTTACATGTTTGTTTTTACGTTAGAAAATTGATTCTGGCTTTAGAATTGATTTTAGGTTGAAGTAACTTTAAGTAGCTTTTGCATTAGATCAAAAAATTTACACTGAATTTGACTACTAACTTGTTTTTAGAGTAAAAATTCCAAACATAAAACACATTACTTCAAAATAAATTTTAAGCAAAATCAATTTTACAAAATCAATTTCATTCAAAATTAATTTTACCAATACTCTCCCAAACACACACTAAAATGATTCACCGTGTCTTTTTTTTTTTTCCAAGAGGATTCACTGATTCTTTCATTTCACTTATTTTGAATAAATAATTATTCATTTTTATTATTTTAAAATATTTTAAAAGAATAAATAATTATTTCTCTAATTTTAAGTATTATTAAATATGCACTTTATTTTGATTTCAAGAACGTTCAACAGTACGAATGTTTGTTACCAGAAACAACACGAATTGACGAAACTACACCGTGATCATTTGATAGTGACTGACCATTCATGACTGGTATTTCCTAGTTCCTACGAAGTCTCCCTTGCATGTATTAAATGAAGTAATGTGTGTCTAATTTTTGTGTGTAACTTTTTTTGGTATTCGTATCCCTTCGCCACTCGACTTTAGTAGGAATCTATTTTATTTTTTTATACCAATGACATGTAAACAGTTACATTTCACATAATACAAGTCAAAGTAAATTTGAAAAAACAATCAACGAGGCTCATTATTTTAAGAAAACAATCTCCTTACCAATCAGCATTTTTGTTGGCTACTTTACAAATAGTAGGATTCTTTCGATTTATTGACCGTGCAAGCCATTTTACTATCTAGAGATTTGTTTGTTTAAGATTACAAATTTAATTTTGATATATTGTTAATTCAAAGATTTTTAGACGATCAAAAATCATTTAAAAGATGTTTTTTAAAATAATTATTATAAAGATTAGTAATTTTTAATTATATAACAATCTATAATCGAATGGCAATATAAATTTCTTTTATATTGTCAATGTAATCTAATTAAATTTTAAAATTATTTTGTAAAAAATTATAGTTTAATTATAAATTTGGTTTTTATATTTGATATATACTTCATTTCAATAAATTCTACATTATAGTCCAGCATGAAAAACCATTTATGAACCAGTTTCTATTGTTTGTCCAAGTTATAACAATGTCAACTTTTCTCTTATACTTGACACTTTTTTTCATTTTAATCTCTATAACAGAAAAATAAATAAATTACACCATATGTTAGTCCTTTCATTAAAAAAAAATTCTATATTTTAATCTCTACACATAATTAGTTTGTTGTTTTTCTTAGTACCAAAAGGCCATTATGACTTCAATAAACAATGAAGGTCAATTAATAAAATTATTTCATATAGGAATAAAATTGTAGTTATTTTTATGTAAGAATTAACACAAAAAACGAATTGAGTGTACCACCAAAATTATAATGTTAAAAAAACACTTTTAAGATATTTCAATTTATATGGATAACCTTTTAAAAATTCAAAATTTGAAAATGATCAAATTTTAAATTAAAAAAGTCACTTTTTAGTTTGCCCATTTATTTAAGCTTTTAAAAAAGTAATTTTATGCATGTATAAAAAAGTAAATTATTTTTACCACTATGGTGTAGTATGTGATTAGGGGTTTAATCTCATATTCGTATGTAAGGAAGAGAGATTAATCCCTTAAATGAATTTTTGTATTTTGAAAGGTTAGTCTTTAACTTTCAACTGAAAGATACTTTGGACACTTCAAATAAAGTAAATCACTTTTTAGAGATTCTATGAAAGTAAAAATTATGTTTTATTTGATTACATTCATAAAGTAAAGAGATTAAGTTATTTCAAAAGTAATTATTGGTAGAGTTACTTCATTCAATAATTTTTGTACATCTTATATTTGAGTAAATTACACTGACATTCCCTGAGATTTTTTGAGATTGCACAAACCTCCCATACTTTTTAAACGTTTACAACAATCACCCTTATAAGGGTATACAGTGTAATATTTTTCAAACAATCAGGGAGGTTAATGTAATATATAAGGGGTGTCAGTATAATGTTTTTAAACAATTAAGGGAGGTTAGTGTAGGGGTAAAAAAAGAAGGGGCATCAGGTGAAATTCGATGAAACCTCAGGGGGTGTCAGTAGTAATTTACTCCTTAAATTTTAATAATTCAATGAGTCTCAAAATAAACAATGATTGTTGAGATAATATCAAAATATATAATAATTAGATTAATAAAATTTAATATATACAAAAAATTATTGAATGAAGTAACTATCAAAAATTACTCTTAGAATAAATTGATTCCTACTATTTTTTATAATATTTTTATAATATAATTTTTTAATTTTTTTCTATCATATTAATTATCTTCTTTTACACTTAGTTATATAAAAAATTAATTGAATTCACAAGATTTGATGGATGGGTTAAGGATGTAGCAAATGTATTATTCTCTAGCACTGGATTCAATTGCCTAACATTTTGTTACAGTTTGTAGGTATAAATTTAAACTTATAATTAAAATCAACTATTGTAAAATCACCATGAAAAATAGATATGCAAAATTAATCAATATATTAAGCATAAATATAACCCTTTTTATTTTAAATAATTTTATAATATATATTTTGTTCAATAAAATTATTTTATTCATTACATTATTTTTGTTTTTTAATTCTTAACTGTTCCTTTGAATCGCACGAATTCAATTTCAAACACTAATATAATTTAATATTCAGCCAGGGGACCTAATTTAAAACTTTCTTTACATTAATGAAACTGGTTTCCCTAGCATTTATCATGTATGTTATCCTACGTGCATTAATCCATTGCCACACCACAGCAAGTAGCCTAGGTCATCTAAAAATAAAATTATTCCACATTGTCTCACTGTACTATGCCAGCCCCTTTCTCCCTGAATTAATGTAGTGCTCCTTCATTGCATATAATGCTTACCTAACTACCAGACGCATCGGTGGGATTAATACATAGTTTTTATAAATTAAAGAATAAGGAAAATAAGTTGTGGATAGCTTCATTCTTAAAATTAGAATAAATCAAATTTTTTTTACTAGGTTTGCCCTTAGACCTTTAGATATAAAAATTATGAGCTACACTCTGCTTCCCCTTTGTTAGAATCACATGACATGTGTCCTAGAAACCATGGAAATTAAGGAGTTACATTGAAATTTTCAATCTTAATTAATAGCCAAGAATTAGGGAAAACACGTGTTGGGCATGTAATGTTTTGAGAAGCTGTATAAATCTAAACAGAGTTTGCAAAGTAATCTGCATCTCAAACATAACAATTCTTGACATCTTTATTAGTTCATTCGGTTACAGTTTAGAAAAGAAGATATGGACCCCCAGAAGATGAGCTACAACGCTGGAGTGACCAAGGGCCAAACTCAGGTTTCCTTTCTCTTGTTTTGCCTCTTTTTGTCTCTAGTTGTGATCAATATTGATTTGACAATTTTTTAAACTTTGATCTTTAACCAAATCAAATGACGTGTGTAATTCATGTAATCGACTTCACCTAGTGGGATAAGATTTATTGTTATTGCTGTAGTAGTAGTAGTGCTTACAATTGTATATGCTTACAGGAAAAATCCGGCAACATGATTGACAAGGCTTCCAATGCTGCTCAGTCAGCACAAGACTCCATGCAAGAGGTTACTTAGTTTTTTGTTTTGTTTTGATAAAAGTTACTTAAATTTTATTTGTGTGAACATGTGGCATTTGAAATATTAGTTTGTTTAACAGGAGTGTAATATTTGCAACATGGTTCGTAGGCATCTACCTACCAAATCTAGCATCTTTGTTAATATCATACGTGAATTTTGTGCATAAAATGGACCGAAAGATTAAGGTGTTTATTTTATTTTGTGTAGACTGGTCAACAGATGAAGGCCAAGGCACAAGGAGCTGCTGATGCCGTGAAGGATTCAATGAACAAGTGAGGAATAGTGGATCATTTTGCTGGATTTGGTTTCCCTCGACATTGCTACATGCCTTGGTGATTCAATTGTAGATTTATATATACGTCTCAAGTTAATCTCGGGCATATTCATAAGTTGATTTCATTTCATAGCAAATGTAATAATTAATTTCACTCATACGACTAGTGAAATCAAATTCATTCATGGGTAGAAAGTTTCAAATTCCAATTTATCGATCTCCGAGAACATTAACTTCAAATTACATAAATTCATTAGTCTCCGATGCAAAAATTGACTTAAAAAAATAGTTCAAAGCGTAATAGTGATTATGAAAACTGAGAAATTATAAAAGTAACACTATCAACTCCCACATTATCTACTGTGCACAACACATCAGGACAAATTACTTCATTTATTTTGGGTCTAATTAATTGGAAAAGTAAGTTCAAATGAAGAAATATGTATTAAATATGCGTAGAGGCGTTCTAATTTTTCACGATGGTGGCTGCAAGGAGTGCCAAGCAGGGTTGGAAGACACTAAACTAAGCACATTTTCTTTGAAAGTAAACTGCCAGCAACACTTCACACAATTGTTGAATTGATATTGCCGTCAAGGGAATAAAAGGTTGCAGTGGCATGTTATTTGGTTTGCAACAATTTGGCCTTTTCAGAGGCACAAGCATAAAGTTTGAAGATATAGTAGAATTGGTTGAAGTTCAACCGGGGCTGTGGTTATATAATAAGGCAATAGTTCTTTTGTACAGCTATGCTAACTGGTTTATGAATCTAATGGAATTCATTCTTTGTGTTTCGGAAATCTAGTGCTTGTTCATTGCTGGAGAGTGGAGATAGCGTTGCTTGAAAAGCACCGTTTCATTTAGGAGGAAAAAAAAATTTTTAAATTTCAAAAGTAAAACAGAGGATCGAAGTCCCAACCTCCCATTTCTTCCATTTTTGTGGTCTATTTATCTCGTTTTAAGTTATACTTTTGAAACTTTATTAGACAGACTTTTGAGTCTTGTTCATTTTCTTCCTCATCCACACAGTTTTAAGAAAATTTTCCGGATTTAGGGAATAATGTTCTGAGTGCTAGGTAATTTCTTTATTAAAACTTCATTGAATACGTGGAAGCTAAAGTTTTATAATCATACATCCTATTATATATCACCAAAGGTCTCAAGATTTATATCATGCTAGACTATTAAGGATGGAATAAATTCCTAGATACATAACTATCAATTACTTATTTGAATTGAAAGAGCAACAACAACTAATTACGAGTGAGAATCAATGATCTTATGATTCTTCTTCAACCAATTCTCTTTATTCTTTAATGGGACCTTAACCTCTCTTCTAGATGGAGAGAAGAGCAACAATTTATGATTTGATATATTGGAGACCATCACCATCACTTTATTTGTCTGCAAGGAAATGGAAAGGAATGAAATGAAGAGGATGGAAATAAGGTAGAAATGTATCATTTGTTTGTTAAGGTTGAAATGAAGAAGAAAATAGAAAAAAGCATGTGGGACCCATTTGAAATAACTTTCTTCAACCACAGGCGTGAAATTGGATCCCAATTCCCACAGACTCTATATATTCGTCATTCCCTTTCTACTCCTTGGCAGTAGGAATATGTGAACATAGTGACGAGCAACAATAGCTTGCATGTGTGCCACTTTTGCAATTGCAAGCCACCAACATCTTTGTGCGTTTTCACAATTGTTTTTCGTGCCCATATTGTTTTTATTAGTGTTTTGATTTTTTTATTTACAATTTGACTTATTTGTCCCTTCCCATGTTTTGTATAGTAAATATGTACTTTGATTTTAGATTTTTAATTTGTTCTCCGGCTACTAGTGCATTTCCATGTTGTGTCCAGTAGATTTAATTTTTTTTTAGTAATATAATGATTTATTTGTATAATCTAATTTTTATGAGGTTAAGGGCAAATGTGTCTTTTTAAAAATACACTCATTTCCTTTCCTTTCCTTTTCAATAGATCCAAACAAGTGAGATGAAATTATTTAATTTCTTTTCTTTCTAAATTCCATCAATCCAAACAACACATATTTCTACTTAAAACCCACCTTAATTTCTATCAATCTTATTTCTTTCCTCCCTATTTCAACTCACATCCACAACATAGTGTAACATGTTCATTATTTATATTGACCTATTAGAGTTTCCATTATCTCCTAATGAGACAATATAGATATTTACTCATTAAGCTCATATCATTTTCTTTGGTAGTCCATAAGCTCACCAAAATAGACCACATAAGTGAAATCCATTTAATATAAATAATTAATATAATTGTAGTTAAATATGTAGCCCACAAGATTGGGCAATGTAAATTTGCAACGCTAGGGATTAAAGGATTCTACTCAGGGGTGGAGCTAAAACTTCAACTTAAGTAGGGTTAAAACAAAAAATCTTGACTTAATAAAGAAAATTTAATTTTTTACATACATAATATATGTAAGAATATTAGTGTAAAACTTTATTTTATTTTTTTATGAATAAAACAATACATAACTATATTAAGTACAAAAATAATGTGATTTAGCAGTTGTATGTTATATACTAAAAAGAAAATTTAACTAGTGGCGGTTTGAAAACTGCCAAAGTGAAGATATATATTAAGTACAGACTCAAGGTAGTCCAGAATTGCTATCATGACGCTCCTTAGTAGCAGTTTGTAAACTACCAGAAAGTTGTTTCTTAGTGGTAGTTTGCAAATCCCCAAAATAATGTTGTTACTTAGTGGTGGCCTTCAAATTGACAACATGCTAATACTTGGTAGCGGTTAAGAAACAGCCAGCATTCTATGCATAGCCTTTCGGTGGTTGCTTAAAAACAAAGTTGTATGGATTTGTGGCGACAATTTTAATGTTGTTTTTAGAAATGTTGGTTGTAGGTTTAGTGGTGATTTGAATTGTTAGTATATGATTAAAAAACCGCTGCTAAAAGCTGATTTTGGTGCATTGATTGTTCAATTTGATTTGTGCATATATGTGCATATTTTTCATTTTTTGTTAAATTATTTACATCATTCTTAAAAAGAGCTTTTGATAGATATGCAAAAACCTATTTCAAGATCCTTTCATCTTCTCTCATGAATCTCTACCTTTTCACTATGTTTAATGGTAAATGTTTTTTCTTCAAAGGGAGTTTACTATACAAAGAAGAACTTCAATCTAAGATGTGATTCAACTTATGCAAATCTTAACATCCTACTATATAAGACTAGATAAATTAAACAAGTTTCAAAAATCTTGGTTCATTTTAATTAATTTATTTTCTTAATGATGCATTTAAAATTTTATTTTCAGTAAGTGCTTGCATTAATGAAAATAAAACACATAGATTGGTTTCTAAAATGTAGATATTATAATGTTGAGCAAGGGTAGTTGAGAATATAATTTACTCATATATTATGAACATATTGTTCATTCATGTGCTTACTTATATTATGAATATAATTTACTCATGTCACTTTGCAAACTTCTAATAAGAAAAATATGCTTAAACAATTCAAATATATAAAATCTCTACAAATAAATTATATATTGTGTTGGATTATGTTAGAGAGATTAAATGTTATATTATTATTGAAAATATTATTTCAATGTGAATACCAAAAAAATTACAATAATAAACTTACATTACATAGTTCAAAAAAATTACATTTAAAACTAACATAACAAGTAATAAAATAATATATTTCAACATATGTTTTAATTACCACTAATTTAAATAATTCACTTATTTATCGGTGCGTTGCACTAATCCATATCTAGTTCTAAATTATAGCGGCTGTAAAATAATTAGCAATTTCCCACTAGCAATCTCAACCAGAACTCTAAGAGAGTGACCCAACCAAACCTACAATGAAGCCGCGACATTTAGTACATAGGATGGCATTTGGATCTTGATACTTGATAAATATTTAATCTAACAACAGTTGCTGAATTTGTATTTGTAATCAGTTAGCAGGAAGCTAGGGCATATATCTTATACCCTTAATCCTAGATCTATGTTCATCTCCTTTTTAACTAGAACATCAGCTATAGAGTTAAATTCTCTTAAAATGTGGCTGAACATAGTCTCTTTCATTTTCTTCCATAAACTAAATGAACAATTTCGTTCATCAATTAATAACATTAATGTCTCTAATTGTAACTTTTTTCAATAAGTTGAGTAGGTATCAATTTCTGATGACTCTCCCGCAGGTCACCTTAATTCAGACCAGTTGAAGAATCCCCATCATAATTTAATTTTACCCATTTTGATCAAATGGTTGTTGGAGCAAGAAAAACAGAACTCAAACACACACACTCACGGATAACAGAGAGCCAAAAAAAGTGAGAGAAAAACTTTTTTTTTTGTATCTTATGCTCTGGCACAAGGTTGGTATTGATAGCATACCAAGCAGCTAAAACAATCTGATAGCTAAGAATAGTAACCTGTTGAATTGACTTGTTCAACAAAAACTATCTATTGGTTAGAATCACTTCTAACACCTCCCCTTGATTCAAACCAATTACAAACTAACAACATTCAAAAAATCTCTCAACTCCTTGAACCTTTCACTCTTCATGGACTTAGTCATAATGTCAGCAAGCTGTTTCTCAGTTCTGCAATGCTGAAGTCTGATCTTCCCCTTGCTTACTTGATCTCTAAGGAAATGGAATTTGGTGTCTATATGCTTGCTCCTGTCGTGTGACACAGGGTTCTTAGCCAAATCAATTGCTGATTTGCTATCTACTAACAAATCCACTGCTTCACCAGTAAACACCTTTAATTCTTCAAGTAGAGAGGATAACCACAAAGCTTGACAGGCAGCTGTACAAGCTGCAATGTATTCAGCTTCACAAGTAGACAATGCTACTACTGTCTGCTTCTTAGAACTCCAGGATATGGGTGACCCTGATAGCAAGAAAACTTGTCCCATGGTGCTCCTTCTGTCAACCAGATCACCGCACCAGTCAGAATCAGAATAGCCTACAAGGTGTAGGCTATCATCTCCCTTAGTGTGATGAGGAAACAAAGTGCCATGACTGAGTGTTCCTCTCAGATACCTCATGATTCTTTTAGCTACAGTCAAGTATGGTTGTCTAGGATCACTTATAAATCTGCTGACCAAACCAACACTAAAAGCTATTTCTGGCCTGCTATGACAAATAAACCTCAAGCTACCAACAATCTGCCTGAACATAGTTCCATCAACAGAGCCCTCATCTTCACTCTTCACAAGCTTCACATTCAATTCAGCTGGAGTCTCTGCTGGTTTACAACCCATCATTTTAAATTTCTTCAGGACTTCAGAAATATATTTCCTTTGATGCATAAAGATGCCTTTCTCGGTGTAGGAAAAATTCAATTCCCAGAAAATAAGATAGAATGCCTAGATCAGTCATCTCAAATTCACTCTTCAATCCTTGCTTGAGTGATTCAATAGCAGTCAAACTACTACCAGTGATGAATAAATCATCCACATACAAGCACAGCACCAAAATCTCAGTTTCACTTACTGTTTTGATATACACACCATGCTCAACTGAGCATTTTTGAAACCAAAACCAGTGAGAAAAGAGTCAATCCTTTTGTTCCATGCCCTAGGTGCTTGTTTCAAGCCATACAAGGCCTTCTTCAGTCTCAAAACCTTCTGTTTGTTACCTTTACATATGAAGCCAGGAGGTTGTACCACAAAAACTTCTTCATCAAGTGGCCCATTTAGAAAGGCTGACTTGACATCGAGTTGCCACAGTTTCCAATTTCTCCAGCTAGCCAGTGAAATAATCAATCTTACAGTCTCCAATCTTGCAACTGGAGCAAATACTTCAGTATAGTCCAGACCTTCCTGCTGCATGAATCCTTTAGCCACCAGCCTAGCTTTATGTTTGGCAATCGACCAATCAGACTTGAGTTTAGTTTTAAAAACCCATTTAACAGCAATAGGCCTTTTGTTCTGAGGTAAATTTACCATTTCCCAGGTATCATTCTTCTCAATGCTCTTCAATTCTTCCTCCATTGCTGATCTCCATACTTCCTTGGAGATAGCTTCCTCAAAAGTAATAGGTTCCATGTCTGCCATAAGTGCCATATGCTGAACCAAATCACCTTCCTCAGTAATTGCACTATCATGGTAAACCTGATAATCTCTGAGTCTTAAGGGAAAGCTTCTGGCTCTTATAGATCTATCAGCCACCATCTGAGGTTCACTATTGACCACTTTTTGATGTATCTCTCCTACTGGATCTTCATCTTTCCATTCAAGCTGAATCTTTAGTATTGTCTCAGCAGTAGGCTGAAACTCTCCCCATGAGCTTAATTCATCAAAGTAGACATCTCTACTAAATAGAACTTGCTGATTCTTTGGATTGTATAGCTTGTATGAACCAGTAGAGTTGTATCCAACAAAAATCATTGGCTCACTCTTGTCATCCAACTTCTTTCTCCTCTGATTAGGAACATGCCTGTAGCATACGGATCCAAAAATCCTGAAATGCTTGATTGAAGGTTTGCTTCCTGACCAAGCTTCTTCTGGAACCATGGAGTCAAGCCTCTTGGTTGGACACCTATTCAGAACATACACAACTGTCATAGCTGCTTCACCCCAGAAACTGTGAGGAAGATTCTTCTCTTAAAGCATGTTTCTGACCATGTTCAAGATTGTCCTATTCCTTCTTTCTGCAATGCCATTATGTTGGGGAGTGTAAGGAGCAGTTACTTCATGAATTATACCATGCTCCTTACAGAAACCTTTAAGTTCTCCAGATGTGAATTCACCTCCACCATCTGTTCTCAGAATTCTAATGCACTTTCTAGATTGCTTCTCCACAAGAGCTTTGAAATCTTTAAAGATGCTGAACACATCACTCTTGGCTTTGATTAGGTAGAGCCACACCTTCCTGCTCAAATCATCAACAAAAGAGACAAAATATCTATTTCCTCCTAATGATGGAGTGTCAATAGGTCCACAAACATCTGAGTAAACAACATGCAGTATTTCACTAGCCTTAGAAGTAGTAAAATTGCTGAAGGAATTCCTGGGTTGTTTGCTGATTAAGCAATTGTCACATATCTTCTTAGGAATTTTAATTGAAGGAAGACCAGTTAACATTTCCTTGGATTTCAAGAGACTCATATCTTTAAAATTTAAGTGGCCTAGTCTAAGGTGCCATAACCATGAATCATCTGACAAAGTAGCAGCGGAAAGACACTGAGATTCAATGGTGTTTAAGTTTACCTTGAAGGTTCTGTTCTTGGCCAATGGAGCTTTCATCACCAGTCTCTTTGTTTTGTCATGGATTTCTAGAAAACCTTTAACTGAATTCACTGAACATCCTTTCTGCAAGAGCTGACCCAAACTGATCAAATTAGTGGTCATTCCAGGAACATACAATACTTCTGTAATCATTGTTTGTCTTCCATCTTCTCTTTTGACTAGTACATTTCCAGAGCCTTCAGCCTGAGTGGCTCTATTGTCTGCAAATTTCACAGTACTCTTTTTCTTTGGATCAAAATTGACAATCCAATCTTGATGCCCAGTCATATGATTGGAACATCCAGAATCTATGTACCATACTTCATTGTTGTAAGATTCTGGATTGGTGATCATCATTAGCATCAAAGGTTGTTCTTCAAGATTTGCTTCATCCTCTTCTTTGGCCATGTGTGCCTGATAATCACTATGTGATTGACTCCCCCGTTGATCTGTGTGACTTGGTTCAGCTACACATTCTGTGGAAAAATGTCCAATCCGATTACAATTAAAACATTTAATTCTTTTTCTGTCAACAACCTTTTTCTTTCCTCCTCGCCATTTACTGAAACCTCTTCTTCTATTGGAGCTTTCTGGTTGATCATGATCAATCTTTTCTTGATCTTGGTTTTGAATATTTTTCTCAAAGCCACCTCTGGAATCTCTCCCACGGCCTCGACCTCTGAAATTTCCCTTGTAGCGTCCTCTTCTTGAGGTATGAACCTGCAGTGCTTGATGATCACCGGGCTTCTCTGAACCTCTTTCAATGAGTCTCTGCTCATGTGCCTCAAGAGAACCTTGAAGTTCTTCTACCTTCAATTCCTCAAGTTTCTTGGATTCTTCAATGGCTACAACAATGTGGTTGAATTTGGGATTGAGTGTTCTCAGAATCTTTTCTACAATTGTTTGATCTGAGATTTTCTCACCACAATTCTTCATGGCATTCGTGTGAGTGACGATTCTGTTGAAGAATTTAGCTATCTTTTCTTTATTCTCCATTTGCATCAATTCGTATTGACGCCTCATTGTCTGTAATCTCACCTTCTTCAATTGCTCTGCACCTTCACTGCATTTCTCCAGGATCTTCCACGCTTCTCGCGAAGTTGCAGCACCTGCAATCTTCTCAAAGTGTGCCTCATCAACACATTGATGAATCAAGAAGGTCGCTTTACAATCTTTCTTCTTATTTTCTTTGTGAAGCGCCTTTTGTGCATTTGTGGAATCTTCAGTGAGCGTTGGATAACCTTCTTCGACAATGTCTGCGACTTCCTGATAGCCCAAAATCGCCTTCATCTGCACACGCCACCGATCCCAGTTCTTTCCATTGAGAACGGGAAGATTTGCTGAGAAATTCGCACCAGTTGGTCCCATCGTGTGTGTCGCAAGGATCCCTCAATCGAAACCTTAGCTCTGGATACCAATTTGTTGGAGCAAGAAAAACAGAACTCAAACACACACACACTCACGGATAACAGAGAGCCAAAAAAAGTGAGAGAAAAACTTTTTTTTTTGTATCTTATGCTCTGGCACAAGGTTGGTATTTATAGCATACCGAGCAGCTAAAACAATCTGATAGCTAAGAATAGTAACTTGTCGAATTGACTTGTTCAACAAAAACTATCTATTGGTTAGAATCACTTCTAACAATGGTGTGGTTGCAAAAGAAAAAGATGCTGGCCTGTGACTGGTGTTGCTGAAGTAAGAAAGGTCACTCTCATTCATTCGGTGAGTCAAACTTATTTTTTCAAACTTTATTTTTTTCTTAAAAGCAAGTTATCCATCTGCTTATAATTCCTGAAGGCATGTAACCAACAAGATTTTTCTTTGTTTATTCCACTCCAATTTTATTTCATATTATTGATTGAACCTACCCATCTGTTTATGGCTTCATGTTTGTTTATTCTCCTCCAATTTTGGTTTGAAGAGAAATCATGTGGTGAGGATGAGACGATGCGTTTCATTTATTTCTCTTATTATAGTTTTAGGAAAGGTTGGTTGTTACATCGAAAATATTGTTGTTATTCTTCCAAATCGGAAATGTTGAGAGGTATGAAGCACGGATTCTGATACGACACTGACACGATTAATGTGTAAAATATAGGATACGAGAACACCACATCTATATAAAGAGAGACTCTAATGAAATGAAATGGAAAAAACATAACAAAATATCTAAATTGATAATCACTATTTGCATATTCTTGTATACTCACCTTTTTTTTAGGAGATGAGCCTCATAAAAAATATTAAGAGACATTATTTTACAACGAGGAAACTTGGTTTTTTTTTTTTTTTTACCAAAAATACCAAAATAAGAAAATGAAGTTATATCTTTTAAGAAATGTATATTCACTTGCTTAAACCAATTTTCTAAGTTTTTTTCTATGATAACAAGATTACAAAAAAAGGTGAAAGACATTACTTTTTAATATTTTATATATTATATTTTAAGCTGGCTTTTTTAAAAAATAAAAAATAAATATTTTTTGAGTAATATTAGTGTGTGTCTATCAATATGAAAGTGTCAGCTCAATAGTCTGAATTGTATAGAGTTGTCGGCTCAAGTGTCCGAAACGACAAAAAATAATTTTTTAATTAGACACATTATGAGAAGTGTCTAACACATGTTAGACAACTATTGAATAGGTAAGGTATCTGACACTGTAACACTTTAAACATTAGAGATGTCCGTTGAGAGTCACAATATGTGTATTATTTACCACCTTTATTGCTAATTTTGCTTTTCCATTAAATAATGTTGTAGGGGACCACTATAGTTCAGAACTTAGCACTTCAGCCTTATCAATTTTACTGAACTGGACAGGGGTATAGGTTGACGATGGAGGCAGCCAATGTATTAAGGGAAAGTAGATATGTCGAGAAATCATTATCTCTTCTTAAGTAAGGTACCATGAATATATAAATTTACTTTTAGTTTTGTTATTTGGTATTTTCTACAGCCCAATTGGATGCGCTTTTCAATTATATTCTAACAGTAATAAAAACACAAATTAATTCTTTTTTATAGCAGTAGTAATATTTTTATTTATTAACAATGTATCATCTAAATATTTAAATAGATTTAAAACAATATTCTAATATTTTTAATAAAAATATTTTTATTAAAGATGATTATTTTATCATAAATAATTTGTGCAATTAATAATTATGTTTAAAAGTATACATTTGATTAAAGATAAATAATAAGTTTTTAAATGATTAAAATACACTTAAAATTAAAGCGTTTGATAAAAACAATATAAAACAAGAGTGGTCGAGAACAAAAAGAAAAAAAAAAGTATTACTATTATCATCCCCTACCACCTTTCCCTCTACTATTATTGGTTTTTGGAGTTCAGTCGTTCACCCAGAATCTTCATTTTATGTTTTAAAGACACAGACGATAATGAATTTAAAAGTACAATTAGAGTCTAATATTCAATTACAATTTTTAATAGTTTCTATAATTTATTATATTTAAATATGATATTTATTTGTAGGCTAATAAACAACTTCGAGACTATGAGTGTGAATATTATGTCATGAAATATATGTTCACCATAGTTTCAACAGACATTGTAAATTCATGGGATCAAGTAATATAATTTTTAACAAGTTACAATAATTATAGTTTTTATAATTGATGGGCCAATGTTTTATCTTATGGTATTTTAACTTGCAACTATTCATCAATAGAGAACCATTGCTTGAAGAAGATATGTTAGAGATCTGCTACCGTTGGACAACATTCTTCTTTGACATTAGTAATAGTTGACATTGGATAGTTTGTTTTGAAAGTTTTTAGGTACAATAATATTAGTTTACAATTTAAATGTTTTCGGAAATATATAAGTATGTAATGTTTTAGAAAGTAGCTTATAATTATTATTGCCTATGTGTATGTGTGGTGTCTGTTTGTACATTACTGGAATGGAAGGAAACAAAACAAACGCAATATTTAAAAAAAAAAATTTAACTCTTTAGCTCAGTTTTGACCATAGATTGGTTATGTGCATAAACGATTTAAAAAGTTTTCTACATTGGTTATTCACATAAATGAGTTAAAAAGCTCTTTTTTAAAATTGGGTGAATATCTAATGTAAAAAATGGTTATTTTCTATATCTTTTGTATTTAAAACGGTTTAAGAACTGCTCTAAAAAGTCATTTTTAACCAATTTAAAAAGTCCTTTTGCAGTAGTGAAAAGTCAATCATAATTATCTATCTCTTCAATAGTTTTTAGTTTATACTGTGACATGCAAATGTGTGTTAAACTAAGCAGGTCCTCCTTAAATAGATCAAAATGAGCATGCAACCCCAGTGCAAATCCTAGATCGTGTTTTCCAATCAAAATGGATATTAGTGTGAAACCCCAATGCACTTGCAAGTAAAGAGAAAATAATTTATTCAAAAAGAATTTCGGTAAAGAAATTAACAACATTATGATATTCAAAGTGATAGAATAGAAAGTCCATGTTCTCAAATCTTCCTAGAAAACTTTATCACAAAATTATAATGCATTCACATAAAAAGGTCTGGGCAAGACTATTGTTCTCAAGATAATTGTAGACTACTATCCGTTGTTTCCCTTCCACACAACAAACATATACCTTAACCAAATTTTAATGCTCTATTTCTGAGATCACATTAGTCTGTCATAAATTCCTTCACCCCTTGAATTGATTCTGCTGAAAGAAGTTTCATAGCAGCTACCTTCCTATCCTTTAGCAATCCCTAATCATCCACCATAACATTGTTAAGATTTCATTGATAAGGAAACAAATAACAAGATGATGATCACAGAATCACATTCATGCATCAGAGGATATGAACTTTGGTAATTTTCTATAAATTTTTTTGGCAAAGTTTTAAAATGTAATATTAAAAAAATCACGTAGTAGCAAATTTCCTTTTGGCTTTATTTTCCTTGTTCAGCAATTTTCCTTTATTATGTCTCAGTTATATGCATATTGCATCCTTAGACCTTAGAGTGTCCTTGATGCAGTTCACCAAATTACTATACATTCCAAAGTTCTGAGGGCCAGTTGTTAAGTTATATTAAAATTCATATAGATAATTTGTTTCAATTAAAAGTTAATTTGTTAAGGTTTTGCATATATGGTGAAATGATATGTATTGGATATGTATTCAACAATTAAGTCCTTAAAAGCTTCAGATCAATCAGTGGAGAAACAAATAGTATCGATTTTCAATTTTTCTTTGCTATCAGTACAGATCACCTTCTTACCATCGGAGGAGCCTGGGAAAGAAGCACTCTTAATCACATCTTGTATATGACTTATTAGTTTACATTGTTCAATTTAATTTGTGCATATGTATATGCATCTTTTAAATTTTTGGTTAAATTATTTACATCATTCTTAAAAAGAGCTATAGATAGATATGCCAAAACCTATTTCAAGATCCTTTCATCTTTTCTCAAGAATCATCTTCCTTTTCATTGTGTTTAATTGTAAATATATTTTCTTCAAATGAAGTTTATTACGCAAAGAAAAACTTCCATCTAACTTGTCATTCAGCTTATGTCCAGCTTCAAGTTCTGCTATAAAGACTAGACAAATCAGACAAGTTTTAAATATTTTGATTCATTTCAATTTATTCATTCCCTTAATGGTGCATTTAAACTTTTATATTCAGTGGGTGTTTACATTAATAAAGAATGAGACACTAATAGATGAGTTTCTAAATTGTAGATATTGAAACAAATAATGTTGTGCAAGACTTAATAATTATATAGTTTACTTATACATTATGACCATATTGTTCATTCATATATTATAACATCTAATAAGAAAGATATGGTTAAACAAGACTTTACTAAAGATATAAAATCTCTATAAAAAATATATATACAATTGTGAGATTAAATGTTAGAATATGGTTTTAAATATTGTTTCAATGTGAAGACTAAGGAATTTTCTGTAATAAATTTATATTTCATAGTTCAAAGAAATCACATCTAAAATTAACACATCAACTGATAAAATAATATGTTTTAACATATTTTTTAATTACCACCAAGGTCCATTTCTAGTTACTATTTAGAGTAAAATCATAAATCTTATTCTTAATTACAGGGGATTCATGGATTCCAAAAAGTCATGCAACATACGACGTGCCAACACCGACTTGTCATTATTTGAATCATTGAGTCAATTAATATCGTGATTATTAGTGAATGTAAATGAATTGAGTCTTTACAACAATTTCTCTCATTATATTCTACATGTCTACTTTACAAGAAAGAATTTGTCCATGCATCAAATCAGCAACCAACTTCCTGAAAATAGTAATGAGTTCTCCACAGCTCTCCTGGTCAACCGGTTTAAAGTCTCTCCTGAAAAATAGCACAACCCAAGAACCCCTCAAATTATAAGTAAATATTAGGATTCCACGTGTCCCCTTGAACATGTGGTTGCCAAAAGCTCGAGCAATGCAATTCTTTACCAAAACTTGCATATAAATATCAAGAGGGCAGGGAAATCAATCTTCATCTCAAACTAGAACCATTCTTGATCTTGATTACATTCAGTTCATTACAGTTCAAAAAATGGACCCCCAGAAGATGAGCTACGAGGCTGGACAGGCCCAGGGACAGGTTCAGGGCCAAGCTCAGGTTTTCTTACTCTTCACTCAAATTTAGTCTTTTGGGTGTGCTCAATTTTATATAATGTAATTATTAACCCATATATTTTTTTGTATGTGTTACAGGAAAAGACTAACAACTTGATGGACATGGCTAGCAACGCTGCTCAGTCTGCTAAAGAAACCGTGACAGAGGTTCCAATTTTTATTTCATCAAATTGAATGCTTTGTTATTGTGTTAATCTTTGAAAATGTATATGAATATCATGCATGTTTGGTTATAGACCACACTAGATCTAAATTTCTTTTATTATATAGTCGATCCACTTGAGTATTTATATGTTTTTTTTTTATGCATGTTGTATGTAGGCTGGTCAACAGGTGATGGCAACAGCACAAGGAGCGGCTGATGCTGTGAAGAATGCAGCTGGAATGAACAAAAAGTGAAGTACTTAAGCGGGATGATCCTGATCATCCAGTTTCACTTAGTTTTTGTTTTTCCTTTTCTAGAGCATTATGTAAAAAGATGCTCTAATTTGGGTTTTGTTTTGTGTGGTGCTCCCTTTTAGGAGAACTCTATGATGTAGCTCTCAATTCATTAATCAATGAAATTTATCTTAGAATAATTTAATACTCTCTAGTCTTTAGATTTTAATAATGATTCACGAATGAAACTTTTAAAGTTAAACTAAATTAAAGATGTGTTTATTCCAATCCTTGATCATACAGCAAAAAGACTAATAATGGATGAGTAGTATTAGCTAGTATGGAATCATTTTCAGCTAGCAATGACCCACGGTCATACTCGAAAAAACTAAGATCAAAAGCCAAGGCCTCCTAAAATATCAATCACTATTTATCTCAGTTTACTAAACTATGATCAACACGTTCTCTTCAATCCTCTTCTTTCTTAAGTAAATTTTGGACCATTGTAGCCCAAGTCAATCAGATTGCAATGATTGATTTATTTGAGTTTGCTTTGCCTTCTTTTTCACCTTGTCAGAAATTACATGTAAGTTTTCCTACACAATTTCTTTTGAAAACATTCTTAAAGCATTAGAAATCAATCTAATTGTAAGCACATTGCTAATTTGTTTTTTTCAAGGGCCAAGAGGGTGATGTCCGACATTATAATGAGAATATGTATTTTATGATGGAGTTGAATGACTGGACCAGTGTATTGTAGTTTATGGAACTCGTTCTTGAAAAACATTGGATCGTTTCAAGAAAATGGCTATCTAAGTATTTGATCAATGGAAGCATGGATTACTAATAACATTCAAGAAAATTTGCAATAAATAACATTCAAAGCCACAAGTGAAAACTTTGAGATCTAAAATGTACTAATTAAGATGTTCTAATCACCGACCACGGTTGACGGAGTTACCAAACAACAAATACAAAAGAATTGATCAGAAATGTCAAGGTATGCCAAGGCACCACGATGAAACCATATATTATTCTCGAATGGAAACTAAAGAACTATATATCTTATAGTAGGTAAAGTTAAGAATATCAAGTTCAATGTGAGTAGAGCCCAATTCACTTTCTTGTGTTTCCTCCTCAAACGACAACTAGAATTATTGATAGTTACTTTCTCTTCATTTTGGATCTTGGTACATGTAACTCATTCTACTATCAGCAGATGTGTGTCCCCCATCCACAAGAAGATTGTGTGCTGTTATGAAGCCAGACTCATCACTAGCCAAAAACAAAGCAGCTTGTGCCACGTCCTCTATGGTTGCACCTCTCCCCTTAAGTAAACTTGCCCTGGTCCCAACAATTTCCCTCAATAGTTGAGGGGTAATATCAGCATTCCCAAACCTTCTAAAAGCACTGAGAAGCATGTCAGAGGGGACCCCATGTGGGGAGACGCAGTTAACACGAATCAAATGCTCTCCCAACTCACAAGCAGCACTTCTCACCAACCCTTCCATAGCTGCTTTTGACATGGTGTAGCCATGCAAAGCCAAGCCACCCATGATGGCTGCAGCACTTGAAGTACATATGATGGATCCTGCTTTTTGACCTTTGATCATTGCCCTTGCAGCATGTTTGATCCCATGTATGGTTCCATGAAGGTTGATGGAAAATAAGTGCCTCACTTGGTCCATGTCAAGGGTTGTGATGCTTCTCCCTTCAGGGCCTCCAATTCCAGCATTGTTGAGCATGATGTCTAGATGGCCCTTCCACGCTAGTGCAAGGTTAATGGCTGATTCAACATCACTTTCCTTTGACACATCACAGTGTATGTAGCGACCCCCTATGGACTCAGCCACTGTGGCACCCAGGTCATCAAGCACATCAGCAATTACCACATGTGCTCCATTTTCTGCAAACAATTTAGCTGCGGCTGCACCAATTCCTCTTGCGCCACCAGTTATAACAGCCACCTTATCAGCTAGCCTTAACAAGAATTAAAAAGATGATTAAATTGCACAACAAATCTTATTATTCAGTTTAAATTTCTTATGCATATCACATATTATTATTGATTTACAGGAAAATGTATGAGATTATATATCAATGTCCACAAGATTACTATAAGTACTAACCTTTTTGCTGATGATTTTTGAGTTTGTACATTCTGAGTCACGTGTGGCTCCATTTCATTGTATTCTTTTATGTTATCTTTGCATTCAGCAATTTTATATTGATCAATTTGAGGGATGTATAGAAAAGCTTTGTTCCTTGTGTAAACATGCTTACGGTACCTTATAACTACTTCTCAACCTAACTTTTTTTTTTTTTTTTTTTTGTATTTTATTCTCTTCTTTCCGTGTTCTTGGTTCATCTAATTTCATTCAAATCTCATGTTTCTGAAAAAAAAAAAAAAAAAAAAACTTTTGAAGTTAAACCCCAACAACATCGAAAGAAGGCAAAATAATATAATGCAATTTATTTTAATCTTTACAGATGTTTAATTTAGTAATTCAAATGAATCTGTGTTTAAAAGTATCTCCTATAGACTTATCAAAAAAAAAAAAAAAAGAGCATCTCCTATATACGTTTTGTATACCAAGGAATTTAAAAGAGAATTTCGAAAAAAATAATTGCTCCATTTATTTAATGGAAAATAATTAAAGTAAAGCAAGTGAGAAAAAAATTCTCTTTCCTTGGTTAAAAAAAAATTATTTATCTAAAAACATTTTTTCTAACACCAAACAATTAAAATACAAAATAATTTCTTTTTGGCATAAATCTCAAATTTTATCTTTGAAAAAAGAATCTTTAAAAAATTTATTGATAAATAAATTAACCCCTTAAAATTCAAAATGCTCATGTTAATTCCAAAGTATCATTAAAGTTGATCATATATTTCTAACCGCTATAAATGTTAATCATACGTTGGTCCATGCGAAGGATTAATAAAACTAATATTTTCACTAGAATACATTGATAGTGTAAAAAGTCTTTACACTGTCATTTAATAACAAATTATCATATATAATTTGTTGATTTTTATAATAATTATTTTAAAGGTAATACTTGTAATGATTTCTGATTAATTAATAGTGTAAAAATTAATTTAACTTCAGAAACATGTTATAATACACTGACAATATGTGAAAATTCAATACTTAATAAATATATTCACCATCAAAATTTTCAAAAGTAAAATTAAAAAAATATCTTCTCTTTTTATTTTACCATGAAAATTTTGTTTTCCGCAACCTATAAAGAACTACATTTCTAAGTAGTGTAGTAGGTGAAGCCCAATGGCATTGACAACAGACCGTACCCAAATCCTAATCAGCAAGCCCAATCAAAATCCAAATCTACAATCACCAAAACAACAAAATTCGCATCCCCCTAAAGCCCTAGTCACTGTTTCTCTCTCTTTCTCTTCTTTTCTTTCTCACATTCAAAATCGCGACCCATTTGGTTTCCAATCCCAATCCCTCGATTCGTTCAGCAATGAGACAGCAATGGCGTCTTCTCCACCATCTGCTTCGTTCGCGCCACCGCATTCCCAATCCCTCTCAGGTGCTTCCCTCTTACTCTTCCATCCCCCGTCGTTTCGCCGCCAATTCGTCGTTCCCGTTAAACCCTAGTTTCCGTCGTTTTTCTTCCGAGCCCGTTCTCGCACACGCCGACTCCGACCACCTCCTCGTCGCCGACATTTTCTCCAAACCTAGCGGACTCCGACTCCGCGAAAACCCTCCTCGATTCGAATCGCGTCTCGATCACCCACGACGCGGTCCTCGCGGTTCTCTGGAAGCTCGATTCCAACGTCGACGCGGCGCGGAGGTTCTTCCAGTGGGTTTCGGAGAATCACCCCGAGAGGCTGAGCTCCAGGTGCTACAACTCGATGCTGCGCGTTTTGGGGACCAATGGTGTCGTTCGCGAGTTTTGGGACTTGGTTGGTGTCATGAGAAAAAAGGGTTATGGGGTTTCCAAGGGCGTGAAAGAGAGAGTGTTGGAGTGTTTTGAAAAGGGTGGAATGGATGCTGACGTGGCGAAGTTGAGGGGCTTGTTTGATAACTCGAATGAGAAGAATTGTGCTGTGGTGTGTAGGATTGTGAGGCAGAATGTGTGGGGTGATGACGTGGAGAGGCAGATTAAGGACTTGAATGTTGGGTTCTCCGGCGAGGTGGTTAAGATGGTTTTGGAGGGATTGGGTTCGGAGCCGGCGAAGGCGTTAATATTTTTCCGGTGGTTGGAGGAGAGTGGGATGGTTAAGCATGACGGGGGAACTTATAATGCGATGGCGAGGGTGTTGGGGAGGGAGGATTCGATTGATCGGTTTTGGAAGCTTGTTGGTGACATGAGGAGTGCCGGGTTTGAGATGGAGGTTGAGACGTTTGTTAAGGTTTTGGGGAGGTTTTGTAAGAGGAGGATGGTGAAGGATGCGGTTGAGCTTTATGAGTTTGCTATGGCTGGTGCAAGTAAGCCTTCGGTGCCGTGCTGTGCCTTTCTGTTGAGGAAGGTTGCTGCTGGGAAAGAGTTGGATATGGATTTGTTTTTGAGGGTTTTGAAGGCTTTTACAGAAGTGGGAATGCGTTGACCGATTCTATGGCCGATGCTGTCTTGAAGTCTTTGACCAGTGTTGGTAGGACTGGAGAGTGGAACAAGGTTTTGAAAGAAATGGAAGATTGTGGGTTTGTTGCTAGTGGTAATTTACAGAGTAAAATTGCATTTAAACTTAGTGCTGCCGGTAAGAAAGAACAAGCTCATGAGTTCGTGAATAGAATTGAAGAGTCCGGGTCTAATCCGGATCACAAGACATGGGAATCTTTAATTCAGGGGCACTGTGTAGCTGGGAACCTTGATAAAGCTTTTGATTCTTTTAAAGAGATGGTTGAGAAAGAGGGGATTGCTTCTGCTGGCTACACTTTTGACGTGTTAATGAATTCATATTGCCAAATGAATAGGGCGGTAGATGCTTGCAAGATTCTTTGCCGACTGGTGAATGAAAAACAGTTAAAGCCCTGGCATTCTACTTACAAGCTGCTGGTAACTAAGTTATTGGTTCAGGGAGGATTTGCAGATGCTTTGAATATTTTGGGTTTAATGAAAACCCAGGGATTTCCACCTTTTACTGATCCATTTGTTGAACACTTGTCGAAGTGTGGAAGTGGTGATGATGCTGTGCTGTTTCTCAAGGCAATGACATCAAAGAGGTTCCCATCTACATCTGTGTTTCTCCGTATGTTTGAAGCCTTTTTCAAGCATGGAAGGCATGAAGAAGCTCACAATTTCCTCTCTAAATGTCCACGCTACATCCGCAATCATGCTGACATTTTGAATCTGTTTTGTTCCATGAACTCTAAAGAAGCTGCTTCTTCTGGTATGTTGGCTTCTTAAGTTTTCAGAATATATCTCATGTTGTACTCTTCAGAAGAATCTGCAATTGCGTTTGTTCGGAAATTTTGGTTAATGCTTATTCTTTTTTCCTTCATCTAAATTATTATTGAAAAAGAAGTTGAATCTTGCTTCGAATAAAGCCAAACAAACCAAAATTTTTGACATTTAAAGATTTACCTCATAATTCTTGTGTCTGACATCATTATTGATTGAAGGACACCAAACGAATGCTTTGGTTGGTGCTTTGACATTAGTAGACTTTGTAGCTTGATGCATCCTGGTTTACACTGTCTTAATGTACATTGTTGTAGATTAAAGTGATGCTATATAAGCAACATTTACACACGAAAGTCTTACAATTCTTTCTACATTAGATTTACTTCTGGATGTGTTCAGTGTTGTCTCACAATTATTTTTGCACGAATTCACATGCAATTCTTCAGTATTGCACAATTGTTTCCTTCAGTATATTAATGCCTTTAATATATTATGCAAGCTTCATTTGTTCTTGGACTGAACCCTTTTCATATAGCATAGTGGGATACTAATATATTTCTAGTCTGGATTACGGTATTGCAACACTATCAAGAGTTGTTGCTAAGCTTGGTTGGTTGTTTCTAAGCTTGGTTTTTGTGTTTCTTGACCATTTACATTGGTACATGAGGAGCCGCAAGACCATCTATGAATTCGAGGACGACATGAATATAGTACTGTTCGAACCAAGACAATAGAAATTGTTGTGTTTCACTCTACAGTTTGTGGATCATTTTCTAATAATGTTGCAATGTCGTCCTGTGAAATCACTGATGTCCATGCTGTGTTTTAAGAGTTGTTTATACCGTATGGTATATTAATGGAATCTCATTCCGGGGCTGCCTTAATTCTTTTTTCCTCTTGCTCTTGGCTATTCTTTACACTCTTCCTCCTTATGACGTGTTCCTCCAAATACGCATTTTGTCCGAGATGTTTGATGGTGAAATAAGGCATGAACGATCTAGCGGTAACTTCAAAATGGGCCTTAGCATAGGACTCTTTCTGTTTTCTAACTATCGCTGACTTTATGCAGCGGATTTGGTTAATGTCAACGTTTCGTGATCAGAGGAAGGCCAAGAAAAATGTTAATGCGGTCAGAGGTGTTGTACAAGGGGACATGAAAATTTTAAATTCATAAAATGTTTAATGGTGGATGTCAGGACGGGAGGTTGAATTCTTACTTCAGTCAGGATAAACTGTTAACGGTAATTAGGGTTGATAAAAAAGAAATAAAATTTAATAAAAAAAATGCTCCTAACAAACAATCATAAGGTAGGCGTTTTATAATGTATTTAAGATTTAGGAACATTACTTTAAATATACCTTTGGATATTTCTTTTCCTAAACATTAGTTGAAATGATAAAGGGCCGCCCGGGTCCTCATTTTAATTTTTAATGTTTCATATTGGGCTTCACTAATAATAGCCCCGTTGGTAGACCCTTAAAATCTGATGGATGCAATCCTGCTTGTGCAGGATGAGGTATGAAAAAGCACATTCTTGAGGAGGAAGCAAGAATTGTTTCCCTTTTATTGACTTTGCAGATATGGAATGACATTGAAACAACTCACACCACCAGTAATAAGGTCATATCAATCCCAATTTGCATTAATATGGAAACTATTAGCACAAATTATTGGAGTTGTAACCGAAAACTGAAATCAAACTTCAGTGAAATTAAATATACCAAACTTTTAAGTAACGACGTTGTTTTCGATTTTCCTTCCACATTCCCGGTTTTAATTGATTCTGCCGTTTAGTAATAATTTGAAATTAGGGTTATTTTGTTTAATGGGTTTAAAGAATTTTTTTTGGTTTTTTTAAATAATTACAAAAAGATCACTTGTTTTTATATTCTGTTTCTTTTTATAAAATATTTCTATGAGAACTCAAGAAATTTTGGAGTCTTGGGCTAATTTTGTATTTGATGGGGAGTCTGTTATAGTTTATAAAATTTTAGGTTAAATTGTATTTTTAGTCCTCCTATTTTTTTAGAAACATTTAGCCTTCTTATTTTTAAAAATTCTTAAGTTTGGTATCTTTGTCATATCTCTTGCGTTGACTGTTAGTAATTTAACGTTGATTTTGACTTATCATTACTTAAATGACGTATTGGAATCAAAGTCAACATTGACATGTCAGAGTCAACATTAAATACTAACGGTTAATGCAAAAGATTTGACAGTGGAACTAAAGTTGCATATTTTTAAAAATAGGAAGACTAAATGTTTCTAAAAAAAATAAAAGAATTAAAATTGCGGATTGAGAAAAATAAGAGGACCAAAAATGTAATTTAGCCAAAATTTTATTTTACTTCTTTAACTTATGAGCTGTAAAATAATTTATCAGTTTTATATTTAATTGATTCTAACATTTTTCAATAGATAAAAATGACTAATGTATTTAATATGTTTTAATACACAATTAATTTTAAATAAATTTTAATTTTAATTTTAAAAAATAGCGATAGCAAAAGTTATAATATGGTGAATAATATTCTGAGTAATTTTTTTGGCAGGCTATTCTATGAGTAATGCATATATTGAAAAAAGAATATTCTTTTGATACAATTTAATACGTCTACTAAGATATTAATTTTTTTTATTAGCATTTCATTCGATATCTTTAATTCTGAAAATAAATTAAAACCATCCATATTCGATAAAGAAATTAATAAATCACTTCAGGCTTCAGTTCAATTATTCAAATCAATAGGATAATAATGACATACTAATATAGTAATATTGACTAAAGGAGGATAATAACAAATTAGCAATAAAAGAATAGAAAGTTAAAAAGAGAAAGGAGATTTAACAATAAAATAGAAAGGTGAGAGAATGAAGATAATAACTTGAATATTAGATACTTAATTTTTTGGGGGGATAAACAGTTATATAAAATTAAATAATACGTAGAATTATTAAAAATATATGGAAAAAGCTTAAATTAAAATTTAGAAATTGATAGTAATTGTTATTTTGATAATACCAACATATCATTAGTCTAAGTAAAACTAAACTCGAATCCTTCAAGCAAGGTTTCGAATTTGTGTCTTGTAGATGGAAAAAAAAAAGACCTTGGTAAGGAAAATCCCACTGAAGGTGATTAGTCATTAATCATTTACAAAGTCGGTAGATACTTCGCACTAATAACATGGTGACCCAAAAAATTATTATTTTGATAATAAATTTACAGTTTAATGGCTATGCATCGTGAGTGTAAAAAGTTGTATACCGTCAACCAGTCACAAATCACCGTTTATAAATTTTAGGATAATTATTGTAAAAATCAACAAGCTTACCATACATGATAGTTTGTAATTAGATAACAGTGTAAAACAACTTTACATTGTCAGTGTATGATCTATTTTGTTATAAATTTATAACTTTAAGGTGACAAAGAAACATAATGAGAAATTATTTTTAAAAAGTTTTGTCATTAAAATTAATAATAAATAAAATTTATTAACAGTATAAAGTTTTTGGAGGCTGAAGTGATATGAAGGCCTTAGGTAATTGCCTTATTTGCTAAAGACCTCTCACCGTCGTGTATGCACACGTACCAATCTTTCTATGAAGTATTCAATTCTACCTTCTTTTTTTTTTTTTTTGTAACAAGAAGCGTATTTATCTTAAATTTAAGATAAACTTGGGAGATAATAAGTTATTAAACGAAGCAAAAAATTCTTTACTGAAAATTCTACATTACAAATAAAAAAAAAATGACGAAAGAGAACTTTAATTAGGACCATCAGCTAGACAAAAGAAAAAATGAGAAAAAAGAAACTAGGACCATCAACGAAATAGATTCAATTCTTTTGTCAAATTTTCATGTCTCCATCCATGTTTCCTTTGAGTAAAAATATAGCGAATAGAGAGAAAAAGAAAAATCTACAAGTTATTGCCAACTAAGATAGACGTGTGTCTGTGTCTTTTCCTCGGTTGTTAATTGTTTTATTCCCAGCCACGGACCACCCTGTTTCTTGTATTTCCAAAATCAATGACTTAAACTAAGTTCTAAGTTATAACCACAACCACATTCTTCCTTTCTTTGAAAGTAAAGTAACACTCTTCCCTTTTCAATATGGTAGCCAATACTTTTAGCAGAAATTGAGACTCGGTATGAATGATAGTACAACTAATCACTGCGTCTAAAACTAACGTTTATAATGTGACTCTCTTTTTTTTGTTTTTTTAACTTTCTTTTGAACATTGCTTCGTTTTTATGTTTCTCAAGAAAAAAAACATAATGCTGTTGGCCATTGCAGTTGCAGCCTCCCCTAACCAAAAAAATGTAACAATAATCAAACAAACGGAATAATAATGTGTCTGGAAGGAAGTTCCCTAACTTGTCAAACACCAATCAAAATTTTATTTATTTGCCATCATATTGATAGAGACTTATAAGATAGTTTTAACTTTTAAACAATGTTCTTTAAGTTCAAACTTTGATGCATTCCTTATGAAAACATTCTGTAATGCATTATTATGATATATATAACTCAGTCTAGAGTCTGGACAATAAAAATGTTGGGGTTTGTTCTCCTAAAGGAGATCACAACAATGCTGCTTGAGACACGGAGGTCATTTTGGTTCCTATCTGCATCAAAGCCTACAAGGAAGTGAGAGAGAAAGAAAGGGTGAGGTGGGGGGGACCATAGCATGCATATGCTTTTTGTTGTTCTATACTTGCATGCTTTGAGACTGCTAAAGGGACTGTCATGGGGAGGGAAGGAATTTTTAAAATTCGCTTTTATTTCCATTTTGTCTTTGCAACAAGCATGCGTGTGGTCTTTTTCTGCTCCTTGAATACCATTTGGCTAGCCATTTTCTGCTTCATTCATTACAATATATCCCATGAGGCTTGTGCTCTTTGCCTTATAACATTACCCCTTTTTCTGTACACAAGGTAACTTTATAGTTTATAGATAATTAAAATACAGAAGACAAAGTAATTGGTATGTTCCTTTGCACCTTAAATTACAAAATCTAGTAGCACACTCATCATGAGCTTAATAATATGCAACTAGAGATTTCAATTTTAAAATGTCTCACACAGTTACACCCGACTAAATGACACTCAGAAGATGAATGAATATTAGGTAGTTTATTGTGTTTTGTGCTGCTTATAGAAAATGATACGTCAAGTAAACATACTCTTCATTTGCTCGAAAATACCTCATTCCTCTGAATTGTTTTGCTAAGCATAACATCATTTTCAATCCGTGACAGTGTTGCCAACTTGCCATTCTGATAGCCAAAAGGCTCGAATGAGACTTGTCAACAAACAAAACGTGATTACTGATGACTTGAATGCGACCAAAGAAGCTCAATGTTGTCTTATTACATTATATTTTTTTATATTCATTTTATTCCTCAAAATTATTTGAACTCAATATCAAGTGCTGCTTTGAGCAAATTTTCCAAGTGGAAATGTTTCTTGGAGCTTTCTACAGCTACCCCTTTAGTCCTTTGGGAATACTCAACAGAACCACAGATAAGAAACAAAAGACAAGTTATATTCTTACAGATAATGTGACAAAAAATGCCATCATCTCGTGATGATTAGTAGCTATTGCTTCCCCCAAATCTAATGCGCATCAGTTCAAAGCCAAGATGGGACCAAACAAGTGAAGAAAGAATGTGTGCATCATAAATTGAATTGAGCTAATGATATTAATATCGGTTAGGTTCAATTTCAGCTAAAGGTTAACTAATCACTTATCAGTGACCCTTTTAAGATATGGTTCACTCTATGGTGCAATTTTCATTGGATATAACGTACATTATGAATAACATAATGGACAATACATATTACATACATGTGACTCAAGGTTTTAGCTAGCTTAGCTAGTTAAGTCTCTTGTAATAACTGAAAATTATATTCAGTCTTTAATTGGATTTAGAAAAGGGGATTAATTACCTTCTATTATGTCACCCGTGCTGCTAGATTTAAGATTAGATAACCACTAACAATATTTTTGTGTAGTGCTGCTGGAATGGAATTCATATAATAATTTTAATCATATGTCTATTCAAACTTTGTCGCTTGAGACCAAAGGTTTTAAGTTTCCTTTGTGAGTGGAAAGCAGTTTTAATGCTCCATATATATAACGGCTTCGGGTAGAACTGCTTTACTACAATACAATATGATTCTATAAGCAATGAGTATGTGTCTTTTGACGCTTTTACCAAGTGACAGTAGCATGGTCTTTATTTGAAAAAGCAAAGGCTACAAATGTGCTAGTTGTTATTCTTGCAAAAATGATTAGAACTCACTAAACTAGTTTTAAAATTAATGCTCTCTTAATTCATAGAAGAAATATCTGAAGCACAAGAATTTATTACTTGATTCGAAATCACCAAGTATTCATGGTCTCGATTAATCTTCACATGACATGTAATCAAAATTTATAATTTATTAAAGAGTTAAGAAGACTCTTTGACATGTCACGTGAAAATTGGTCTGGATTTATATGGTGGTTCTAGACCATGTAATAATTTATTGTGAAGCAGACCTTAAAATGTTTTATGTTTATCAATATATGGACGGCAATATCTTCCATTAATTTACAAAGGGAGTAATAAAAGAAAAAGGTGAATTTGGATAAGGGAGAGAAAATCATTGTTTGGCTGGGGTAAGAAGTGAAAGATGAATAATGGAAGGACCAAAGACTGAATTATTGTGGGGGGAGTGCACAGGTATAAAGTGAGGTGATCAGTTTTTGGAATCTTTTCAAGATGTTAAAACATCATTCTCACAAAGTAAGAAGAAAATGGGACACTTTGTAGAGGGCGGAAAAAGCAAAAGTAGAAAATAGGACAAGTTGTTCCCTCAATCAACCTTTCCCTAACCATGTTAGCTCCATCACTGTCTTTCATCTTGTGGACATATGAATCACTTTTACTTTCCTGTCAAAGACTCCCTTTGTCACATTTGCCATGCACTTCAACCACAAAATAATGGGATAATTTTTATGTTTTTAGTTCTCTTGTTTCTTCTCTCTGCCGTTAATCAATTAATTAACACTCCGTGATAAAATCAACTATACCAAGGATTCAATGGACCTAGACTCTATTTATACATTATATTAATTTCAAGGTTGTACAACAATCTATTATAGACCGTAATAGGACAGAAATTAATGCAAAATTCCTATTTAGTTACTTCAACAATTGCTTGTCATCTTGATCGAGCAAGGTAACGGCATTTAGAAAAAATTCAATGGAACTTATTTAAGCTTATAAAAATGACTTATAATTTCAATAAATTGTTTTTTTTTATTATTATTAAATTTATGATATCAACACGCATACAATAAAAACTTATTACTACCTAAAAAATATACTGAAAACATATTAAATAGGTTTAATTAAATTATTTATTCAAAAGCACTCTATATTATATATCGAAATAACCAAATTGCAATAGCCATATGTTACTATAAAAAAAATTGAGGGTTGAAAGTGTTTAAAAAAAATTAAAATTAAAATTAGGTCCGATGGAATTATAGTAAAATAAATATTATTTAGTATCTAAGCCAATCCATAAGAAGAAAAGGGAAAATAAAATAAATACACATTATTCTGGATTTGTATCATTTATTTGAGTTGTTACATTATCAATGGCTTCCAGACACCCCTAATGATCTTCATACAAGGTAATGAGAAATATGGTTGACTTTTGTCCCTGGCATTAGTGTATCAAATAATGTAGCCACCTCCAATGCCAACATAGAAAAGGGAGATAAATTAGTTAGGAAAAAAAAAATAAGAGTAAAAGAAATAAATTATTCACAGGCTCTGAAAGGCCCTTGATTAGAGTCATAGATAGCAGTATATCACCTTGTCAAAAAGTTTTGATTCAAGCCTTAAAGGAGCCGAAGCTCAATAATGGTGGCCAAAGAAACGATTCCCATGTGCTGCAGAAAGCTTTTTTGTGCCTCAAGTAATTTATCTCTATGAATTAAATTCAATTTTTATATGATATTTTATTTTCATTTTTTTTAATTCTAAGCTTAGAGTTTTATATTTTACACTCGTCATAAACACACTTTAAAAAGATTCAGAAATACTGGAACTATTGATAACTTATGTTTAAACAAACGAATGAAAAATTGTCAATCATGATTGTAATCATTTTGTTTCCCAAAAGTTCATCAATACAGTATATATAGTTATACAGAATGGACCATATCCCCGTCAACATGTTTTAGAAGATAAATCTCTGAATACAGTAGCCGCTTACAATGTTTTTTAATGTTGAAGAGACTCTGGTGCATACATGCTTTTAAAATTAAAGCTGTTTTGAACAAAACTTTAGATAAATTACATTTTATCCTCTTTGGTTATACTTTTTCTAAACAATTCCCTCAATTTTAGTGTACGTGGCCCCTAAACTCATTAGTTTTTACACATTATTACCCTAGAAATAAGGTTTGGGGGTAAATCGGAAAAAAAAAAAAAGAAGCTAAATTACCGTTAGAGTTAATTGAAAAATTAACGTTTTAAACTTACATTAAGGTTGAGGAAGGTTAAGTAGTATAATAGAAAGTTAAAAAAAATTATTTCAAAAAGAATGAAACTACAGGAATAAATTGAAATTTATCCAACATTTCAATGAAAAAAAGAGTATAGTTTAATTACCCTTCTCTAATATGTAGTTTAATTACAGTATAGTTTAATTACTGTATATAATATATATGTGGAACCAAAAGACCTTGTGTACAGTGGTGGTCTAGGCATTTTTAATACTCTAAAAATGAACATTGTGTGATCATGCCATTAGATCCACATTGGCAGAATCATTAGTTGATGAGGAAGTGGTCCATTTTCATGATGGGAACAGCTTCCACCAAATGAATAAGAAGAAGCGAGCGAAGATTATAGAAAAGAGAAAGTTGGGAAGCACTTGAAGAAGGAAAAGGAGCAATTAGTACTAGAGGTGGTGTGATGCAAGTACCTCCAATGAGAGGAGTGTAAAAACTCTGAGTCTGGTTTTTGAAATTCGGTCTAAACAGATGGGGTCCAGTATATCTGAACTTGAGCTTGGATGTTCTGTATTGTCTTCTAACTAAACAGCACTGTCAAGTTAGTATCACGTGAGTGAGTACTTGAAGTTTTTCCAAAGGAACCAACTTAATGCAACATGAACTTGATGCAAGCGTAGCACTTTTTTCTAATCCCCCAACTCAGAATAATCCAGGGTGAAAATTATCTCGAGTGTTTTTCAAGTGTCCCAAGAGAGTGGAGATAAAACGAACATATTAGGCTTACATTGCATCTAGATGCATAAAAGGTTTAACCGCATTTGTGTTCATTTCATTTTTAACCTTATACAGAAAAATACCCTTTTATGTCAGATTAACTGTTGGAAATTACCAAAACAGTTTTATCTCATTTAGTTTTCATGTTCGCGCTGTGTATATTTTATAGTCATTTGCACAAACCAACATGCCTAAAATTTACAGGTGCTTCGCTACTAGCTAAATCTGCATTTGTACAAATTCTGATAAGGATCTTAGCTATTCAACGGTACCATGACAGAGGGCTGGAACATATATAGCCTAATTTTCATACAAATGGTAACAAATCTTGTGTTGGTCATTGACGACAATATGCGGAATCCATATGCTTCCAAAAGAAAATTGGTTTTTTTGTTACAAAATTTTGAAGGGAAAGATGGTGACTCGGTTTAAGATAGGAAATATTTTAAATTTAAAGAGCACTTACAAATGAGAAATAATAGATATTTAACTCACCCTAAAAAAACAAGTAAGGATTCGAACCAAACTTGCTTCGTTCAATTATTTAATAATGGGGTGAACTTATTTTAAAAATAAACAAGTAAAAATATATTTATTTTTCAATTATTTAATAGTGGGTTGTCTAACTTACTCTAAACAAAAATGAAATTAAATAATTTCATCCAAATTGATTGGTGTAATTAATACCTATAATCAATCATCTTAAAATATATTAAAAAATTGTACCAATCATTTTAAAAGGGGTTGTTTAATCCTATTTTTACTTGAAGTAAGTTAGACAATCCCTTTAATAATATAATCACAATATACAATTAAAAAGAAATATATATTTAGTTACTTATTTTAGAGTCAGTTTAATTTCAAGAGCTTAATTTCCCATAACATTAGGCCAAGCAGGTAATAACCTTGTCCAATTTAATGTCAAGAAGCTTTTTCCCATTACAATAAGCCAATGTGTTAAGTCCAAGCACGAGGTATACTTGGCGTATTTTTATTGTTTGTCATGTTTGGATGTTCATGACTGCATTGTTACTATAAGGTGATATCTGTAGCCAAAGACAAAAGAGTTGAAAGAACAGAGAAAATGCAGACTAATGGAGAATTATCTTAAACTTGATCGAGGGTTACCTATGGTCCTAAGAATTAAGATATGAGAGTTACCTTGTGGTTGTGAAGAAAGGACAATATCATCCTAGCTGTTATCACTTTGCGTTGGTCCTTAATTCGCGGATATTTTTGTCATTTTGTAATATTTAAGTGCTGTGTTCTTTTCTTATGTTTGGTCAATTTTTTTTTTCCTTTATTGCGTTATATAATTGGCCACCGATTTGCTTCCTCACTCATCTTATTGACCCCAATGCCCTCAATATCCACCATACGGAGACAGGCCTTATCTGCATGTAACCCCGTTTCCTTTTCTTTTTTTTTTTTTAAAATTTAATTTCCTTTTGTAAAGTCAGGGATATATATCATGCAGGTCGATTATTTAAAATTTTAATCAAGCATGTCAGTTAGTGATTGACTGCATCGTACATTTTTTTTTTCCACCCCTAACTACATTGAAATGCACCCCGCGAGGGTTTTGACTCCGTGATCGAGATGAGTATAAGATTAATGACAGCATATGTATAAACTCTATTGGTTGGAAATATGAATTCAACATTTTGATCATTCCCGCATGAATTTCAAATTGTACTACACAAAATTTGCTGATTGTTTGTGACATCAATCTGACATATGCATGCATGATCGTAAAAATATTATATAATGCATTTGATGAGACTAACACCTAAATAATCATTAATGTGCTTTGTTAAGCCATTCTTGTATCTACCTTTCTATGATTGGTATTGATTTGCAGTAAGAAAAACACAAGATTGATATTGGTACCCAGGAAAATCGTGTACTATTTTATACTATTAAGAAATTATTTATTAACTCATATAAGTAAATAATAATTATTTACTGAATCCAGTTATACTTTAAATTTTACAGTATCACACTAAATATATAACATAATTAGGTGAATTTGATGCGGTAAGACATGTCTTAAGTATACATATGATTATTTATTTATATAGATTAATTAATAAATAATTTACCACACTAAATATATATATATATATATATATATATATATATGATTTTACTGTAGGAAACAAGAAGTCAAACTAAAATATTCCTAGCAAACACGACACATAGTGTTTGGAAATATATTTTCAAGACAATAAATCACGTTAAAAACGCAAAAGCTACATCTGGTAACTTCATTCTAGATATAAAAATTACATCTCTTAAGCGTGACTAAACAATGGGACAGTCGAGTTCATTCGTTATTTAGACTCTGCCAAAAGATGTGTAAAGCTTGATGGTGGAGAAAATTTTCAGTAGGTGGAGTTTCCGCGAGTATGTTGGTGTACCTCTCGTAGTGTGCACGAAGGCAGAGTTCATGTAATTTAAAGCATATTTATATTCTTAATTCTGCTTGTTATCCTAACATATATATAGTTTCATGATAGTGAAAAGTGAGTGTGTCGGAGCTAAGGTTTGAGAACTTGGGAGAATATTGCGTAGGTTTCATCGATCAATGACTGTTACTTCTTGTCGATCGTTACACTTATTGAACTCTATGACAGGTTCATCAAGAAACATATCTACCATATCACAACTTTTCTCTTGAGAGAAAGGTTCATTTGATCGGCCACTCTAATAGGTAGACTCCAATTCACGAAGCTATATATACCCTAACATTCTTCGCTTGAGAGCACCATTGGCAGAGTGTCACATCCCCCTTGATATAACCCACATACCCATCCAAATGGTATACTATCATCCAATTCATCATAGATACAATATTATATAAGCAAACACGTATATAATGTGGCTTTTTTGTCATATCATAATCTTTCACTCAAGTGGCAAACATTCTCATTACTCGATAGATGGCGTGCCACCTATCCAAATTATCTTATTAGTAAGCTTTTAATGCTAATATATTATCATCTAGTCTTTGCCATATCTGGATCGATGGCGATTCACCCATTAAAATTATCTTATTAGTAAATTTGTATGCGTAATATATATTATCATATAGTCTTTTACCAAATCTAGATGACGTGTCTCCCACCCGAATTCTACTTAAATATGCTTGTATACTATGAGCATCTAGTCTGCAACGAATCTATTGCGGGACTCGTGATGCGCAAAAATGTCACATTCGATTTAAACCTATAAGAAAATATAATATATTGGTCTGTATACATAGTAACGTCGAGTTTATCATTACATATTCTTCAATTATGAGGCATGTATGTTGTCCTGAATTTATGGACCATGTATTTGATATATAAAACTAGGCTATATCACTAACAAAACAAAAATTAAATCCAGTTGAAAGTAATTTTTGTCTTAAGTTTTTTATTTTTAAAAATTAATGAAACTAATTTTTAATTTGTAGTTTCAGTTTTTTTATTTCCAGTTTTAAAAATATGGTATCAATTTTATAATTTTCTTAAAAAAAATTCATTAAAAAGATGTGAAATTGTTCAGATGAGGCTGTGATGAGAAAATTTAGAGAATGGGGAGAATGCAAGGGAATTACTATTGAGCTTAGCAGGAGTCAAAGCTGATTGTGGCCAATGGAGATAACATATGCGTTAGGGTCAATGCGGGTGGAGGAACTGTCAATGGAGGTGTTGCCGACAAAGGAGTTGTAAGAGGGCAAGTTATAGATGGTGGCAAAAACGAAGGGGTAGAAGTAGAGTGAAGTTTTTAGGGGAAGGAATGCAAGTAAAGGTGGAAAATAAGCTACCTAGATCGATGTGGGTTGCGGGCTATAGCAATTCAGGCAAAAAAAAAAAAACTCAAATTGAATTCTAAAATGAGGTCCAAGCTCAATGAAAGATCTTTTTTTTTTTTTTGGATTTTTTCAAGCTAAGTCTTGATCAGTCTAAAAGGGTCCAAATTTAATTCAAGCTTAAAATTTAAATCTTAAGCCCTACATTTTATTAGGCAGGTTCAGGTCAAATTGGTAGGCTCAACCTTTTTTGCTAACTCTAGATGTAGGTGGTGGAGAAGTTGGGGGAAGGGAGCTTACTAGTAGAGGTGTGGTGGTCAATGGTGGAGACTGAAAGAGCTACCCGGCCTGATGTAGGTTGGCTCAATGTGCATTGTGAGGTATAATGAGACAAGGCAAAAGTCTTTAATTTAATTTGAACTTCTAGAATGAGTCACAAGCCCATCGAAAACCTAATTTTTACAGGCTTTATTGGTTTTTGTGAGCTAAACCCAAATTGTGGCGTGATCAAATTGGGCTAAAAAAGGTCCAATTTTAGTTCAAGCTCAAAATTTAAAGTCCAAGCCCTGCATTTTATTAAGCGAGTGTGAGTCGAGTCAATTAGCTTGGTCCATTTTGTCACCTCTAGAAAGACTAGACTAAAGGCAAAAAAGACTGTGTAAGAGTTGGAGAAAGGTGGAAGAAAAGTGTCGAAAGAAATGAGACCACTTCTAAAAACTTAAAATTAGAACTATAATTTTTTTATTTTTCCAAAAAACAGTTAAAATGATTTAAAAATTCATTTAAAAATTATTTCAACTCTTTGTTATCCAAACAAATTTTGTTTTCAAATTTAACTTTGAAAACCATAAATTGAAAACTTAAAACCACCCCAAATGGGGTCTAAAGTAGTATAAAGAGTTCAATTTTCATTGACTAACAATGTAAAGATTTTACACTCTCAATTAATTAGAAAGTTTTCTAAATATATGAATTTTAAAGTGATTATTACAAAAGTCAACAATCTTGCCATACATGATAAGCTATATTTTGACGACAACATAAAAAAAATTTGCACTTTCAGTGCATTCTAACCAAAGTCATATAATTATACTAAATACTATATATATCATCATAGATCTATAGTTAAAAAATGCTTAGTTTTGAATTATTTGCAAAACTTAATTAGTACTTTCCAAGGCATGATTTCTAATATTAGTGGACGTTTTGACTAATGTAATAGGTAGTATATGCTTGAGTTATCTTTATATTTTGGACTCAAGTACTTTGTCTAGAAAAAAGGTTTGCTACACAAGCTAATTTCACGATTGAGTCAAACTCTTACTGCTATACCAAAAGTTATAGTTGATAGTAAACGTGTAACTTTATTTCTTTATGGATTCTTAGAGCTACATCTAACTTAAGGAGTTGCACTCATTATAAGCATCATGGGATGTTAAGTCCATCATATCCTTACGGTGACATTGAATAAATAAAGCTAACAATCTGCCCCCAAGTGTCATCCAAGAGATTTGAATTCATGATCTTGCTTTGCTACCACTTTCATCTTCTGACTCTTTTGTCTCTTTACTCTCCTCTTCAAAGTTGAATCCAAGCCCTCCAAGTTCAAATCCAAATATTATTTAACAAACGTCTTCGATCTCTATGTAAGTATTCTTTTTCAAGTCTTTTCAAGCTTCTTAAACTCTAGTGTTTATGAAAGGAAAAAAAAAACACAACTATTATCCGATGATGAACAATAAGATCAAAACTTGATAGTTGTTCTAAGTCTCTCTTCTAAAGATATATAATTAAAGCACTAAGAAGAAAACAATAAAGTGGCTAGGATAGGAGTTATTGCAGTTTCTTATCTAGTAACATTTAATGCTTCCCTCTCACTATTTATACTTGGTATTTGAAAGATATGGGTGTTCTTTAGTTTGAAAGTGTTCAACCACATTTGAACATTGGTTGCATTTAATGTTATAGACGATTGTTGTAAGTTCAAATAGCAAAAGTTGTCTTTTTCCTTTATACTAGTAAGTTCAAATCATCAATGACAAAACTATGAAAAACAAGCAATCTTGAACACCATAACTAACACTAAAAGAAGAAAAGACATATAGTCTTTCAAGAATATTGACATGCCACTAATGGAAAACTCTATCTACTTGTCAAGTATAAAGAAAGAAAAAAAGACAACTTTTGCGATTTGAACTTACAACAACTGTTTATAACATTAAATGCAACCAATGTTCAAATTTGGTTGAAACACCTTCAAACTAAAGAGCTTTCCATTAGTGACATGTCGATATTCTTGAAAGACTATATGTCTTTTCTTCTTTTAGTGTTTGACATGGTGTTTGAGATTGCTAGTTTTTCATAGTTTTGTCATTGATGATTTTTTTTTTCTCTTCATGTCCAATGATGACATCCTTATTGAATCATCAAATGGTCTTCAGACAATGAGATCTTAAGACAAATGTTGTACATGGTTTTAGGATGATTTTCATAAGACTATATCATCACTTCATGATTCTTGTATACTCAGAGAAAACACATTAGTACGTAACTCACTTGTTCATCATATCGTTTTGTTTGACATCCATTAAAATGTTGTGATTAAATTATCTTTTCCTCAACCTTCACCATATTCTAAATGTTATCAACTTGAACAAAATTACCTTCTATGGAAAATACCTATTATCAATGATTAACTTGGGCAAAAACTTAAATAGTTAATAATTTTTAAATTAACCTTAACATTCTAAGAAAATATATGATTTGTTTTTAAAAGATATTACTTATGTTATTTTAATTTTTAAAACTTTTGCATTTATAAACTAGTTTTTCAAGAAACAAACATATTAACAAGTCAGTAAATTTTATCAAATAATTTTATTTATAAATTGATAATTTCATTAATTATTTTACATAGATAAAAAAATTAAAAAATAAAACAATATAAGCAAATACTTTTTTAAGAACAACAAGAGTTGAGTTTAATGAAAAGGACCCATGTTCCCACAAAATGATAAATCATGATTTAATTCTCCTATTAAGAAAGGTATTCACATTTACTATCTATTCAATTTCAAATAAAATTGTCTTCTTGAAAGATACAAATGAAAATTTTATATAAATACTTTTAAAACCAAATCTTATATCTACTTTTAGATTAAAAAAGTATCCTATAAAAGAACTACACACTTCAAGAAATTTATTGATAAGCGGCGACCAAAAGTCATCACTATCATCGCTTTTAGTGTCGACCATGTGGCTGTCACTAATAACCTCGTTGCAAACTTGTTTGTGTTGGCCAAAAAAGAGGCTGATATTTAATTGTGTCTACTAGGGCATCGCTTAAGCTTACACAAATTTGCAAAAAAAAAAAAAACAATGGTGTTATCAGTGATGTTCTCCCTTTTAATATATAAATTAAATTTTATATTTACAATGAACAATTTAAATTGTAATATAAGATTATTTTAAATTATTGACAATTTTTTAACAAAAATTATTGAAATTCAATTTAGATATAGAAATAAAATATGGTAGATTAAATGGGATAAACAATTACAAAGATCAATTATATAAATAAAGATAAAAGGAGGATAATTTAAGATAGTCGAGAGATTTTATTTTTTTAATTTACAGAAGTAATATGTGAAGATAGAGAGATCTTATTGTAATTGTTTCGTGGTGTGAGGATAAGTAGTTTTCTAATGAAAATATTATAAAAAGTATATGCCACAAAATTAAAATATAGAATAATTTTTTATTCATAATTACTTAAACCTGCAAATGGACAAAAACTATACAAAAGTTAATATCTGAATGAAATCTAAGGCTATTTAAACTATTCTTTTATCAGATTTTATATAATCTTTTAAATCTTATTTGCCTAAACGATATCTTTCAATATTTTTAGTTTTTCGCAAAAGTATTGGTATCCTTAATAATTAATTGCTAATATTTTACCACATGTTTTATATAAGTGGATATTGGGAAATATAATAATTAATCAAGATTAAAATCTTCTCAACAATTTAAACATATACCTCCATGTTGGTTTAAACCATTGAATAGAGAAGACAAGGATCAGTTGAAGAATCCCAATCTTTAAAATGCTTTATTAAATAGAAAATTAATAATAAACACAATGTCTTAAATTTGACCGCGGAATTGCACAGAGAGTGCAATTCTTTTGAAAATGCAAAGGATCCGTATCCTTTTAAAAGTAATTTCCCAAAGATCTAAAGTTAACCTTAGCAGTAACACAAGCGTACTCTTTGATAAATGACATCGCTCCTGCTTGTAAAAGGTGGTTTTTCTTGGTAACAACTACAAGAATCAAAGCAAAGCAAAGCAAAGCAGTATAATGTAGCACGCGCTTTTGTTTGTTGAGGTAGAATGAAGGACAAGAGTAGTGTTAGTGTAACTACTAAATGCACACACTATCATATAATAAGCCCATAAAAAGAAAGGAAGAAACATAATTTACATAAAGATGTGTGGGTCACGGAAAGAGAGAGGGGAATGGCACCGGCAGCTTTTGCTTTTCAAAGCTTTACTCTTTTTGAACAATTTTAGGGGAATGACTGTCTGCTGTGGGAATAGACCAAAGAGACCCAAGTGTGATCGTTAACTCACAGTGGTTTATGGAATCTAAAAAGCATACCCCATGCCATCACCCAACATTTACAGCACAAAAGATATCAACTATACATCTTATATTATTATTTATTTTTATTATTTATATAAAACATACCAAAGCTAGCATAGATTTTCATGGTTCATCTATAGTGGGTCACCAAATCCATCATCGATCTTGAGCCCCCAGAACACCCAATGTCCTCGAGATTCTCACCTTCTCTATACCTTAAAATATTATAAAAATTAGCTTTAGGACTTTACCAAATGGCCAAACTCGGGAGTTTTGGATTCTCTAAGCAAGCATAATCCGTTCACACTTAAACTAGATGGACTCAAGTCAAGGTTTTTGGTAATTCAACAAATTAGAAAGAAAATACTCTCATACTACTATTGAATAAAACACGTTGGATTTTTGTTCTTTGCACCCAAAAAGGAAAAAAAGCACTATGGTATCATTCTTTTATTCTAAATGTGTCTACATAATTTTCACTAATAAAATCTAATGATATCTGTCATGCGCCAGTACACTTTTTTTTTTTCATTTTTCATGTTTTGCTTTATCTACTACTTTGCTGATGCACATATAGTTTCATGAAAACTTCTTTATGCTTTATGTGCATGATTAAGTAACACTCAAGTGAATTTCCCATTCTCTCCCTGCCACATATGCCACTGAAATTTTACCTTCAATTGGTTTATTCATTCATCCGTTGTTGTTCTAAGATTAAGGCCATTATATAATATTTTGTTTACAGCTTCCTGACTCAGTGACAGGCATGCTAGTTCCCTTTATGCTGTCCAAAAACATGTCTTTTTTCTCCCCCTTGGTCTGACACAAGATTTTTCGGTGAATGAGATTCTATCATGGAAAGAAGGAAGTGAGTTTCTTTTTCTTATTTTGAACACCACAGTGGAGAAACAACACCCATTTGAGAACTGTTAACGTTCCATATTAACATCTTAATTGGTCACAGTTAGAAGCCTCAAGTGAAGTACTCGCATCTTGTTCTTGGAATTTCAACTGAATGGGGACTCCAGGAGGAATAGCAGCTCTTCTCAGTTTTACATTCTTCTTGTTTTGGAGCTCCTCAAATGCTTTGCTTTCTCCTAAGGGAGTGAACTTTGAAGGTAAACTTGAAATTTTGTTCCTTCTTTCTACTTGTCCATAGCTTCATAATATGCAGAGTTTTGAATTGGTTCTCTCTCTTAATGCAGTGCAAGCTTTAATGGGCATAAAAGATTCTCTAGAGGATCCACATGGTGTTCTAGATAATTGGGATGGGGATGCAGTTGATCCATGTAGCTGGACTATGGTCACATGTTCTTCTGAAAACTTGGTCATTGGACTGTAAGTCTTCCTTCAATCTTCTAATTAAGTTGAAAAAAGAATGTTTGAAGTTTGAACACTCAGCAGCTGTACAAGTTTGTGCTGCAAATTGCTTCAAGCTTTATAGGAAACTTGTGTTGTGTTGCTTGGTGCAGGGGCACTCCAAGTCAAAGTTTATCTGGTAACCTATCTCCTAGCATAGGCAACTTAACCAACCTTCAGATTGTGTAAGTAATTTCAAAGCTCTATGCAATTTAATTTAGTACCCTCAAGATGAGTGCTTCTTACTGACTAAGAGGGGTGTTTTGGACTACTTTTCAGGCTGCTACAGAATAACAACATAAGTGGACCAATCCCTTCAGAGCTAGGCAAACTTCCTAAGCTTCAAACCCTTGATCTCTCTAACAACTTCTTCAGTGGGGACATTCCACCCTCTCTGGGTCACCTGAGAAGCCTCCAATACCTGTAAGCATATAAGAGCTAAGATTTGGAATCTTGAGCTGAAGCAATTTTCAGTATCAATCTGTAATGTCTGATGCTAAAATGTTACCAAAATTGTTTCAGGAGGCTCAATAATAACAGTCTTGTTGGTGAGTGCCCAGAGTCACTGGCTAACATGACCCAGCTTAATTTTCTGTAATACACATGACCTCTTCTTTTGTATAATTGTGTCTTATGCATTAATTCAGTTTATATTTTTCCAGTTTCAGTATTCCTAAAGATGTTTCTTGTTTTGTGATTATAATTCAGTGATTTGTCATACAACAATCTCAGTGGCCCGGTGCCCAGAATTTTAGCCAAATCATTCAGGTAATTCTCTCTCTCTCTCTCTCCCTCTCTGATGTATGTGCATTTCTGCTTGGAAGGAAAACAGAAAATTGGGTATTAACTGATAGATTATTCAATTCCTTTTTATTGTTTCAGCATTGTTGGAAACCCTCTTGTTTGTGCCACGGGAAAAGAGCCAAACTGCCATGGGATGACATTGATGCCTATGTCCATGAACTTGAACAATACTGAAGGTAAGATCTTGTCAGTGTTGCTCATGTTTTTTTCAAAATTGATTGTTCACTCATGCCTTGTGTCACTTTCCCATGTACTAGTATACTCTGATACATTTTACATAGTCATTGTTTTGATGCTGACAGTAATATTTTTGATTCCCTAGATGCTTTACAATCAGGCAGACCAAAAACTCATAAAATGGCAATTGCCTTTGGCTTGAGTCTGGGATGTCTCTGCCTCATAGTTCTTGGTTTTGGACTTGTTCTTTGGTGGAGGCACAAACACAATCAACAAGCATTCTTTGATGTTAAAGGTACTTTCCAATTGTCAAAAACTTTAAATGGAGATCAAATATACATCAATATACAAGAATGTTCATGTGCAACAAAGGTTAACAATTTTAATTCAAGTGTGGTATAGTTAATAGTTCCTCCTATTTATGACCTATTATTAACTGTTTCAGACCGGCATCATGAAGAAGTCTACCTTGGAAACTTGAAGAGGTTCCAATTCAGAGAACTCCAGATTGCTACAAACAACTTCAGCAGCAAAAACATACTGGGAAAGGGTGGTTTTGGAAATGTCTACAAAGGAGTCCTCCCAGATGGCACTCTTGTAGCTGTCAAGAGGCTTAAAGATGGCAATGCCATTGGAGGAGAGATTCAATTTCAGACCGAAGTTGAAATGATCAGCCTGGCAGTGCACCGAAACCTCCTCAGACTCTATGGATTTTGCATGACACCAACAGAAAGGCTTTTGGTTTATCCATACATGTCCAATGGCAGTGTTGCTTCCCGTCTCAAGGGTAAGCTCAGTTGTAAAGTTTCATACTCAAATTAAAACTAGCCAAATTTTTTTTGGTATACAATGATAGTAACGAGGTTTGAACCTGACTACTTGATTTAGTGTTAATTTGTAAAACATTTTCTGTTTTCACTTTTCATAAATAATTACAAATACGTCACCCTTGTTTTCACTTTAATTCTTTTTTTAAAGGATTTGTACATGAAACAGAAAAAACAATCAAATATTGTTTTCAATGTAACAAATATTTCAAAATAAAGTTAAAACAATGTGGCATTTTTTATATTGTTTGTGAAACTGAGAAATGAAAATAGAAAATGTTTTCTCAAATTAAACAGTACTCAAGGTGATTTGATTCTAATACCAATTTGGTGATTGTCAGGTAAGCCAGTTCTGGACTGGGGTACAAGGAAGCATATTGCTTTAGGAGCAGCAAGGGGACTACTGTACCTTCATGAGCAGTGTGATCCAAAGATAATCCATAGGGATGTGAAAGCTGCCAACATATTGCTTGACGACTATTGTGAAGCTGTAGTTGGAGATTTTGGATTGGCAAAGCTTTTGGATCACCAAGACTCACATGTCACAACTGCAGTGCGGGGCACTGTGGGGCATATTGCCCCAGAGTATCTATCCACAGGACAATCCTCTGAGAAGACTGATGTCTTTGGATTTGGCATTCTCCTCCTTGAATTGATCACAGGCAGAGGGCTCTAGAGTTTGGAAAATCAGCTAACAACAAAGGAGCCATGCTTGATTGGGTGAGTTTGTTTCCCTCTATTCATCAAAATTCTTTCCCCCTTATCTCAAACCAAATAGTAAGTCACTAAGTCCTTATATTGTTGGAGATCTCATATCAACTAGTGATGACACCAAATTATAGTATGAGTGAGGGACAATCCTCATCTTACAAGCCAATTTTGTGATGTTGAGTTAGGCCCATAACCCACATTCTAAGATAGTATTAGAGCCTATCCTAGTGATTGTTGTTGGGCCTACAGGCCACTCGCTATCAGGCCGTTATCAGACTACCTATAGATGTTTAGTCCTGCAAACTTCATGCTCAAGATGTCCAGTCCTCGGCATGAAGGGAGGTGTGTTGGAGATCTCATATCGACCAGTGATAAGACCAAATTATAGTATATAAGTGGTGGTTAACTCATCTTACAAGCTAGTTTTGTGAGATTGAGTTAGGCCCATAACCTACATTCTAAGACAAATTGTTTGTTGACATTCAGGTAAAGAAAATTCATCAGGAGAAAAAGCTTGACATGCTAGTAGACAAGGATCTCAAGAACAACTATGACAGGATTGAGCTTGAGGAAATGGTTCAAGTGGCTCTCTTGTGTACTCAGTATCTTCCAGGCCACAGGCCTAAAATGTCTGAAGTGGTACGCATGCTTGAAGGTGATGGACTAGCAGAAAGATGGGAAGCTTCTCAAAGAGTTGACACTACCAAGTGCAAACCCCATGAGTCCTCTTTATCAGATAGGTATTCTGATCTTACTGATGACTCTTTGTTGTTAGTACAAGCCATGGAGCTCTCAGGACCCAGGTGAATTGTCTAGTGGTACATTTTTATTTTTGTTTTAAAGGTTTTTAAAGAAAGCATATGAAATTCAAGAGCATATGATAGTTGAATCTTTGTTACTAATCCCTTGAAGATTATAATGTTGTATGATAGAGATCTATCGAAGCTGAAACAGGCTTTGGTATAATGTTTACTTTCAAATGTACAGAATCTGATTCGTTGAATGTTAATTTTGTAATGCAAATTTTGTAATATTATTAAAAATGAATGAAGCCTGTATTGGTTTTGCAGTGGAACATCCTGTGATTGTATGAACAATGATCTCAACTTGCCTTCTTTTGTCTTTTTTTCCTTCTTACATCTCAAGCACTACAAAAATTTGTTACCGTTGTTTGTCTTTTTTCCATTTTCCCCCTTCACTTCAATTTGCAATTTTAATTGATTGGTTATTTCAAATGCAAATAGTAATTGAACATGGATATAATTTTCCAGACACGTTAGGTTGAGGAGTGTCAAAATTGAATTAACTACATATACCGCGTAAAAATAGAGCAATCATGGCTAATATTCATTATTTAATTCTTTGGATATTTTTTTTGGATACATTTTTACTACCTTGGACTTGGATTACAATAAGGTCAAAGTTTTTTTTTTTTGGTGAAGAGAAGGTCAAAGCATAAATGAATTTAAAGGGCGTCTCTGACAAAAACTAGGAGATAAATTAGCTGAAAGTTAGAAGCTAAAAAATGATAAGTTAGATGATTGAATTAAAAGTGTATGGCAAAATTAGTTATTAAACTAGTTGGTAAGCACAAAATGTCATCAAAAGACATAAAAATATATATATATACAGTAAGATAGTGAGAAATAAAAAGGCGAAAAGAAAAGTTAGGAACCTGTAACTTCAAATGTTATATGAAGTAATGTTTCAAAAAACACTACTAAAATGTTAACACGCTGGTAAAATAAATTCTTTTACTAAGTAGGTCTAATTTGATTAGACAAGTTTTAAGTTAGATAAATGAGTTAAATACGAGCTTGAAAACCTTACAATTTGATTTTCATTAGAAACGTGATAATTTGATGTCCATATGAACTACTCTTTTCCAATTTGTGAACCCTTCTACAAATTAGTATGTCCCTGTACAAAGCAACTAGCTTTTCTCTATCAGAACAAATTGACATTGTCATGTATCCGACATATATTCCATTAAATCATTCTCACCATAGTCAAACTAAATTTTGCTAACAAGATGCAAATAAAATGCCCCAAATGAAGGATACAGAGGTTGAGTAGGGTGAACAAATAGAGCGCTAGCCTTGCCTCAAAATTTACTATGTTATTTATGATGTTTTCTTTAGCTATCTGTGTTGCATTCCATTTTACATCCCGGCTTTAAAATTCAAACTACATTAACAATAATAACGCACGATCGTAATTTCATAATCCATGTTTATGAAGATGTGATCCACTTAAGTGGTCCCATGGTAAGGTACAACGGTCCTTTTCTGTTTGGTAGCTGATCCATTTAGGTTTGTCCCATGGGAAGGTGCAATGGTCCTCCGTTAATGGCTAAATATCTTTTTCTAAGTGATCATTCTTTCCCATATAAAGCCTGGCATAAGTGGTATACCACGTTACCTCACGAGAATATAAGAATAGGAGGTGAGTTTCGATTTCTCATAGTTAACCCACTCCTCTTTTCCCATTCCCCTAATCAACACCACCACCAAAATAAAATTGTTCATTCTTTTATCTTAGCTCAAGTTATTCTATGTTTAAGGGGAGAACGGGATGCAATATTAACATTGTCAAGAGGTATTTAACCTAGCTGAACAGGTAATATAATATTCAAGTTTAACCTATTTATTTGATTATTTTTTTTTACTTAATCTAAAAACTTATTTAAAGGTTTACTATATAATAAAGTCTTTAAATAAATCTACAAACTTAGGCCCCGTTTAGGGTGATTGCGAGTTTTTGGTTTTTGGTTTTCAAATGCAACTTTCGAAACAAAACGCGTTTGGCTAAAATGAAACTGAAATGGTTTTTAACTCAATTTCAAAACACTTTTACATTCATTTTCAAAACCAAGAAAAAAGGATTTGTGAATTTAGTTTTTGGTTTTTAAAAAAAATATACATCATTATATTTGACAATAGCCTTTCTTGCCACCACCACAACTACTGCCATTGTCACCGTCACCACTACTACTGTCGCCATCTTCACAGTCACCGTCACCACCACCGCTACCACCACCACCACCACCACCGACACTGCCACCACCATTACCACTGTCACAACTACCACGATCACTGGCATTGCCACCACCATCACTGCTGCCACAACTACCATCAATCACTGCTGCCACAACTACCACGACCACCAGGATTGCCTCTGCTGCCACAAGCTTCATCACCACTACCATCGTCACCGCCACGACCACGATCACGACCACCAGTGCTGCTGTCACCACCACAGGCAAAGTCACCACCACCACTGACTCTGCCACCATCACCACTGGCACTGCCATGATCACCATCGATACTGCCACAACCACTGCCATCGGCATCGCCACAATTGTCACCGTCAGCATTACTATCGCCACCACCATCATTGTTGTCATCACCACTACCACTGTCGTCACCACACAAACATATTCTTAAACTAATTTTAATAGAATAAGAAATTTCAAAGTAAGTTTATTTTGAAACCAAAAATTAGAAAAAAAAAACTAAAACTAATTTTTAAAAACTAAAAATTGGTTGTAGTTTTTGAAATTTTCAAAACTCACAATCAAAAACCACCCCAAACAGACCATTATATATTTTAACGAGCTTAATTCTTTACATAAGTTAATACGTTAACAAGTTTAAAATTTTAAGATATTAACTAAAAATTCAATAATAACGATGATAATATATTTATTTAAGCAGGCCAACTCATTAAATTTTAAAAGACTTTAAATGACATAAAATCAAGTACTTTTTAATTAAATAACTTTTGACCTGTCTCCTTTAGTAAGTAAAATTAGGCTAAATATCAAGCTTAATGAGTTAGACAACATGTTTCAGTGGACCGTCAAACTTGCTTCTACCCTTTATACTTACTTCACTTTTCAAGAGTCAATGGTTCTTTGCCATGGATCCATTTCGTTAGAGTACTGCCTTCAGCCTAGTGCATGTATAGATTTATTTAATTCTAATTTTTTTTTCAAAAGTTCTTTTAAAAAGATATTGATTATAAATTATTTTAAATATAAAATAAACTAATCCAAACACACACTGTGACTTAGGTAATTAATAGCTCTTCTTCATTAATGGGGACAACCATAAGAATACCAACCACCATCTTTGATGCTCATATGAACCAAAATCATTAACTTTGATATCACTGCTTCCTAAGTTATGAAATATTTTTCTATGCACTTGGCTTTTCTTTTAGGGCCGGGTTTAAATAGTGAATCATAATAATAGACTTGACACATCATTTTCATTAATTTTAGGTCTATGTCAAAATTCAAATGAAATATGGACCAAATTTAAGTATTATAGTATGGATTTTTTTAATAATATTTTTCAATTAAGATTAGGGTTTTACCGTAATAATTTGTGAATAAAGATCAATATTAAAAGTTAGAGTATATTATCAGAGTTAGACTTTAATTTTGATTAAAAAAACATTACTTGAAATACTTATAATATTTCACTCAAATTTTGTTCATGAAATATTTAGTGTGTGCGTGTGTGTGTTGTAATGCTATTGTGTTATGGTTATTATTAGGAGCAAAGTTGGATATTTCAAGAATTATAGCTGGAGAAAACATCTTGTAGGGTATGTTTTAGAGTTGGATTTAGAAGATAATGGAAGAAAGAAAAAAATTTCATTTCTAATAAATATTATCTAATTTGATAATTTTTTAAAATAAAATAATATATTTAATTCTCTTAATTTAAAAATAAAAAGATATTTTATTTTTTTTCCACTAAAACTTTACTTCTAAACATAGGCTTAGTATTTAAAATAATTAAAAAAAATCCAAGATGTTTAGAAACTTGAGAGATGAAAACTTATTCGATGAGCACTACGCACTATACCGCTTGTTACTATTGCATTAATCTTTTTTTAGGGAAACATCTTTTAAGTCTGAAGTCTTTTTTAGCCTAAAAAATTACGAGTTCAACTATCACTGTTAGTATAAACTATGAATTAATCAAAAATTATACTCAAGGTGATTTTTAAGATAATTATTATAAAAATTAACAAACTTATTATAAATGATGATTTGTAATTAGATAATAATATAAAAAAATTATATTGTATATTTTAATTTAATTAAAAAATATTTACTATTCTTTCAATTGTGGTCTATGTATGTCCCTCCTTCAATTATCCTAGTCTTTTTCATTACCACTTTGCACGTGGATCAATTGACGTAAAATTGTTTTGATTTATCTAATGATTTCAAGTTTAAGCCTATGTAGTTGCGTTAAATATTTAGAAAAAAACTTTGCTGCCATAGTAATATTATCTGGCTCAAACAAAATTACATCTAATAAAAGATACCTATGATCGCCTAAAAAACAAGTCATTTCCTTTCCATATTCGTAAATTTTTATTTATGTGAAAGGAAGACAGATGACAGATCATTAAATCGGTGCAGCCTCGTGGCTTGTGGGATTTTCTAGGCTTTCCGTCCAGAGTTAATGTCATTTTTGAAAAATAATAATTTTGCAAACGGATAACCCATTTGAAAATGGGCCACCTTTCTTGGAATTTTACCAAGGTAAGGTAGCAAAGGAACCTGCACCAAAAACTTTAAGCTTTATCAAGCTTGAGTGAGTAAGGGTCTATTTGGAATAGCAACTAAAATTAAATTATTATAATAATTGATTATGTGTATAATCAATTATTGTTATAATTGATTATAATCAAAGTCAATTTTTGTTTGGGTAAGTTTGCTAAAAAGTGATTTAAAATAATTAAATTCATTTGAATACAACAAAAATATTAGCTTTTACATAATAAATTACGAAAAAGGGTAGAAGTTATTGATTAAAAAACTGAAAGAGGAAAAAGTTGTTGAAAAATTTGGGAGTAATTTGGGCATTAGATTTTTAAAGGAAACAAAAAAAAAACTATTGAGAAATAATCATAAGCTACAAAAGTGTAGATGCAAGATTTTAGCTTATTTCTTAGGAAAAAAAAGGTTTTTACAAATGTCAGCTAATGTGCCAAACATACTGATTGTTTTTCAAATAGCTTTTTTTCAAAAAAAAAAACTAAAATGGTGAATTTTAAGCTGTCCCAAAAATACTCTAAGAGTGTAAAAGGAATGAATTAGATGAATTTTGAACTGAATTACAATGGATGAATTAAAAATAAATTATGAACCCAATGAGGCCCCGAGAGGAGAAAAGTTGCAAGCACACCATAGTATTTTAGTCATGAGTTATACATCATTTTTATCATTAATGCGAGAAGGTTCAGAGTTTGCACACTGAAAGAACATGGCTAAAGCATCTGATACTAGATGAAGGGCACATTCCTAGAAGCACTAAATCAAAGGTTTGATGAAAGTGGAAATAGATCTAAGAATGCTACTTTTCGATACATTATTTAAGAACAACTACTGTGAACACTTTAACACACTTTGCTTGGTAAGACCAAAGTTTATTTACCAAGTGCTGAATGAATTGGACCCAAATTACAAAACAACTACTATGAACACTTTAACATACTTTGCTTGGCAAGACCAAAGTTTATTTACCAAGTGTTGAATGAATTGGACCCCAAGTACAGAAGGAAAGGCAAAACGGCAAAGAAGGCAAGCCATTTACTAGACTCACGATCTACAAAATTATTCTTGTATAACATTGCTAAGAAAATTGACTCAAGTATTGGAAAAGAGAGGATCAAGTATTTTCAACTATTAGAAAATTCTTAGATGACATTAAGTCCTAAACCCTCTACAATATGGAATTTTCAAAGCTTGTAAACAATCCTTATTTGAGGTATTTCGAAAACAAGCCACACCTTTTAAGTGTCAAAGATGACATAAGAGTAAAATCTTGAGAAATTACAAAGCATCAAATACCTGCAGAAATATTGATTAAGTGTAATTAATTAATTATCATGACTGATTTCAATCTTATTTAGCAACATACATAATTGTAACTGTAATTAATTAATTAATGCTACTCTAATGAGAAATCCATGAAAAGTAGAATCTACAACCAAAGAACTATTATTGTCAAGAGATGTATATCCCTTTGCTTTTCATTTCTTAAACTATGTCAGTGATTTTAGCTTTTGGTTGACTATGTTAAATAACTAATATAATTGTTACCCACCAGTTGGTGTATATTAACACATCAAGCCAACTGAAAACAAACTATAAAATTATCAGATACAAACCAATATAAAATCAAGTGATGAATATCATGAACCAACTTTTCACACTTGCTCACCATTTTTGCAAGATCAATTCAAACATTGTTAATAATATGTGGTTTCCAAATCCAATTCAAGCTAAAACATTACCTGGTACAAAACATAAGAACTAGACAAACCTTTTTAGGAAGGTACTTAAATGTCACCTTCTTCTGTCTTGCTTCATAGATATTATGTTGTGAGAATATCTAGGATTCCACACTAGCACAAACAACATATATGCCTCAGTTGCACTTTTCCAAACCTAACACGAGGCTGTTTAATCACCCTCGCGCACCTATCACCAACATGCGAGGGATCAACCCCAAAGAGAATGATTTTGTCATGCTAAGAGAAGTGACACCAGTAGAATTTCTTTCTTTCAATAGTAATTTGTAGTTTTGGGCTTTTGCCCTTCTTTATCAGCAAAAAAATTTATTTATCCAATAATAAATCACAAACTAATCCAACCAATTCATTAATTATTATTTTTATAATTAGAATGATTGATTTGAATGTTGAATTTATACATGAATGGTAAGTAGATAAGTGGAATGAATTGTTACCCTCTATTACTTACGAGAAAAAGTTTGTGTGGCTGCCTAAAATCCAAAACTGTAAAATGAAAACAATAATAATGACTTCATATACTATGCAAGAAGATAGTTAGATAAACCATACATAGAAAACATACATAATATTACATATTTGTTAGACAAAATAAAAAGGTGATGAACATATGTACTAAGTCCTAGTTCGAGATGCAGCTGAAGGCTCCAAAATAGGGTCTTGGTTGCCTCTGCTCCAATCCTGCTACTGCATGGTGGCTCTGAGAAGGTAAAGAGGGTGGCAGATCCTAAATCTTTGACGGTGATACACCCTCAGTGGCGCTTTGTATACTACATTATCAAGCCAAAACACAAAAATAGAAAGGGATAGAAAAAGTCTAAAGTTGCCCTCAATCTTGAAGTTATCAAAGAGAAACAGCAGAGTAAGCAGTCCACAGTAAAGTGACATATTAGAGGAATAGAGGTTAACCCTCCACCTCTCTTCCCTATAACACTGCATCTCAAGGTCGATAAGGTTCACAGAACTCCCCATCTATAAATAAAACAAACACATGTACCAATGTGTGGAGCTCGGTGAAACTTATATAAAAAGGCAGAACAAACAAGGTGGTTCTAGCTTGCTATTGATGTGGGTGCCCAACAACCTGCACTTTCATGCACTTTTATTGGTGTTGACATGCTTTTTAGTATGGGAAAGTGTGTTTTGGGCCCAACAGATGAGACAAAAAAAAAAAAGAAGAGAAACACTACACCCTCAAATGACTCAACAAATATCATGGCCTGCGTCGTTGAATATCTATTGTTCAGTAACTACTCTTCTCTTAAATGTTAGACGAGAAATTCTACTATACCCCTATAAATTTTAGGGTTTTGGAACAGTAGTTTTTTTTTTTGGACCAATAGTTATTAAATAGTTGTCATGTCATTATTTTGCTATCTAGTAATGAAATTATTACATATTTCAATTTAGTCATTAATTAATTAAAATTTTTTCTTTAAAATTTAATATTATAATTATTTTAGTTTAAAAAATCTGATTATTGTTTTAAATATATTTTAATCTTTGTGAAGCCTAATTTCCTTTGCCTTTCTCCGTGAAACTTTTCTTCCATTCATACATTGGACAAGGTTCCTTTTGTTTTCTTAACGATGAATGTCTATCTGAATAGGTGTTATTATCTAGTGAAACGTCAATAGATTGGAGATTGATCACAAGTTGGCCCACCCAGCAGCACTACCATTGTTCATTCTTTCTCTTTCGCCAAACCACACCCTGCAACATTGCCAACCTTTTACTTCACGAGCTCCATCATCACCTTTATGCCATGTGCCTTGTGTGGATTTTGTAGTAGGATTTTGGGGTGCATTCAAGACGGTTTTGTGTGGCTCGACAATGGGAGGGCTTCGTAATGTCCTAGCTAGCTAAGGATAAAACATATATCCAAGTTATTTTGATGAACAATTAGTGTGTAGTGTCAAATAATGCAAGGGTTCAATGCTCGATCCACCATTTGACTCAAAAGTTGTAGGAGACCTCTCAATTAAAGTTTAGCTAGCAATCAGAGGAGCACGTTACAACAACTACGTCACAGGTTTTATTTACTTATTGGCTGTAATTTACAAATACCTTATAAACAAAACATAAGATTGATTTTGACATGATTGCAATCATAAAACAAAGTGTTTACATAAAAAAAGTACAAAACCATCAAAAGAATCAAATTTCTAGGGTATGTGCAAAAATATATATAAAACAAAACATCATATTGAAAAGAAACGGAAATAAAGTGAATATTCATGGTCTTTGAGAATCTTTGTAGCACCAACAAGCATAGTCGCACGAGCATCATGACTACATGTGTGCATCTTTCCAGGTACTTTACTCTTATGCTTCCACTCCATTAATTCCTATGTTGTGTTGTGAAATGGCAGGAATGGAGAATTAGTTGATACTGGGGAAGCTTGGAGAATTAGGGCATATATAGTATACTCTTTAAAGTGTCTTGTATACTCTTTGCTTGTGCAGTTTTTCCTTTGAAAGTGTAATGTAGTGGTTGGTTGGTCATCTTCTTGATATAGTTTGTTGTATGCTAATGATATTAAACCAGTGAGACCTTTCTTCATGCTTCACTTTTATATTTTCGTCTAAAAGATCTCCATTTCTCAATGTCATTATTTTATATGTATGCTGTTAATTTTTTTTCCTGTCTAAGTTTAACTACATGGTTCATGTAACACTTAGTCGCTTTCAGGATCAGTGACTGTCCCCATAAACCAACACAAGACTTTTCAGCGTGTTTTGTTCTCATTCACACGCTTCCTGGGAAACTTCCCAGGAGGTCACCCATCCTAGAATTGCTTCAAGTCAAGCACGCTTAACTATAGAGTTTTTAAGTGATAGGCTACCAAAAAGTATATGCATCTTGTTGGTATAGGTAATACTTATTAATTCCTTTAAGCTATCCTCAACAGTACAATCCCATACCTGCACAACCTCTGGATCCCTCTCATTCTGGTGTGTATTCGATTCATTCATGTACCCTTCCCGCTAGAAGCCTGCCAGGAGCCGCTCCTTGTTCGTGCACTATCTCTTTTGCACTGGCGATCACTTCCTGCCCTCGTCAGCACCCGAGATGTTACATGCCCACCAGTTTCCACTTGGTTCGTCCTCGAACCACGCTGTATTGGGAGAGAGGCCTGCTCTGATACCACTTTGTAACACCTAGCTGCTTTCAGGATCAGTGACTATCCCCACAAACCAACATAAGACTTTTCAGCATGCTTTGTCCTCACTCACATGCTTCCTAGGAAACTTCTCAAGAGGTCACCCGTCCTAAAATTGTTCCAAGTCAAGCACACTTAACTATGGAGTTCTTAAGTAATAAGCTACCGAAAAGTAAATGCATCTTGTTGGTATAGATAGTACTTATTAATTCCTTTAAGTTATCCTCAACTGTATAGTCTCATACCTACACAACCTTTAGATCTCTCTCATTCCGGTGTGTATTTGATTCATTCATGTACCCCTCCTACTAGAAGCCTACCAGGAGCTGCTCCTTGTCCACGCACTATCTCTTTTCCACTAGCAATCACTCCCCGCCCTCGTCAGTGCTCGGGATGTTACAGTTCATATCTCCTATATAATGTTACAAGCATACATCATGAATGGTATGCTATTTTTCATGTTTCTTTCATTTGATATATCAAATGAGAGAATTTTTTTTATCATTCATGATATGGACAACAAGATTAAAGCCCATTACATCTATAACCTATTCATATTGACACTAGAAAATAAAATAATTATTTGAAGAACCAACTTCTATACTTAGAGAAGTAATTTCTTTTTATAAAAGGCAGATAAGAAAAGGCAAAGTTTTTAGAATTACATGACTTTGTTTTCAAAATCGTTCCATATGCCCCTTCTCCAAACTTCCCCAGTATCAAATAATTCTCCATTCCTTCATTTCACAACAACTTATTTAACAACCATAACACGGGAATTGGTGGAATGGGAGCACAAAAGTAAAGTATCTGGAAAGATGCACGCATGTGGTCATGATCGCTCATGTACCATCCTCTTCTTAGTGCTGTAAAGATTCTCAAAGAGCATGAAAAGAAATACAAGTTTGACTTGTTATATTGGCTTTTATTTCTGCTTCCTTTCAATATGATGTTTTGCTTTATGTTTTTGTGGATAGTGCTATTATAATCTCAGTTTAAAATATGTGGTCCCTACTCATTGTTGTGAAGTTTGCCATATACTCAAGAAGTTAGGCCCTCTTAATGATTTTATCCCTTCTTTTTTGGAAACTTTTTATTTTATGATTCTAGTCATGTTAAAATCAAACATATATTCTATTTATAAGGTATTTGTAAATTACAATCAAATAATGACTGTCATAGTTACCTCCTATTTTAAAAATCAATCAATCATATAGTATATATCTTAAATCTATCTTATTGGAAGCCTTGCAATTCTTTCCTTTTAAGCTATAAACTAAGATGCATTTGTTTTCGTAATTTGTTTTTCTTGATTTTTCAAAGCACAAAAAATAGTATTGATTTAGTGATAAGTGATACCAACTTCATCAGTCACATTTTCTTATTCGCTTTTCTTTAATGTCACTGCAAACAAGGATACTGCAACTGCAAGTCAAAGTCTTTACCCATTACACCGTTGTAAAACTCTTCACCTGGTTTGAGGCAACTTTATCCTTCAACCAGAGTTTTGATTTTTTTTTCTTATGACATGATGTTATATTTTTCCCTTCCCATGTAATAAATGTGTTTTCCTTGCGTGTGAAATGAAATCACAAAGCTTAACTCCATGGCGATCTATTATACTAACTATTACCAACTTATATCATTTGGACTAAAATTATTTAGATTCAAATTCAAATAGATATAACTATATTATTATAATTAAAAGTTCGAAGAGATACATTAGATATAAATTATAATCAAAATTTATCAAATAAAGATGAAGATTTATTTTATAAATAAAGGATTTCCAACTAATATTACATTCACCTATTTCTTTCTCTTCTCTCCCTTTCATCATTCATAGTTCTTCTTTTTGCTTCCAAATAGTTCTCTTGACAAAGACAATGTCCCATCATAAATTATTTGAGATAGTCTCTTGGTTAAGTTCAAAAGCTATTTACAAGTTTAGTTCTACTAGCAAGTTATTCTCAAATTCTCCAAAGGAAACATATTTTTCATCAAAACAGGCACAAAACGCATTGTTAAGGGATGACACATGTTTCTTCATTCAACTAGATATCATTCATTGGTACAATGGCTAGATTGAATTACACCCTTTACCTAGGGAGGAGCTGTCATCTAGGGTATCCAATGATGTTCTAGGATTCTTGACTAACTCAGCCAAAGTTTTGAATTCAAGCAATGGCTTGATTCTTTGTCACGCTATGAGTCAAAAAGAAATAGAACTCTTTATTAGCAACCCAACAACACAATCTTGGTTACCCATTCCTACCCTTGAGAATTTGTAGAAAAGTATTAATGCTTATATCAAAATTGGTTTTGAATGTAACTCAAATGGTTTCATGGTGTTTCTTTTTTATGATAATTCAGTTGATTGGTCTTCTTCATATATGGATTGCAATGTTTACTTGTCCAAGGAAGGTGTATGGAAAACAAGGGAAGAAAAATTTTTCACTGGTGGTAGGAAATTGAGATTTGACATGCCTATGAATCACGATGGAGCAATCCACTTCATCTCAGATTGTTTTCCTTACTTAAACAAAAAAAAAAACCCTTATTTCAGGTCATACATCATGTCATACAATTTTGAGAATGAAAAATCAATAATGTTAAAAGTACCCAAGGAAGCAAGAAAGGATTCTCATGACCATTGTTGGTACATGGGAATTTTTAAATGGGGAAAAGTCACTAATTCAAATCAATCCATTTCTTTGGTGATATTGAGAAAGCATGTGTTCACCGTATAGGTTTTGACAAATTATGAATCAAGTTTGTGGAGAAGGGTTTTGAAAGTAAGAATGAAAGCAATGGTGTTAATGGAGTAGGATCCTATTATAAAGGGTTTTTCTATTTTAAATGGTGATCTTTTGGTCTTTACTACAAAGAAGAACATCTATGGCTATGGTTTGACTAATATGAGAATTTAGGAAATATGTGAACATGGATGTGAATCCAATGTTAGCTCTACTTCATGCTCAAACACATTGCGTGCATATGGTGTTGGAGTTGAAACTTTGCGTCTTCCGTCACACATGTAGTACTATTAGTTACTTTGTTACTTTCACTTTTGGTGTATTTGAAGGATCCTTTACAGTGATAATGTGACTTTGTTAATTTTACTTTTAATGCTTTGCTACTTTACATGTGTGCATAGTTCTGAATTTTCATTGGTCTTGATGATTTAACTATTTGTTTCTTATGAACTCTTTTTAAGGAGTTGCGTTAATATTTTGACATAACTAATCAATACTAATTGCAATAGTGCTACTCCTTCCAATCACATCCAACAGATAATAAATAAGTTTAAATTATTTATGTACACAACAAATACAAGTCCAGACAAATACCTTATACTACATTTGAGAGAAACTACTATGGTTGGACATCCTTTCCACTTAAAACAAGAATATTACAATTTTAATCAAGTGACTTATAAAATAAAATATCAACTTTACTCCTTAAATACACTTTCCAATAGCAATGAATAAAATTATTGGTTTGACCATTATTTTTCATGACTTCTTAAAGCAATCTAAACACAAGATGTGTCATTATTACCAACTGGCAGCCAATGATAATATTGAAACAATATATTTTAAAGTTTAACATACAAATGAAATGACATACTAGAACAAAGAAAAGGTTATCAATTAGAATGACTTTGGTTTTGTACATTACTATGATTCTGGTTTTGGTAAGATCTACATATGACATCGTAACATTAATAATTTATTCAATTAGTAAAATAGAGACAAAAGAACCACCCATCAATAAATACTTGTACCACAAGATAATTGATGTTATAAGCTCCACGATTAGTTTTTTTCTCTTTCTTAGCACTTATTTCTTGTCAAATGCTTAAGAATACTAGTATTAGAAGAATTATACCAAAACACTGCATTAAAGTTATTGAAGATGAATTTGCATTCAAATAGGCCCCAGCTAAGGTTTTCTACATGAAATTCTTGAAGATAAAAAATAGTCAATAATTCAAAATATCACATTTGGCACATGTAATGTATATATTTTGTAATTTGTAACAACAATCTTATATTCTTTGGTGATGGTTTACTTTATATTTTGGTGGTTATGGTGTACTTCTTGGAATGGGAGGCAAAGTCAGAGTTTGAAAAATCTATAATAATACAAAAGAACAAAACATATAAATATCTGATCAAATAGAACAACAATCAGGTAGGAACATAGTTACAGAATTGTCTCATAGGTGAGAATAATGAAGGAATACATTCATATTTCTTATACTTACTCCGGCAAAGGGAATGGACTTTGGACAATAGATAAGCACAATCATATTTTTTTGTTTTGAAACAAATTGATTTCAATTAAACAAGGTAACTCAAAGAATGGTAAAAATTTGTGTTAACACATCATCATTTTGCCAAGGCCAGCCATTGATCAATCCATTCATATTAGTGGGTTACAGCTATCCTTTACAAAACTATGAAAATAGTAAACAAAATGAAAACAAAATAGCATTTTGTAATTATTAGTGAAACACATCAACTAAAAATGAAATCAGATAACAAACTAAACGACCTCTTACTTTTTGGCTTTTTGCCTTGGTTTTTTCATTTGACAAGTATATTGCACTTTTTACAAAACATGATTTTTGTTTCACACATCATACTAAACAATATCCTCTATGTAATGCTTGAATGGTTGATTTCACATCACTTTTTATCAACTAGGTTTTAGAAACATAAGAATCAAAGAAAAACTGTCACATATCACCACACCATTCATAATATGAGCAATTTGCAACAGAAAACACATCAAACATGCAACAATTGGCTAACAAAACTAATTCAAGTTGGACTCACCTTAACAAGCTTCATAACAACTTTATAATTTATTTCACCATGCTTTACAATCCTAACAGCATTACTTATCTACTTATCGAAAATATGTAGCCATCAACATTAATGAGAAAATTAAACTTTGTATTTGCTTCCCCAATACAATACACCAAGCCTTGACAACAGTCAAGTAGTTGCATTATAAAGATGTTAAGTGTAAGTCACTTGTTAGTCATAGATCAAACAAGTAAGTGATTTCAGAATGCATCAACAAAATAGGTAATTATCAATGATATTGTAGAACACAAAGATAACACAAGAAGGGGGGTTGAATTGTGTTATATCAAATTTTTGCAATTCTTTTGTTAACGACGTATTGTCTAAAATAAGATCAAAAATATTTTCAAAAATATTTTAAAAGACAAACGAAAACTGAACGAAAAAACCGGAAAGCACACAGAAATTATACTGGTTTGTCTCACCCTAGAGACTACGTCCAGTTCTTGGCAACAACCAAGTTTCACTAACTCTCACAAGTTACAAGTATTCTTTCTGCAAACCTCTTCAGGCTCAACCCAAATAGTCTTTCACTTGTCTCTCCAAGCAAACACCCAAGTATTCTTTAAATCAAAGCCTCTTCAGGCTTCCAGCAATCTCGTTAAGAAAAAGGTTTACGTGTGAGTTTACCTCATTGGGTTTAATGTCTTATCAGACGAATATACAATGAAATACAAAAAGAATTTTACAAAGAGTTTAGAAGAGCTTTTTCTTTTCTTAAAGCAGGTATGAATTTTTAGAATCAGCAGCAATTATATCAACAACAATTATGATCACAACAGCTGCTCGAAGGAGGCCTCTTCTTCTATTTATAAGCTTCTTCAAAAGTATCCGTTGAGTGTTTTGCAGAAGACAACCTTTGTCTGATGAAGAGAGTCGTTGGATCATTAAATACAGCATTTAATGCTTTTTACCAACTTGTCATATGATAAGATAAAGCAGTCTACTTATCTTTTCTATTGTTGTACTTAATCTGTAGTAGTTGTCATGTCCACTTTCCCATTCTGACATTCGCACATATATTCTTTCTTTTTCGCTGACTTTCCTTGAGAGTAGGTATATAGGCTTTATACGTTTCGAGGTAGCTTACGCTCTGATTGATGTGCAGATCATTTTAGAACATTGTCATCATCTGTAAGACTTGTTGGTTATGAAGTTTATTCAATCAAAAGATAAGACGATATTCAATTTTAAAAACGTCAGACAATTGCATGCGAACGAATGATCAAACGATTATGTGAGGACATATATAATTGTAACTGTTTGTTATTATCAAAAACATTTAAGGGTTATAAATTTGTCCTTTGTCTTAACAGATATGAAGTAAATCATAAAGAAAATAATATGCACAATAACAATACCAGGACCTATTGAATTAGAAATAACCAAAACAAAAAAGTCTAATAAGTAAGACAATAAGGGTTAACAAGTTTACTGATTTCATGAGGGGTTAACCTTGTAGGAGTTGTTTCATTTCCCTTTTCATAAGCTTTCAATTCGTCAAGCTTTTTGTCCTACAAATACATCCTGACTAACTGAAAGCAACAATATTAATTGCTTCTTCAATTGACATTCTACTATGGTAGCGCCTGTCCAACATTGACAATGAAAAATAAGAGCCATAACCAAAAGTCCCCTTTTGTAAGCTTGTAAAGTGTTGTAATGTAATCAATATAGTATCGTCTCTTTGTCACAACCAACAAGAAAGATGTTTACAAAGTATGAGCTCTAAAGAAACCCAAACTAATATCACCACTTTTTTGAGCCGTTAAATGAATCATTAATGTATAGTTTAAGCATGCTAAAGACATATTTAAAGGATGGCAGAATGAAACAGAAGAGAAGCAAATTTTGTGTCAAGAATTTAATGAACTTCCATTATAAAAATATATATATAAGAATTAATTCATGTAAATTGGTGTGGATAGAAAGTAAACACCATGACAAGGAACAATGTTCAGTTGAACTAAAGAGTAATAAAAAAAAGTGATAATCTAAGTGCTAGTCAATATGATTCTAAGAATCTTTATATTTCCACTGAAAAAAGCCTTCACGAGTCTTGTAATTCGTTGCTTGCAACCGAATAAGGATGAGTAAGAATTAAGTTGGAAAGATACTAAAAACTAGAAAAATGGTTAGTTAGGAGACATCCAAAGCTTTTAAGGAGTTGCATCAATATTTAGACATAACTAATCAATTTTAAATGCAATACTGGTACTCCCCAACATACCCAAAAGATAATAGATAAGGTTAAATTATTTATGTATACAACAAATACATTTCTAGACAAATACCTTGTACTACATTTTGAAGGAGCTACTGTTGCTAGACATCCTTTACACCTAAAAAAGAATATTACAATTTTAACACCATTAACAAGTGACTTACAAAACAAAATGCTAACTTTACTTCTTAAATACACTTTATAATAACAATGATTAAAACCTACTGGTTTGACCACTTTTTTTCATGACTTCTTGAAGCAATCCAAAACAAGATGTGTCATTATTACCAACTAATAGTCCATGATAATACTGAACACAATATAGTTTAAAGTTTAACATACAAATGAAATGACACATAAGAAACAAAGAAAAGGTCATCAAAGTTAAAATCTCATAAGCAAATTAACAACTTAAGGTGCTTATGATAAAATAGGAACTTGGGTATTATGATGACAAACAGGAAATTCACCAAAGTTAGGTAAGTTCAACAATCTTTGGCTCGAAGTAGCATACCCATATGTTGGGAATTGCATTGGGGATACCATAGGCTGCATTGGGGGTACCATAAGTTGTACCTTAGGCTATATTAGGGGTACTATAGGCTGTAATGGGGGAAACATAGGTTGCACTTAGGACATAATAAGGTGACCTCCACTGGAACAAACAACTTGTTTGATTATCTAATAAAAGATAAATCCAAATAATCAAATTATTATAATAAAAATAGTCACATATCAATTATTTAATTAAATAAAAATATTACACATTGCCAAGCCATGTACATAACCATTTCTCAACATGCACATTGCTACAATCCTGTATTTATATGGGCATTATCTGAATTTTGTATCAATTCTTTTGCTTTCTTTTGCTTCCAATTACAGCAACCAATAACTTTCCCTTTCCTTTTCTATAGAAATACAACAATATTACTTAAAATCAAAGACAAAAATAATGAATTTGAAATAAAAATAAACTTAATTTACTTTATCATTATGGCTTTTAGGGTTAGTTGACAAAACATTATCCTGACCCTTGTTTACATCAGATGTCATTATTTTTGTATCCTACAAAATCAAAGAAATTCATCTCATTTCCTGCACAATTGAAAAAGATAACCATTTAAAATAAAATTATAATTATCATTTAGAAGAAACTTACACTATATTCAGAAGACTCTAAATGAGATAATTGATCATCATCCATACTCTTGTCATCTGTACCAACATGCATTGGACATGTCTTAACATTGTGTTTTGTGCTAGTACAATTTGAACAATGTCTTGACCTTTTTATACCAATCTTGTTCTTCTTTAGAGGACCTTTAGTCTTGACCATAGCGGGATCACAAAAGTGCTTTATAGATGAGTTTTGTGTACCAATAGGCTCCTCTAACTTCTCATATTTATCAGTGAGCTTCATTATGTCATCCATGGCCTTATTGTAGTGTCCTTTCTTTTTTGCAAATACCTTGCAAAATCTAGTACAAGCACCACAATAGGCCTCAAATCAAGCAAGCTCCATCACATTAGAATCTACTTCCTCTAATGAATCTGATGACACAAAAGCAATATTAGCATTCTTCGTCCACCATGCTAAAATCAAACTACTTGATATATGGTCTACATGCTCCACTTTCACAACAAAAAATATGCGAATATGGAATACCACGAGACTCAAAACGTCTACATGCACAGTTAAATATTGACTTTGAAGTATCATAGATAACTTTCCTTTCAATACTAGGACCACAACAATACTTGGTTAATTTAAACATCAACTAATCTTTATGTACCACTCGATCGATAATAATTAACGCACCAAATAATACAATATGCTCTTTAACTTCTTTAAAAATCTCTGTCATGTAGATTTTTGCAACATCTTTCTTAAGCCTATGAAGAGATGTGGTCAAGACAGGTTTTGAATATAGAGACTTAAAATCAGCTGCCAATTCATTGTTTCTGTATTCTCTCAAAGCCTACTCAAAATTATGCATAAATTCAAAAATGTTGCATTTCTTCCTATGTCTTTATGATTGAATTAATAGTTTCACATTGAGATGTGGTATATATACGGCCAAAGAACATATCACGAAAGTATGCAATAGCCCAAAATGATTTGTGCTCATAGGTTTTAGAAACACATTCATTCACCACAAGTCCATACTTCTCAACCATCTTTATCCAAAAATCTTCAAATTCTTTTGGGGTGAAATTTGAGTACATTGCTTTCTTGAAATCCTCCAAAAATGGAGAACTCTTAACATTTTCAAATGCATTTTTATGTAGGTGCTAAGCACATAGTTGATGGCATGCATCTAGAAAAACTTGTTTTATAACCTCCCTCATAGCCCCATCCCCATCTGCACAACCACTTTAGGATGTTTATTTCTCATTGCTTCTGAAAATGATTTTAAGACCCACTTATATGTCTCAATTCTTTCATTTGACACTAAAGCACAACCAAATATGATGATTTGTGAGTAGTGATTGCAATCGAAGAAAATTACTAGAGGATAGTTGTATTTGTTCTTCTTGAACGTCATGTCAAATGCAAGAACATAACTAAAACATAGAAAATTAGATATGCTGCATCCATTTGCCCAAGAAAGCTGCTTTAATTTACCATCACTAATAGTTGAAAATTTTGCATATAACATGGGATCATTGTCTACTTTTCCACGAGATAACTTAAGGCAGCAACAACATCCCTATATAATCTCACCACGAATTTGGCTATCAAATAGTTGTATAAATCTTTTTTTGTAAAACCAACACCACCATATCCACCTCTTTAAGCCACCATGTACCCCATTATATGACAAGTTCTAATACCATACGATTATAGGTTATCAACCTGAACTTTATCTGCATACGTCACTCCATCTTAAAGAGGTTAGTTCATGGTTATAGGCATCTTCAAAATATGCCACTACCCATCTTGATCTCTTCACCTTATAGTGTACACAAAGCCTAGCCTAACAATTATTTCGGGTGATATGTTTATGATCTCTTCTCAATTCTTCTTTATTGCATACAAATTGTCGCATAATCACTTTTCCTTTAGCATTACGATTCACTTCATCTCTCCTTATCACAAAACCATGACATTTTGCATATTTCTTGTAAAAGTCATATGCTTCCTCTTCACTACCAACTCTAGCCCTCGTATCTCATCACCCGTTAAGTTTGTAATCCTTTTAAATTTACCATCTCCTACATCCATATTTACACTCTCATTCTGATCACGTTGCATATTATGATCTACACTATCACTTTCATCACAAGAAATAGAACACTTAACATCTCCATCATCACCTAAGTTAACATCTAACAAATCATCAAAGTTATCCATCTGTATAGTAACCGACATAGAGGTAAAAACACATTATTATCTAATTAAAGAGATAGACTTAATTGCTATAGCAAATTGTAATCCACTTGGTGGGAGCAAATTGAGTTCATAATTGCTAATAGAATACATTACACTAACATCCCTAAGATTTTTTTGGATTGCACACGTTACCCTTCATTTTTCTATCCCTACACTAACTCCTATATTGTTTGAAAAATATTATACTAACATCCCTTATACATTATACTAACCCTCCTCAATTGTTGGAAAAACATTACATCGTGTATCCTTATAAGGAAGGTTGTTGTAAACGTTAAAAAAATAAGGAAATTATGTGCAATCTGAATAAATCTCAGGGGGCATCAATGTAATTTACTCTTGCTAATATGAAGCATAGAATTAAGGTGAGTAAAAAATTAACATATTAACATAAAAATTATTATTAATATTAGCAATATCAAAAATTAATCCAACATAATAGTCAATCCCAAATAGTGGTACAGATCATTAGCCCTAAAAAATGCTATAGCAAAATGGCCGCTATTTTGAACCCTAAATCCTAAACATAAATTTATTGCACACATGTATATTTGCTGAAAAATAAAGAAAAGAATACCTAAAATTAAAGACATTCATAATTAATGATTAGAACTTAAGAGTTTGATAACTAAACACATATGTTGTTGATGAACCATTGTTTTTGACAAGTTTTTTAGAAAGATTGTTGATAACCAAACTTAGACTTTGTTCATGTAAATGATTTTCATTATGTTCTTAATTGACTTAGAAAACAAACTATTGTTATCACAAAAAACATGTTATTAGATACCTTAGTAGGCATTGAATCAGTTACTAACAGAAATAAATAATGATAAAAGACATCACCATTTTTTAAACTATAACCCTATATCTTTGTTAAATTCATTAATAGTCATACATATTTAACACCCCATTTAATCACATTCTCTTAGTTTAATATGATTGTAAGACCACATCCTTAGTCTTAGCAATGTTCTAATGATTATTTTGACTATAGCCACTAGCAATATCATCCAACTTTATGACATGTGGAAAAAGAAATTGCGTAAGCTAGTTGGATGGAATTTCTATCAAGATGAAAGAAGGAATTGATCCTTCTATTTTCAAAAGGGGTGTCATACTATTATAGAACACTACAACATTAAATTGATGTGGTTAAATAAGCTAAAGGGGAGAATTTAAATTGAAGTAACATAGAAATAGAAAAATATTAAAAAGAATAATGGAATAACATAGGCTATTGATCATATCAAATATAAAGTTACGAACAAGATTTTATCAAATAAAAAGACAGGGATATTTATCACCAAATATGTATGTGTAAGAAATGTTTTTTCATTCTCAACACTCACAACAAAAATTACAAAAGATCTAAAAGCCACTAACCCAAAAAATGGTTGTATTTTGGGTTAAGAGGTCAAGTACTTGAAGGGGTTACCACTCAATTTCAAAGAGGATAATCAAAAATTAAGTTAGAAATGTAAGTTTTCAAACTATGTATCCAAAATAGAGTAGAATGCAATTCAGACAACAAATAAAACCAAAAACCCATGCCAGAAAACACATGGGCTTCTCACCTTCACTTGTTCACACCATTGAAAGTTTATCTTTCTCTAAGAACCCAACAGAAACAAAGCAAATAAAGGGTTGATTAAGCAAATATGGTAAACCCCAGAGAAAAAAAATGATTAACTTTTACTTTGGGGACAAAGAAACCAGGCACCTACCGTGAAGGTGATGGCGGAGCTTGTGGAGTAAAAGGTTGGCGGTGTTGCGGGACATGGTTTGGTAGAGGAGAAAGAACAAGTAATGCTGGTGCTGTTAGGTGTGGCAACTTGCAATTAATCTCCAATCTATTGAAGTTTCACGCAATGGAGAACAAGAAAATAAATTAGGGTTTAGAAGGATTAAAAAATATTTAAAACAATAATCAAATTTTTGAACGAAAACGAACAATGGTAGTGCTGCTGGGTGTGCCAACTTGTGATCAATCTCTAATTTGTTGAAGTTTCACACAATGGAGAAAAAGATAAGAGGGTTCAACAACGATGGAGAAAAAGAGAAAAGGGTTCAAAAGGATTAAAAAATATTTAAAACAATTCGCAGATTCTTTAAATTAAAATAATTATAATTTTAAATTTAAAAGAAAAATAAATTTTAATTAATTAAGGACCAAATGGAAATAAACAAAATTTTCTACACTAGATAGCAAAATAGATGACATGACAATTATTCACCAAAAAAAAAAGATGACATGGCAATTTTATTAATGTAAAAACTAACTGTTCCAAAACACCACAATTTATCAGGGTACCATAGTAACTCTCAATTTAGAAAGGCATTGGATACTAGAACCATATTCGTTTTCTTTTTAGTATTATATACATACATACATATATAAATGTACACACACACATATATATATAAGCTCTTCTATGTATAGTTATGTCTTGCTTATTCTATTATATAATTTGCAGAGAATTTGTTTGACAAAATAATATTTGCAGTCTACTTTCTATTCTTTAATAATATAAATACATATAATATTCTATTAATGATTTTCATGATTCGAAGTAAACAATTTTTTCTAAACAATAAATTTTTCGTATATTTTTCTCATATTTTAATTTGATATTTTTAAAAGTATAATTACACATAACATTCTTAAAATTTCATGTTTATGTTATTCCTTTTTTTTTCTGACTATGCCTAAATGCATGTCAATTCCCCACTTATCATTCATCTATTAGCCCAATTTGTGCGTCACTACTCACTGAATATCTATTTCTCTTAATTCTTGTTTCCTTCCTGTTCCTGTTAATGAAATAGATGTAAATGATTTAATTTAATTTCCCTTTGGCTGGCAACTCATGCGTTCCTCAACATTAATTTCTGAATGCATTCCCCCATTTGGGCCCTTCCATATTGTGTCTAACGGGATTTGGTCGTTGCCAAATTGGCCCATTTGATTGAGTTAGTTTTATTTAACAATTCATCCAAAGGCTGAAATGTTAAGTTGAATAGCATCCGTTGGATCAAGCCTAAACATGATATTTCCCTTGGGTTTGTTATTCTCACGCTTTTTTTGTTAAGTTCACACCCAAACTTTTTTTTAATTTTTTTTTGACAAAAATGCTCTTAACGAAAACAAGTTTTTATTATATATTTTATTTGATGGAAATTTATTTCCGTTATGTTTGTGAAAATTAATACAATGAAAACTTGTTTGTATTATATAGTTAATTTGCAATACAAGTTACTTTTTTAAAAAAGTTACATTTTAATATCGAATTAATTATAATACAAATTACCTTTTTTAAATTTAAATTCAATTAATTTGATTACAATTTACCTTTTTAATATTACTTGAATTAGTTATGATACAAATTATATTTTTTAATTAAAATTAAATTAATTACAATACAATTTATCCTTTTTAATAATAATCGAATTAATTATAATACAAATCATCTTTTTTAATTGAAATTGATTTAATTGCGATATAATTTAGTAATCAAATTAATTATAATATAAATTACTCTTTTTAATAGTATTCGAATTAATTATAATACAAATTATTATTTTTAATAGTAATCAAATTAATTATGATACAATTTTAAAACAAGTTGCTAACGTTCCTCATACCATAATTAACAATACACCCGATGTGTAATTCTTTTCTTTTATATGATTTCCTTTTGCCCTCAATTTGTGGGGTTGGGGGCATTCATATTGGACAGGGTCACAGGGGAGGAGGTAGATAATGACTAGCCATTAATCTCACTTGACTGGGACCAAATTTATTTCACATATTCCCTAGCTAGTGGGCTCAATGGTTGGTGTTAGTGTGCGGCTATCATTTTATGTGGTATAACAAAGCAGTTAATTGATAACCAAATTACTCTAGCAAATCTAGCTGCAAAGGATGTCCAGTAGTTTGATCTCCACAATCTATCCACGTTTCATAATATTTCCTCTGTTTTGAGCCACATGTTTTGCCCTCACAGCTATTCAGCTTGCTAGCTAGCTATCGGTATCATAATCAAAAAGGGTCATTGTAAATTCATGTCACGTCTTCACAATGACCGTGCATATCTTTATTGTCGCCAAGCCCAGAAAATTTGTCAGTGCTTATCTTCATGAACCCCTCCCATCATCTATCGAAAATTAATTGCGTTCCTTTGAAAGTGCAGGTCTTCTAAGATATTGACTCATTTTGGGGAGGTCTCGTAAATCTATCATGACCAAAGACCCATCACATGCATTGGCCACAATATTTCGACATGCAATTCATAGAAATTGCTCTGATCAAGTATTGTTTTCTTGAAACTAGCTAGTTAGTTTATTTTTCATCATAGTAATTCATATGCATGATTATCGCGTTGAATAAATTAAGGGGTTGCTTGTAAGATGATTCTTTTAAGTTTTTCAGAAATCTTAAGTTAAGAATATTAAATTTCTGTGTTTGGTATAAGAATTTTAAAAATCATTCATAGGAATTTAACATTTTCTGAAATTGTTTTTAATTAAGTTTCTATTAAAACTTTCCTATGGGAGGGGTGGGAATTCAAGATTCTCATAAAAGAGAAAGTTTGTTTATAATTATGTCTCTCATTTTTAAGAATATTTTAGACATACTAAACATATTTGTGACATTTCCAGAAAACATAATTTCCAAGAAATACAATTCTTAGGAAACATGATTTTTGGGATGAAAAAAAATTATGTAAACCAAACACTTCCTAAGTAACACAAATCCATAGCTTTAATTGTTTAAGTGCTAAGAAAGTGCCAGACAACAGAACCTCATAAACACATAATTGGAATTTATAAATAATATATATTTTTCTGATGTAAAAGGCCTCGAGCCACTTAGTGTGGACTTACAATTATCATTAACCTCTACAAATTATCAAATACTAAAATTTAAATAAATATTTAAACATCTTAACAGGAAACCATTATAAAAGATTCCTTTAGTGTCAATAGGAGCCGCGTACGTGCTCTAGTCCAAGATGCTATGATATGGATGCTGATCCCAATTGTCATTCATATTTGTTGCTTTGGATTTTTTTGTCTATAGAATAAAATATTTCACTTTGATTGTCGTTGTTTGCATTTTTATCAAACATAGTAGTAAAGATCTCGATCTAGTTTAAATATTATTACTAGCACTTCAGCATCGATTAAACCCTAAGAATCACCAGTACTTCAAATTAACTGCCGTCTAGGACGAGGTTCGAGAAAGTATTAAATACTTTTAGATACTTTAAAGGGTATACTTGTTATATGATTTAATTTAATTATGAAACTTCTTTTTATCAATACAAGTAAAATGCCAAAACATTATTAATATACTAATTTACAAAGTAGTAACATATTATTCTAATTTATGATTTGTTTTTATGTATACATATACACGCATACATGCACACCCGCCCTACATTGTATATATTACAAAAAAAAATGTCATATACAATCTAATATTAGATTCTCCTCCGTTATTAATGTAATTTTTGTTTAACAAAAATCATTTGATAGTACGTATAAATATTGTAAGTCTATATTAATAATATAATTCATTAATATAAATTATTAATATATAATATTAGTGCATTAAATATTAATAATATATCATATTGTTAGTGTAGATATATAATATGTTTATACTAACAATTTCATTTTTGTTAGATATAAGTTACGAGTTTAATGGTTATGCATTGACAGTGTAAAGTAGTTTTACACTGTCATCTAATCACAAACTACTATTTATTGTAAGTTTGTTGACTTTTATAATAAATACTTTAAAAATCATATTAATGATGATTTCTAATTGAATGAGAGTGTAAAACTTTTTACATTGACAGTGCATAACCATTAAACTCATAAGTTACATGACATCTTTTTGCACTGATATAAATTATATTTTTAGTATTATATTTAATACTTTTTTATATATATATTTAATACTTTTTAAAGGTTACAATATTCATATATCAGCATCACATCATATCCATGTATTAACTTTCTATCTTGGCTTCCTTTGTCCAAACGGCACGTGACTGAATTTCAAAAATATTTTCCTTTAACAGATTTAATTTGACAAATTACAACATTATAGTTCCCTTGTAATTCTATCGATTGGTGCCAACGAGGTCCTCTTGCATAAATCATGATGCTCTAGATTAATCTTCCAACAAAATCCAAAGATTTTACAGTTGATCTTCCGGAGACAATGATTTTGGTTCTGACTAATTATTCTAAAGTGGGTTTAAATTAACTTATTGTATTAAAAATTTATAATTAAGGTTTATTAAATTCTTCTAAGAATGATTTTACTCTTAAAATTCATTAAAATCAAACATGCATTATGTCTTCATCAAAATTGATATTCGCCAACATTGGAGAAATCTTTTTATGCAAGAAATATACTTGCTATGAAAATTATTCTTTTAAAATTTCTTGTCATCCATAAATTCGTTGAATTGTTTTCCACAATAAAATAATCAAAATTCAAGAATTAAAGTATGTGATTTTATTGTATAACATATAATCATTTGAAGTGCTAGGATTGTTCAAAGTAATCAAGTATGTGCACAACAACGTATGTTAAAAAAAAAAAAAAACTCACATTAAGATAGAATCGAAAATGAAAAGCTGGTCCATCTGGAGATCATGATGATCCAGGAGGCAACAAGGTGAAGATTTTGGTCTCCAAAACACAGGATAATTCATGCTCCAATTTTTTTTGTAAGTAGGAAAGTAAGGGGATTTCAATCTCTCACATTTTAGGAACTAACCTTCTCCTATATACTTTTAATTATATATAATAATAATAATAATAATAATAATAATATAATGAAATACTCCTTCATTCGAATTTTACTTACATAATACGCATGGTAGTGTTGGGGAGACACACACCATTCACACACACTACACAAAATATAAAAAATAGTAGAAAGACATAATTTGTTTAATGTAGTTCAGCACTTCTTGCTTACGTCTAGGAAACATCTAATCTATTATTCATCCACTCAAATGATTACATCTCATTACAAGCTTTCTAAACAAACTTGACAAAACTCTCCCTTTACATAATCCTCGCTCACTTAGGGTGGTTAGTCCTCTCCTCAGGCTGAATGGTTATTCTCATCTCAAGAACTCCTATTTATACAACTTACATCCTAATATAAAAGAGAAAACGAATTCTTAAAATAAAATAATATTTTTAAAACTAAACAAAATCTTAGAGATTTAAAATTATAAATTTGAATTGTTTCCTAACAGCTAGTAAACTTACAAATTCTCACAAAAAAAAAAAAAAGAAGGTGAACTTACAAATGAAAGTAATTAATCACATCTGTACGTAAGTTGATTAATTGTGGTTTATCTTGGTTTTATATACATAATCAGTTTGAATTACCGACATCAAATTGGAATTTCTAGTCCAAGTTGCCAAACGCCTTTGCGTGTCATTGTGCGTTTCTTTCCGATATACCAAATAAAAACAATAAAAAAAACATCATTGTTTATTTGTGTGCCATCTTTGGTAACAAAGAGCGTCTGTAGGGAACAACAAAGGAGAAAGGGAAGAAAAAATGATATAAAGAAAGAAACACATAAAATGCGAAGAGCACTTCTGTACTGTACATACATCAATGTTGGAGTCCATCGTGAGTGAAGGCAAAGCAAATTTGAAATAGTCACCATCTCCCACACAACGTAAATATTTGAGCGTGATTGGGATCACTAGCGAAAGGCACGTCCATTTTTTGTTGGAGCAGCAATTGACGAAAAACAAACCTCTTTAGTGACCCACAAAGCCATGCTGAAGAGACTGGATAAGGGTCCGCGTCCTAGCCAGGACCACCAACCTTTGTGGTGTACATGCATCCTAATCTATTGCCTTCCTACGTGGCACCTTGATATTCGATATTATAATTTTCCTAGTTTATCTGACTCGTCACTTATGCCGGTGTGGTCGATGCATTTAGTTGGTTCCACGTCATCACAAACTCTGACAAGTGACAACTACGGTAAATAAGGTTCAAACATGTCAGCGGTGGGATGCTGACGTGTTGTACTGTGCTTAAGCTCATGCTGAGGCCTTGTTCTGTTCTAAATATGTGTATTTACCATTTACTCCCAAATATTTATCTTTTGTTAAAAGTAAAGAAAGAAGTAGAGAAGAGAGAAGTAGAGAAAAAAAGAATGACTAGAAAATGAATAAATTTTTAAAGTCTTTGGACCGAAACAAATATAAAAGAAGTAGAAGAGAAAAAAAATTACGTTTTTCTTCTACTTGTTTAGTTAGATAAAAAAGTAGAGAGAAAGAGAATAAATTTTTCTTGTAAAAACATATTTATTATTAATATATATAGATCTTGTTAGATAGAAAAAATAATAAGGTTAGAATTGTAATTTTTAATAGATCTTACAATTTTTGTATCCTTCGTTTTTCTCTTTTTTCTCCAATAAAGAAGCAATTTTTTTAATAAGCTCCACACAAATATTTTCTCTCTTCTCTACTTCATTCCTTAAACAAATAATATAAAACTATTTTTCTCACCCACTTCTCTCTTCTCAATTTCTGTCAATGCGAACAAAGGCTTACGGCAAATTGCTACCATTAGTTTTCTTCTTTTGTCACTTTTTCAACATAAACCAAGTTGCACATTATCAAAGAGATCATATCCACTAGCAAAAAATAACTGAGGTTTATGTTTTTATTGTATATGATGGCGTGGCATGGTTTAAATTTTAAAATTATTTTTATCAGTCTTACTAATAAGTGTCTTAAAAATATGTTGATTTAGAAATTAATAAATAAAAAATTTCATTAAAAACTACGATAGAATTGTATTAGAAATTACAATTAAAATATATTGATAATATTTTTATAAAACCTTTTTGTTTTTAATAAAGATAGTTATTAGCATTTTTCTCTTGTTATTTAAGTGTCAAAACTTTGAGCTCTATCAATAACTTCTACCTGAATGTTCACGAATGACAATATACGAGGTTCATTAATTGCTGCATGATCTAAATTCCTAAAATTAAAAGGCTTACATGAGAATACATTTAGTATCCCTTGGTCGTATAGATATCTAGGTGTGTAGAATTTGAATAATATTTTATATTGGTTTCTAAAATTATAACCGTCAATTAATTTAAATTTAAAATTATAACAATGTTATTTTAATCTTAAAAATTGTCGAATAACAGTTATTTTATTCATTGAAATTATTAAACAACAATCATTTTAATTTTTAAAATTTCAACAATGAAAACTAAAATAATTAATATTTAGTAATTTTATAGATTAAAATTTTGTAATAAAATAAATTATGGTTAATTAATATTTGATAATTTTGGGAATTAAAATTTTGCAATTTCATAGTAAACTAAATTGACTCGTATTCATAATTTTAGGAATTAATTCAAAAACACTAATCCATTTATTGTTAATACTATTTGGTATGTTATAAAAAATGTAAAGAATATGACTAACCAAAAGTAATATATTTACTAACAAATTATGTAGCAAAAAGCCTTTCACTTTTAAAAAAGAAAAAGGAAACACTAGTAAGGCTACTTATAGACGTGGACTCCGTAATTTATAATTCATTTCTCTTTCCTTTTATCCCGCAAGTTTATTATTGCCCACACATTCTCTCCATCGATAGGCAACAAAATAGTTACACAACATCTTTTGCATGTTCCTATCTTGCAATACCCACTTGTGCTGTCATGAATGTCTTCCCTCTAGCACAGTGCATACTATGTTCGCAGGGTAACCCAATATCAACATCAAGTCACCTACCTACCTGGCAACCCAAGTTCTAAATCTTGTTTTTTTCCTTCTCATTAATTCCAGTATTCCTAACTACGAGCAACCTAAACCAATAGGAGGGAATTATGGTTTATAAATTTCTCCAATTCAAGTGTCGTCGATCACTGTAACAAAATAAAAATACCAACAAACTATTATTTACAAATTCATCCATCAAGTATAACCTTGCAATTCCCTCAATAATTAAACATAGAAATTATTATAACTAGTACTTGTACCCTTGCAATACACGAGATAGAAATGATACTTATTATTTTTATAAAATTGCATTTTACAATTTATTACTTTAAGTAATTATATAATAAAATTAGTAAGAATATAAAAAAAGAATGAAATATCTAAAGTATTTATTACAATGTTACATGGAGAATATACAAATAAATATAATTATTTAATTTGATTTTTTAAGTAATTAATTATAAATTAATTAATCTTAAATTACAAAATTAGATATCTAAACATTTTAGTTTTAATCTTGTGTATAAAAATTTAAGCCAAGTAAGGTTCTAATATCTCAAAATATTAATAATTTTATTAAAAATGTATATAATGTTCTAGTAAATATTTTCTTATCATATTAAATGAATAATTTGAATTAAAAAAATCTTTTAAAAAGAAATATATAAAGATTAAAACAAAAAGTAATTTATGTATTTATGTTATAAATGATTCATAATATTTTATATAAAATTCTAAAATGTTTAAGTTAATTTTTTGCCCATAAAAAAAGTGAAAAATTATAGACATGCCTCTAAATATATTTATATATTATACATTTTGGAAACAAAAATTATGAAAGTTCTTTTAGTCCAAAACCTATACATTTTTTTTTTTCGTAAAACAATAAACCTAAATTGCTTTTGATTGCCTTTTCCATGTTAAAATTTATTCGATCAATTTTATTTATTTTTCAAATAGTTTAAATGATTATTTATTTTCCAAATAATTTAAATGAAGTTTTTTCTTACATGTCACTAGTGCAAAAAAATTGCATTATATAGTTATATGCTACCCAATATTTATATATAAAATAAGTAAATATAATAAAAAATAGCTTATACATATATGATTTTATTGTTATTGTTAGTAACATTTCCCTATAAATTAGCAAAATTGATTGATAACAACTTGCTATATTTCAATCATATATTGATAATTGATTGATTTAATTAATTTCATTGATCATATTTTGTTTCCTGTATTTAATTTAGATGCTTATTATTATGCATCACTCTCCCACCATGATCTCTAGGAAAGCGATTATTTTACAAACTATCTATAATTTATAATCAATAACATATAATCCATTTATAATTTATCCATAATCCATAATATATACAAAAGATAACTTTTCTAGAGTTAAATAATAGATTGTAGATTATAAATCATTTAATAACTTATTATTTATTAAATGTATATTATTTAATAATTTAATAATTTAATAATTACATTTAATAAAAGAATTATAAATTATATATGATAATAATTAAAATTAATTACCTTAATTATATATTTAGTAATTATATTAATTACTTTAATTATATATTTTAAAATAATATATTTTCCTTAATTTAAATTAATCTTACTTTCCTTTTTTAAATAATATATATATCTCATCATTACCTTAATTAATTAAAATTATAGTTTGAATATTGTTATCTTCTTTTTTTCAATATAATATATATATATATATAGGGAAGTGACCAAATGAAACTGGTATAACTTACACCAACTATTACACCATTCAATAACTTGATATAGAATGTGATTTTTATCGATCCAACCATTGAATTATAATTTCATATTACCAAAATTGTTTATATCAAATTTTGTCAAAATTGAATAACAGTAAGATAGTAATCAAATTACTCATGTTTTACTATATTTTGAAAAGTATATATTACGTCCATTTTGATCTATATGAATAACGTATCAAATAATTTTAGATTGATACAAAATTTTGTACATGTGATCTATATTAAAGGAGCTTTCAATCCAACGATAGATTTTGGGATAAGATTATCCAATTAAAAGTTATTGAATGGTGTAATAGTTGATGTAAGTTACACCAGTGTCATTTGATCCCTCCCCATATATATATAAGGTCAGGGTCCGTTGACACCAGGTGTAAATCTTAGACTTACACCAAATCTAAACCTTTAATATAGGTTAATCCTACAATTTATAACATTTTAATAAATATAGTAACTTTAACATATTTTGTGACAATCAATTAGTTAACTTTAATTAATCAATTAAATAATTTGATTTGATTTAATTAATTGTTTGATTAATTTACTTTCTACTTTAATTATTTATGAAAATTATTAAAAAAATAATATATTTTGCAAATTTGTCTTAAAGTAAGGTATATATTTATTTTCTCTATTTATGATTTACATAACAAATAAAATATATTTTTTATTTTTCTCTATTTTTAATAAAACTACATCATATTAAAACATATAAAATAAAGAATGCTAGATAACCTAATGTTTTTGCACTAAAACGTATTAAATTTCCCAAACTTAATGCTTTTACATTATAACGTATAAAATAAGGAATACAAGATAATTTTTTTTATAAATACGCTAAAATAGTAATTACATTATATTTTTTTTCTCTATTTTTAATAAAATTAACAAATTAGGAAAGTTTTATTAAAAAATTTGGCTAATTTTATTGAAAATAGAGAAAAATAAAAATATAATAAAATGATTACTTTTACTTGCATTATTTATTTATACATTTTAATGTAAAAATATAATATAAAAATATAATACAATTTTTCTAATTTTTGTTATCTTGTATTATTTATTTTATATGTTTTAATGTAAAAGAATTAACTTAATGCTTGTTTATTTTAATTTTTCATTCTTAACTAATAATATATTTCAGTAAATATACATTATCTAAAGCTTTTTTTTTCAAATTTTATTTTCTGATAATTAATTTTACATTTTGGTAAAACAAATAGCAATGAAAAGGGGATTAATTATTATTAAATCAGAATATATTTAACTATATATATTGATCATATAATTAATTAAAAATAAACATTCATGATAAAAATATTATTTATTATTATTTTAACATAACCAATTACGACTTGCTAAAAAAAAAACCAATTTCTTTATATTCTAATTGTTAATTTTATTTTTCTAAATTTATTAAAAAAATAGCAACTAAAATTTTTATTTATTTTTAATGAATCATAAGTATATATATTTTTTGTTATGTAAATCATAATTAGGAAAAAATAAATATATGCTTTATTATAAAAAATATAAAAGTATCAATTTTATTAATAATTTTCATAAATAATTAAATTAAAAATTTAAATCAATCAAACAATCAATTAAATCAAATCAAATAATTTAATTGATTAATTAAATTTAACTAATTAATTGTCACAAACTATGTTAAAGTTACTGTATTTATTAAGATGTTATAAACCGTAGGATCCTATCCTATATATATATATTATCCCATAATTTTCCTTAAAATTACAGTTTGAAAATTGTTAGATTTTTTAAAATATTTTTATTGATAAAAATACATAATTATATTAATTAAGATAGTCACGACCAACATTTATTTTGATCTGATTTAATTAACCTAACTATGACCAGAATATACATATATATATATGTGTGTGTGTGTGTGTGTGTGTGTGTGTGTGTGTGTGTGTGTGTGTGTGTATATGTGTGTGTATATATATATACATGTGTGTGTGTATATATAGTAATAAATATTATTTTAAATTAAATAATTAAATTTACTTTAAAATATATAATTAAAATAATTAATGTATTTATTATTATATTTAAATTAAGGTAATAAAGATTATTTTTAATTAGGATAATTAGATTTACTTTAAAGTACATAATTAAATAATTAATGTTTATTAATATATATAATTAAAGTAATTAGCTTCAATTATTATTATATATAATATATAATTAAAGTAGTTAAAATAATTAGACTATAGATATTGATTTAGTTATCATCAAAGATAATAAAATAAAAACATATTAAAACCATGCGATATTATTATAATATTTCTTGTAATATGATATTTGAATATTCAATCTTTTGACTTTTAAAAATTTGATTATCAATATAAATAATTTAGTCAATGAATTTCAAACCATAGTCTCAAATTCCCACTTCATTTTGATCATTTTTTGATATGGTTTTTGCACCTGTAGAATGTGAGAACATCATCATTTTTCAATACTGGACATAAAATCAAGTATTTGAAGAGCCTAATAAAAAAAACTTTAGCTAATAATATTGATTCAAATTCATTCAAATTGATTCTTTAAAATTGAATCAATTCTACTTAGCTAATAATATTGAATTTGTACTAAAATGTATTGATTTATTGATTATTGATTAGAACTAACCAATAATTTGATTTCAAATTATAATTTCAAATAATTACAAAATAATAGATTGTTCAAATTTGAAATTATCTCTCTGTTAGTCAATTTATGTTTTATGAGCAATATCTTTATTTATTTATTTATTTATTCAAATTTGATTATTTATTCAATTCTCATTAGCTAATAATGTATATGTTTATTTTATCATATCATTCAACAATTTCAAATAATTATAACTAATTATTATATCTGTTTGAATTTATATATTCTACTTAGGGTTTATTGATTAGAATCAACCAATTATTTAATTTCAAATCTTTATAAATAAGATCATTATGAAAATTCTAATTAATGCACCAAAAATCCTAATGTCGCTCATTAATGTACCAAAAATCTTAATGTCGCTCATTAATGTTTCAGAAACTCTACAAAACCTTACTTTTATATATATAAATATTATAAAATAATAGATTGTTTGAATTTGAAATTATCTCTCTCTTAGTCAATTTATGTTTTAATGAGCAATATCTTTATTTATTCATTTATTTATTTCTTCAAATTCAAATTTGATTATTTATTCAATTCTAATTGGCTAATAATCTATATGTTTATTTTATCATATCATTCAATAATTTCAAATAATTATAACTAATTATTATATCCATTTGAATTTATATATTCTACTTAGGGTTTATTGATTAGAATTAACCAATTATTTAATTTCAAATTTCAAAACTTTATAAATAAGATTATTATGAAAATTCTAATTAATGCACTAAAAACCCTAACATCGCTCATTAATGTACCAAAAACCCTAATGTCACTCATTAATGCTTCAGAAACCTTACAAAACCTTACTTTTATATATATAAAGATAAAGATAAAAACTTACTAATGCTTTAGAAACCCTGCAAATTGATTTAAATTCATTCAAATTGATTATGTAAAATTGAATAATTCTACTTAGCTAATAATATTGAATTTGTACTACAATGTATTGATTTATTGATTACAATCAGCCAATTATTTGATTTCAAATTATAATGTCAAATTTTAAATAATTATAAAAAAATAAATGTTGGAATTTGAAATTATCTCTTCCTTTGTCAATATGTGTTTTAATGAGCAATATCTTTATTTATTTATTTATTCAAATTCAAAATTGATTCAAATTCATTTATTCAAATTCAAATTTGATTCGAGTTTATTTAAATTTATTTATTCAATTCTAATCAACTAATAATATGGACGTTTATTTATTATATCATTCAATAATTATAAATAATTATGATATCCATTTAAATTTATATATTCTACTTAGGGTTTATTGATTAAAATCAACCAATTATTTGATTTCAAATTACAATTTTAATTTTCAAATCTTTATAAATAAAATCATTATGAAAATTCTAATTAATACACAAAAAATCTTAATGTCACTCATTAATGTTTCAGAAACACTACAAAACCTTACTTTTATATATATAAAGATTAATTGGCTTATCACCAGCCTTTAAGATTCTATTCTCCCATTGAATGTTTCTATGATCTTATTCATTATCATGTCACATCTTGGCTACTTACTGACATGTTACCCGTCCAGTTCAAGATTCAGGAGATAAATTCATTAGCGGGTCATAAGCAGCCACACAGCCACACTACTGTCTCAATATGCCAACTTGTCTTCCCCCATTCTTGAATGTAATTTGCCTTTGAGGATGCAAGGACATTTTCAGTAAGAATTGTTGCCCCATCACATTGCATAGGTGCCTCACACTATATGCTCCACAACATGTAACAGTTCCACAAATTTTTCGTAGATGCTGTTTCAATCCCTTTCTGTCATTGAAAATTACCACAGCATATATCAACATTTTCAGCCAGTGGGTCTGTGTCATAATTAACCTTTGCTACCTTTTTGTGTTTTGACCAAAAAAACCATATATATTTCACTACCCTATGTAATTAATACACATACATACCTACCTACACTTACCTAACACATACTTATCTATTTACAAGAAATTAGGATCATTCTTCTTATCAATTGGCCCAACCGCCAACTCCCAACTTCATTATCCTTGCCCAAACACCACGTACACCACCGTATGGACTATGCTACAAACTATTCCACGTTGTCTGTGATAAACTGTCGCTCATGGCAAATTTTGGTCATGAAGTTATTATCAGCTTTATCAAAAAAAATAAAAAAGAAGAAGAAGAAAGATCTAGCCTCCTACTGTTTTAGCAATATAATATAAGAAGGCAGAACTCCCAACTGAATATAAAACACAATCAAGAAACAATAATATAAAATGAATGAAGTGAAACCACTGATGTTAGGCACACACAAAGTTCACTTCTCGTGTCATTAAAAAAATGCAAGTCAACAAAAAGTAGTCCACCAAGTTGCATATTAAAAAATGAAACCTAGGATATATAGGATTCAAATCCTTTTCTATACCCAATCAAAGCAAATAATACACACATTAGCTGATTTACTGAATAAATAAAAGTAGAGTCAAGATCACCCCCTCTAATCAGGAAATACAAACATACGTACCCACATCCTAATCCCATGCAGGATTTCGTCCCCTTTAATTTAGCGTTCAGATGTGCTCTTTTTTACTTGATCTGGATCTTTAATTAATTATCTACCACAGAGATTCTCGAATGCAGAGATTTTCCTCTTGCAACCCCTTCCTTTGATTCAAAACAACAAAAACAAACTCGAAGTCAGTTCGCTATCACATAATAAAGGCCTAAAAGAGGAGCACATGGTCGCACGATCTTCATTTCTGGATGAAATTGATCTCATCCACACCCCACGTTAATTAGCACTTTCAACAAATTCTTAAGAGGTACGTTTTCAGCTGTCTCTTACTTTCATTCAAGAAATTTCGGCTCTTCAACATTAAATTGAACTATATTAGTAATTAAGGCAACATTTGGAGGACTAAAATAGCAATCAAGTCATAAAAAATATTAAAAATTATAATAAAGTGGATTGAAAATTACAAAATAACATTTTTTGATAAAATTTTTATTTTTAATTTCCTAATCACTCTTCTTACTGTTCTGTTTCTTTTATATAAAGCATACAGTTCAATGTTAGATTTACAACGAGACATAGTTAAGTTAACGTCGCATATTTAAGACCAACTGACCAATATAGCAGGTAAATATATGTGCATGTCGCAACTGTAAATTATCAAGATTATCCAAACCCGGTGACGTAGGAGCTACGTGATGCTGAGATTGACCACTGCTTATGACCCAATACAGGCATAGCAAACAAATCTGGATCTGTGAGTATCCACCTGCCTCTGCCTCAATTTTGACAGATAAAACTTACTTTGACCGAGATTAGGGGCGGGAATAAGGACGGGTTTTCTTTAAATGTTAAAGTCGGGGACGGAGGTGGAAATGAGGATGTTGATATCCGTCTCAATACTAATAAAATTTATAATTAGTATTATTTATCTTAATTTATTATTTTTATTTTAAATTTAAAATATGTTAAACCGGAGGTAAGATAACAAAAAATAATTTTTATAAGAATCACAATATTTAGATACTAAATATTGATCTATTAGTATCACTTTAATTATGTTTTTTAATAAAAAAACAAAAAAAATATAACAAAAAAATTTTAGGACGGAAAAACTCAATTTCCATCGAAGACAAAGACGAGTACCTATTTTTTAGCCCCAATAAGAATCGGGACAGAGACAAAAATAATTTAAGGTCTGTTTGGTTGAGTGGATGAAAAACATAAAAAAAAAAATTTAAATTTGAATTAAATAAATGTAAAAAAAATTAAATTTTTGTTTTTAAAAATTAATTTTTTTTTTCCTTTTATTTTCTCTCCAATCAAAAAAAAAAAACACTTTGTGTTTTCTTTCTTCTTTCTTTTCTTTCCTTCGAGTCGGAGTTGTAGGAGGGGATGGCAAGCCCAATCCAATTCTTCCACACTCCTACTCCATAGCAGTACTAGGGAGGGACACACTCTGACACATGGCTACTAGCATTGTCTTCCAAACAAACAACAAGGCAGGCCCAACGTACCCTCGTTCATGTTAATCGTGACTAATTCTGGTGCCAGGCATAGGTACGATATAACACGAATGTAAAAATATGATCAATTTAAAAATTATAAGATATGATACGGTTATAATATAATGTATAATATTAATTTAAAATTAATCTAAATTAACATAAAATAAAAATTTTAAATTAGAAGTAAAGAAAATCATGCTTTAAAAGTAAACACGAATCATTAAGGCATGACAAAAAGATTATAACAATGTTAAAAGTGTTTTGGCACATAAATACATATTTGGCAAGATTAGAACCTAACATAAATTTTAGATATGATACTATTAAAAAATTATAATGTATTAAAATAACAATAAATATATACTAAACTTTTTTTTTATGGCAAACTTATTTTATTTGTTTGATAGTGAGAAAAGAAATAGATAAAAAATAAGTTAAGAGACGAAAAATAGATAAGAAATAATTTGAAATTTTATGTTATTTGATAGAAAAAAAATATAGTAAGAAATAAAAAAGAATAAAAAATGAATAAAAATAGGTGAAAAATAAAGTAAAAATAAATAGTAAAACTCACAAAATTTTTAAAATTTTTTATCTATTTCTACTTAATCAAACTACCTATATTTTTAAAAATTCAAAAAATTCTTCTCTTCTCCTCCCCATTATACCAAACAAAACATAAAGTTTTAATTAGTTTTACTTATTATAAAAGAGTGTTAAGCCAAGTAGCAAGTATTGTTCCATCAATGTTCCCATAGCAATTTATTAGATTCCAAAAGGCAAAGGAAGAGAGAGAGAGAGGGGGTACCACTTCCCCAACCCTGTGACTCAAACGGGGGTCCCACCTTGAAGCAGAGCCACCCACAAGATAGATAATGTCCCAACTTTTGGACACCACTAACTTTCCGCCACGTGTCGCACGGAAATTTTCCCACTCTCTTCGACGCCACCAAAACCAGCAACAGCAAAGACAACGCAACGCCACTTCCTCACTTGCTACTTTCTTTTCTTCTTTCTTCTTCCCACCAAAACACACACACTCCCACACCACTCTGACACACAGCACGGCTCCCCGAATGTTGGAAGGAGAAGCCACGGCCACGTGGGCGCGCACGTGCGACACGTGCCGCTCCGCCCCCTCCACCGTCTTCTGCCGCGCCCACATCGCCTACCTCTGCGCCGCGTGCGACGCGCGCGTGCACGCGGCGGCGTCGTCGTGGCACGAGCGCGTGTGGGTGTGCGAGGCGTGCGAGCGCGCCCCGGCGGCGTTCCTCTGCAAGGCCGACGCCGCCTCCCTCTGCTCCTCCTGCGACGCCGACATCCACTCCGCCAACCCCCTCGCCGGCCGCCACCACCGCGTCCCCATTCTCCCCATCTCCGGCGGTCCCCACGCCGACGACGACGACGACGGCGCTGAGGTGGAAGACGAAGACGAAACCGCCTCGTGGCTCTTGCTGAACCCTGTCAAGAGTGGTGGTGTCCCCGGTAACAACAACAACAACAATAACACTAATAATAATAATAATGGGTTCTTGTATAACGGGGAGGTTGATGAGTATTTGGACCTTGTCGATAACTGTAACTCTTGTGGCGATAATAATAACTTCACCTGCTGCTACTACTGATCATTACCCTCAGCACCAACATTTTGGTGGTGTTTCTCACCAGAAGAGTAGCTATGCTGGGGATAGTGTGGTTCCGGTTCAGCAACACCAGCATTTTCAGCTTGGCTTGGAGTTTGACAACTCCAAAGCTGCCTTCAGTTACAGTGGTTCTCTTAGTCAAAGTGTAAGCCTTCCAAATTCCATTTTACTCGGTTTTGTTTTTTTTTCTTTTTTTTATCTGTTTTGAGGTACGGACAGCTGTTCTAATGAGAATTTGAACTGTCGTTTACCTTTTTCTACACCCAACTTCCATTGGTGGTTTTGTTTTGTTTTGTTCATTCATGTGAACCTCAAATTCATCTAAATCAAGCTCTTGATTTGGATTTGTCTTGGGTTGGGGTATATGTATACATATTTCTTCTTTTGGAGTGGTAGTTTTCTTACTTCTCGCTACCCCATGACATGTTTTTGCCAAAGTTGGATTCACAAGTAGTTTCCTTTCCTGGCATGTTCAATGCCAACTTTACTTTCTGGTTCAAGTTCTGTTTACCTTGTTTTTGGCATGGTTTATCTGCATAATCTGTGTGCTGGATTGTTTGCCGTTAATTAGACTTGTTCCGAGCTCGTGTTTCATGTTTGGTTTAATTTGTACCGAAATGGTGTCTCGGATTTTTTTCTGCTACTTTTTGGCTCTTCTTACCCTTTTTTCTTTTCACTTTTTTTTTTTTCTTTAGTGAGAGGAATCTGTGGGCAAATTGAGTATCATGCTTTCTTGCTTGGAATGGTTATGATAAGATTGTTTTCCTCAATATACATGTGAAATCTTTCTGCCTTGGCTTTTATTTTTTTTTTTATTTTCAAATGTTAGGTGAGATTTGATCAATTTTATATATCGGATATGCATGCAGTTGCCTTTCTTTCGTTAAAATTTATTTTGTAGTATATTCCTTTGTGTAGCTAACAAGTTGTGTCACTGACTTGCCCTAAAGTGTTAAAGGCTTTCCCTCTTTTTGGTTCTTATGACTGTAAAAATTTTACCTTTTGGTCTTTATAGTTAAAAATAATCCATTTTAGTCTTTATGCATGTACTTTTAATATCAGTTTAGTCTTTGCTGTTTTAAATCGCCACAAATTGAATAAAAAAGTCAGAAGATATCAATTTGTGGTGGTTTTATACTGCTAATTTTCATTTTGCAATGGTTTTATTTCACGGAGTTAAGACAAACTTGACGGCAGGAATCAAACTGATATCAAAAATACATGTATAGAGACTAAAACAGATTATATTTTAACTATAAGAACCAAAAGATAAAATTTGCGCAACTATAAAGACCGAAAAGGTAATTAAACCCTTTTGTTATCTCAAGCAGTGATTACACATAATGGAATATTATCTGTAAGAGAAATATTCATCAATTTTCTAGCCTCCATGATTGGATTCCCCAAAATTGACTTCAACAGATGTTATTTCTTTGTCAAGAAATTCCCTCTACCTGTTCAGCCGATTCCATAAGTTGTGTATTTAGCTAGAATTTGCAGTGCCCAATATACAAACCAGAACCTAGAATCAAATGTGAAATGCCTGTTTTATTCAAGTGATAAAAAATGTCAATTATTGGTCTCATCAGCATCATGGATATGGCTACTAGTACTGCTTAGATACTTTATCTTGAACTTGTGATCTCACGAACTTTTATTATCTCTTGCTTTTTAGTAACTAGTATTTGTTTCCTTTTTCATTGAAATCAGGTTTCAGTTTCATCAATGGATGTTGGTGTTGTACCTGATTCGATCATGAGGGATGTCTCAATTGCCCATTCAAGACCCTCCAAAGGGACAATTGACCTATTTTCTGGACCTCCCATTCAGATGCCTTCCCATCTTACTCCAATGGACAGGGAGGCCAGAGTCCTAAGGTATAGGGAGAAAAAGAAGACAAGAAAATTTGAGAAGACAATCAGGTATGCCTCAAGGAAGGCCTATGCAGAGACTAGGCCCCGTATAAAAGGTCGATTTGCCAAGAGAACAGATGTAGAAGCTGAAGTGGATCAGATGTTCTCCACAACACTAATTACAGAAGTTGGATATGGCATTGTTCCCTCTTTCTGAATATGCTGTGTTGAACAAATGGCCAGAAGACAGAGAAGAAGCTACAGGATCATGATCCATAGAAATGGCAACCACTTATGTACTAAGTTATTCTGCTGATACTGTATTTTTTATGTAATCTAATTACTCGCAGTTGCACTAATCGGATGCTTTATTATTTTGTTTATTGTCATTTGAATGAAACTTCTATTTGTAAATACAGTCCTTGTATTAAGTTATTAAATTACAGTCGACATAGCTTGGAAAAATTTTAATTTTCTCGATTTCTATTATGGTGTGTAATTGCTAGAATGATAGCTAACCAATAACTTCTGTATCTTATCCCAGACTTGTGTTATTTGGTCATCTCATTTAGGTACAATCACTTCAATGTTCAATCCAATTAAGTATTGAACTGACATTGAGGGACCAAAACTAATTATCTTCATTGAACATCATTCAGGTGCATTGAACTTGACTGTGGCTTTAGTTTTGGTTGATGTACTCATGATCCTGATCTGACTACAGTAAAACAGTGGATAGAAATTTCAAGAGTTTAATCATAATGCATATAATTCCGTAATCATTTCTTTGCCCTTGGAAGAAGGTCAAAGGCCAAAGCATGTTAATTATTTCTATGTTTCTCTTCTCCTTTTCTTTATGTTTCCACTGTTCATCATTCCTCGGCATATAAAATAATGCACCTATATCATCCAGAGATCATGAGGGCTTTGAGCAGATTTGGCTAAAAGTGAAAGAGTTGTACTTAAGAGAAAAAAGATGCATTTATAATTATTGATTAGAAAATTAATGATTAACATTGTAACAACTTCAAAGTTTGTTATACATGTACTCATATTTTATCATAATCTCAATTGTTGATTTTCTAATAATCAACTGTTATAAATGCACTTTATCCTCTAACAAGCACTGCTTAATTTAGAGAAGTCAAATATGTTTTTAGCATATTCTAAAAGAAGAAAAGAGATGTTTAATGATGATTATCTTCTGACCATATATGCCAAAATACTTTTTGAAAAGTTCTGCACAATTGTTCATGGATTTATCCCATACAAAATGCATGAACTTACTTTTAAAACTTCAGCTTTAACCTGGCTCTCGATTATTAGTCTACAGATAATAATTGGACAGGAAAAAAGGAAGAGAAGAGATTGATGAAACAAACAAAAAGAAATTTCAGCGAAACCGAGTTGGGTTGAAGAACAGATGAGGTTGAAGAAATATCATGCTAACGCTTTAATTTCCATCTCAAATGAAATATAAAAGACATTTAATATAAGATTTTCTTTCAATAGGATGTGAGCTCTAGAGGAATCAATATGATCCTCCACCTCCGCATAGTAAAAAGGTAATGTTTTGTACCCTTCCCAAGTGGTATATTTCGCACAGTAAATTGAAAGTGCTATAACAAAGTTTCCTTGCACTTTTTTGCCCTCGTGGAAGTGAATATTTGACAAAAAGTAGAAGTAAATGAATCTATGGAAGAGTCATCCATGACCATGAGATTGATATATACCCAATGATCAGAAATCCTGAATCAAACTGATGCTTTTTGTTTTATGTTTCAAGTTGTCATGGTCCATGAATATTTGAATAATCAATATCTGCTATGCTATTTGCTACGCATAACTATTGATAGCAGTCACCATTCTTTCCCAAATTTCATGACTGCAAAGCAATGATACCAGAGCAAAGGGTTACAGATTGGAATATTCTTTCTCTACTATGTCAGAAGTTGCGCAAGTGGTAAGTATTCCCATAGAAAGTGGTATGGTTGCTATTTTAATGTAAAGTATACTCATCTTCCGATGAATTAAAACAAATCAGCACTAAAATCACTAATATAACTCTTTTTTCTCTTTTTCTGAAAAATTAGAATACCTTTTATTTAAGTTTGTACTCTCTGTTAAGTAACTTTCTGTTGGAATCATTCACGCAATTAGCTCAGTAGAAATGTTATGTATGCTTTTTGATATTAAAACTGTAGGATATCATTCACGTTAAGGTTAGAGTAGCCTTCATCAGTAAAAAAGAAAGATAACGATACTCATTGAAAGCATGCACAAGGTCGTGTTATACTCTATACAACTTAACAAGTATTTATAGTGGTGTCAATTTACTCTTCATATTTTTTTATGCAACTAATTTTTTCACCCTTTTAAGATTTAAAAGTACCCTTAGGATACTAGTTAGGATGATCCTATTAAAAAAACAAGAGAAATAAGCTTGTGCTATATCTCCGTGAAGTTGTGTTCATTAGTTTCTTAGTTCAAATAGTTTTACTACTCAAGAGTACTCACATAGTGGTCCTCAAAAGTGGCTGCATTTTTTTACTTTTATGAAAGGCATGAGATGCAAGTAGAACAGAGTAGAATTCGTGGAGGTTATTGTGACATATGTACAAGGATTGATACCCTTTGTTTGATCTGCATGTCACTCAAACTTCACTAACCTCCAGATAAGACTAGCTTCAGACAGGTACATGCACCCACGAAATTGATTCTAAAGACGAAAAGAACATTGATTCTCTTTCAGCTTTTTTATTTTACAATTTCGGTTTGAGCCAAACTTAATCCCACAAAATTGGTTTGTAAAGTAAGAGTTGTCCTTTATTTATAAACATTATTTTAGTCATATCACTAATCAATATGGGATATGAGAAAAAAAAATCATGCCATGAAAAGATTCAGCCTTACTTCCCAAACATCTTGGAAATTTTAGATCTAATATTACAGAAAGGAATTTTTCTATTACTGCTAAACTCATTTGTTGGTAAAAAAATTTCTACTCACCCAAACTTTAGATGAGTAGCCCCTTGACCTTTCCATGTATAATTGGATCATAAAAATCTCCGTATCTTTTTGAAGATCATTCTTGTATTTGATGTAACAATCCAAAAGCATCGATTCATGTGACATCAAATCCAAAAAAACTCAAGAATAAGTGACTTGAGTTAGAAAAATGAAAAGGCACAAGAAAAATTAAACTACAACACCTATTTAATTGGGCGGAACTTTGAATTTGTCAAATCTGCCGTAAAATATTTGAGTAATATCTAAAATGTTTGATAATGGCAAAACTAGATTGTTCATTACGTGTCATCGTAGGCTTCTGTTTCATTCTAAATATTATTATTATATCATCAGTGCCACTCAAAATGTACTATGTATAGGATCATGGTATATATATAGCTTTAAAGGGAAAATGGTTCTTTAGATGAAAGAGTTATTTCAACCTTGAAAAGCAAACATGTGCGTTGCCCCAAAGCACAGTGAACCATGGCCAAATATGTTGCTTTTGCTTTAAGATCCACAAACTCTAAGTGAATGTTTAATTTCATAATTATCCAGAATCACGTTGAAGTATCCGTTAATGTGATTTTAGATAAATATTTACATGTTTAGTTTTACGTTAAAAAATTAATTTTGACTCCAAAATTGATTTTAAGTTGAAGTAACTTTAGGTAATTTTTGCGTTGGATCAAATATATATATTAAATTTGACTCTTAACTTGTTTTTAGAGTAAAAACATCCAAACATAAATCACATCACTTCAAAATTAATTTTAAACGAAATCAATGTTACAAAATCAACTTCATTCAAAAACAATTTTATCAACACTCACCCAAACACGAATTCTTGCTAATTTGTCAAGCCGACGGCATGAAAATATATGTCCACAAATTCTAGTGTACTGAAGGTTGTTAGTTCAAGTGGTTCAGCGCTTGAGCTCCTTAACTAAGGTTTGGGACTCGATCCCTAGCTTGAGCATGGAGTCACAACCAGAGATATCACTTTTCTCCCGGAAGAGCTGACACGATAGGATGAGAGATTAGTTAAATGCAAAAAATAAACTCTAAATACCTCCTAGTCTAACCAAAAAATAAAAATTCTAGTGTATAGAAAGTTTCTACTGTAGTAAAAAAGTAACATAATAACGGTAACAAAAGTATCCCAATTATTATGACATCTGGTACACGTTTCCACCATATATATATATATATGGAGGAAAAGAAGGCACAATGAAAAACAAGCCGACAAAGGGAGGTTGTTTTACTTTTAAAAGCAACGCTTGCAAATGCAAGTGTAATTATTTCAAATTAAGTCCTTAAGTCATTTATGATATCTTGGTTGTTCAGAATAGATAATCTATCTAATCTATTCCCGGTTTGATTTTTACGCTTTTGACAGTACCCTAAAACTTCTCATCCTCCAGCCATGAGCAACAACTTAATTACACAAAAAAGTATAGGACAAGTATGCATCAAGAACGAGCATAAAAGTATATATTTGCATTTTTGTTTTCTTCGAGAAAATAGGCTCTGTAGCGGGACAGTGTGAAATAGTTTTACATTATTATCTAATCACAAACTATCATGTATAGTTAGTTTGTTAGTTTTTACAATAATTATTTTAAAAGTCATATCAACAGTAATTTCTAATTAATTAATTATATAAAACCGTGTATAGTCATTAAACTTTTTTCTTCTTCTTTAATATCAGTTGAATTACTTTTTCCATGGTGTGAAAAACCTATATATAACTAATATATAATTTCATTTTTAATGAAGTTAATTATAAAGCATTGACTGTATAAATTTTTTTTATACTTGATTGTCATGTATGATATTGTTAACTTTTATAATAATTACTTTAAAAGTCATATATATTTAGGATGATTTTTGATTAGTTGACAATGAAAAATCTTTACATTAATTATGTATGAAAAATAAACTCTTTTTTATTTTACAATTTCACTAATATTTTTAATCCAATATTAATTGTATATTCCGTACTTGATAGAGTAAGTTAACATCTCAGCTTATGGAATTATTTTGTACTTGAAGTTTAATTCCTGAGTTAAATTGTTATACAAGTAATTTTTAAAATTATAAAATTGAACCCACTTTGTTTGGATATTACTTTAGTTCCTTCGGAAATAATTTGATATTCAGGTATTGTATACTTTAGAATAACTCATACTCTATTTAAATGTGTAGGAACTAAACTATACCTATATAATAGTTTCATTAGTTAAGTTGTTTAGTTTTTTTTTAAGATAATTAAGTTGTTTAGTTGATATGGGAGATACTAATTACATTTGAGCAGTTATTCACTCAAATTCAGGGAGATTCTCTAACATTCAAAGGCTACTTGAGTAGCTATGAAAGTGTAATATTACTTGTGATTTAGGCATGTACCTCATCATATTATTAATGCCTTACTTAATAGTATTAGAAGTGTCTCCCTCGTTTACCACTTTTAACACAAAAAAAAGGAAGAAGAACTAACAACCATGCATAAAAATATTGATATGATTAAGAATTGGAATTAGTTAGATAGAATCATATATAACTTAATTTATATCAGACTTAAATTAGGCTAGGTTTACTTATTGAAGAAGTTAAACCAATATCTTACTTAAAAGTCTGTTTTGTTAAAAAAGTTAAGTGTTAGATCTTTTAAAAGATTTTTTATGTCCGATAAGTTGTTGTATTTAAATATATGCCAATAATATAATAATAATAATAATAATAATAATACTTTTAAAATCTTCATTATAATTTTTATATTATATTATATTATATTATATTATATTATATTATATATATATATATATATATATATATATACACACACACACACACACACACACACTTATTAATATATTTTTAAGGGTTAAACCCATTAATTAACCTGTTTATATATCAATTTGTTGACTTATTCAAAAGACTTTACTGTAAATGCACCTTTTAAATAAGCTATGTTTAAATAAGCTTCCCCATAAGAATTTTTAGGAGAAAAAAATAAAAATAAAAATAAAAGTAAGCTTCTCCCATAAACTAAAATTAATTTATGTACAAGTTAAAATTAATCATTTTTTTTTGGAAAAATTAAATAATTTTAACTTATCCAGAAAGTTGCTTTTAACTTATGTATATGTTAATTTTAGCTATAGGAGAAACTTATTTTATTTTTTCTTCTCCTATAAGTGCTTATAAAAAAACTTGTCCGAATAGAACCATAGTCTTTTAAGTTATGCAAAATTTTTAAAAACATCAAAATAAACATGCTGAAAATAAAACCTAATTTAACCTAATTCATTTCTCTCATTCGTATTGTGGGATTTAACTTCTTTAAAGTGAACAATTCACTTTAAAGGATAAAGTAAATAATATCAATCATCAGATAAAAAAATTAACGGTTGATATTACACATACATTCATGACAAATTATAAATATATTAAAATATCAACCACTATTTTTTTTTTCATCAACTATGAAGATTACTTATTTTATATTTTTTACTTTTGAGGAACTAAATCTCCTACTATGGCTGATAAAACATTTCAACAACAAAGACACTTATTAATAGCTAATATCTGACATTATTAATTAGTCACTCAAGGCAATTTTATTAATTAACTTAATAAAATGAGCATAAGTGAGTTCAGTTGCTCCCTAAACTAGACTTGAAGGTAAAAGATAAATTATTTTGAATTCAAACGGTTGAATTTAAATACAAATAAATAAATCCATTTTATTTGAGTTTGTATCCTTTCTTGCCTCTCCCACAAAATCTCTTTATATCAAAAATTTTGACCGTGTATCATATTCTTTATTATATTTTTTCTTCTTTTCTCCTTTTTTTTCTCTTTCTAATTTTCAATTGTTTTATAAAAACATAAATCAATGTCAATCCGAGGATCCAACTTATACCTAACAGGGATTTTTTAATTGGTTTTCACCTCTATATAATATGATATTTTGTGGGCACAAAAGATATAGTATAATATAATAGATAGATAAAGAGAAATACTAGTTATGTCAGTTGACACATTTAAGACAGGAAAATTACATCAAATTCGAAAATGTATTACAAGAACGGAAGAGAAATCCCAGAGTTTGACCCAAACTAGAGAAGATTTAATTTCATAGAAGTAAAGTTGATAAGGATTAACGAGAGTAGAGTTGTTAGTTGTTGGAGACTTTAGTGGCTTTCGTTTTCGGAGGTGTCCATTTTTAAAGATACAAGGCTTTTGATAATTAAACCTTTTTAATTAATAAGCATATCTTCTTTTTTTATATAATTTTTTATCATCAAAATATTTTTTTATAAAAACAATATTAACTTATTTTTATTCCACCTTTATTATTCTTTAAGCTTTAATTTTGCATCCCCACCTTCATTATTATTTAAATCTTATTTTTGAATATCATCTTCATCATTCTTTAACCCTATTTTTACACCTCCATCAACATTATTCTTTAAACCTATTACTTCTATTTTCATTCCCTATCCTTTTTTTTTCTCTATCAAAAATAATATTTTTTCCATAATTTCATTAATTTTTGAGTGAATACTATGTGATACGTGATAACTTGAAATGTAACGTACATAAGTTTTATCTCAAATGAATATGTGATAGGCTGTGTGTTTTCATCGATTATATACAAAAGGCTAGGGAGTGCATTTTTCTCTTCGTGATTACATTTTAGGTAAGTTCAAGTGTTGTTTTTGAAAATTATTGCACTTTTCATTTTTTTCAATACTACCGAAAATAACTTTCTAGAATAAACAATTGTCTATTCCTGAAAGTAATTTTTGAAACTATAGTATGAAACATAGTTTCAAAAATTACTTCCAGAATGGACAATTATTTATTCCGAAAAGTTATTTCTAGTTATTTTTTATTTTATTTTTTTACTATTTTTTAATTTTATTTTATTTGTATATAGACATGGAATACCATGTTAGTAGGTTTTTTCTTTTTTTTTTATCTCAAAGGGGTAATTTTTTAAAAAATTATCGAAATGAATATTTTTTAAAAAGTTCTCAAATTAGGGTAATTCGTGCTTCCAAAACACAACTTCTGAAAGTAAAGTCGTATTTAGGAAACATGACTTCAATTATTATTATTTTTTTTTACTTCTTAAAGAAGTCGTGGTTTGAAAATGAGACTTTAATATTTTTTATTTTTTTTTAAAGCTGAAAGGGAAGTTGTACTTCGCAAACACAATTTTTCTTTTTTATATATTTTTATTTTTTTCTCGTTGAAGTTGTACATGGGAAGTAAGACTTCACTTTTTAATTTTTTTAACTTACTTGAAGTCGTGTTTCAGAGGCAAAACTTTATTTTTTTATTTTTTATTTTGAATTGAAGTCATGTTTGAAGAACAAGACTTCATTTTTTATTTTTTTTCGAATTGAAGTCATGTTTCAAGAACAAGACTTCACTTATTTATTTATTTATTTATATTTGAAATTGTGTATATGAGGCGAGACTTCTTTATTTTATTTTTTTTAATTTTGTGTTGAAGTCGTGTTTGAAGAGCATGGCTTCAATTTTACTTCTTTTTTTTTTTTATGTTTTGCAAGTCATGTTTCTTTCAATTTATATTTTTAATTTGTTTTTTACATCGTGGTTGTAAAATGTATGTTAGTTTAATTTTGTAAAATATTTCACTGTAAAAATTAAAGTATGATTTTGATTTTCATTTATTTTAAACATGTTAAAAATTTGATGAATTTTAACTTTTGTAGCATTACGAATTGAGTTTTATTTGCAATTTTTTTTTCATAAAAGGAAATGTAAAATACTAAAAGATTTACAATAGAGTTTAAATGATAAATATAAAACACCTTAAAATTATGAGAAAGTTAAAAAAAAATTGGATGTGGGATGATGTTTTGCATGTAGGTTTTCTTCTTTAACGTTGCGGACTTCATTCTTGTTACCCTTGATTTGTTCGCCCTCCTCTTGTCCTAAGACCACGTCGAGCTTGTTGTTCTTGATTTGTTCGCCTTCCTCTTCTCATAGGACCGTTACGTCTGACCATTTGCTGAAGGGATGAAACAAGTTCCTGATGTAACACTCTTTTAATTTTAAATATAATTCATATTAATTTAATTATTAATTTAAGTTGATGAAAATGTGAGCAAATTTTTTTTGATTCTATAATAGAAAATTTCTAAATTTAACAGAATTTGGAAATAGAAATGAAATGATAAAATTGCTTATGTATATATATATCAAACTGTACATCATGGTTTAAGTAATATATAATAGTTAAAAATAAAACAAAAGTACACCAAAAGACATATACTACTTAGCCCAATATATATATCAAAAAGATCTTATATAGAGCAATATTTATCTACCTTATCCCTCAAGGAAAATATTACAAACTAGGTTTACAAATCTGGAGGAGTATCCTTTGACTCATCTTTAGCATCATTATGCATTGCCGTCATCTTCAATCATTGCGATCAATCATACAGGAAAGAAAAACAATGGAGTGAGGTGATTTGTTCTAAAATCACTTACACGTGTATGGTAGGAATTAAAACATAATTAACACAGGGAACCTAGGATTTGTTCTAAATTATACTACATTACCCTTGACTTGGTATGGATCCATACTTTTCATTAGTGGGTAATAGTTCTCAACAGAACCTAGGAAGTGACTAGGAGTACATAGATTTAATCAACATCATCACATGGTACAGTCCTCATCATTATTGAGGAAAATAACAGTCAAGATATTCATTTATAAAGGTATACTCTCAACCAATCCTGGAATGCTGAGCAATTGTCGAGGTTATCGAGCTTGGTCAGGTGAATATCCTAGTTCAAGGGCACTACCCTAGCCATTGGGACCTTCACCACTCGATGCCTACCCCCAAGACCTCTTTAAGTAGGTCACTGCCTTTCATTCCTCAGCGTACCAAATTGTAACTTCCCTAAGAAGATGCCATGCCACTAGTATGTCACTTGCTTTACATTACTCACTAAACTATCAATTCCTAACTTCTTAAGCAGAGGTTTCCCTGGTCTCAATTAATTTGAGTACCAGTACAATCAACATTTCTGTCTTATTTTGCAGAAATTACACAATACCAAAATTTCAACAGAATAACAATTTAGTAATTATATAAAATCTTTAGTAAAATAACAACACAGTAATTATAATTTAATTACTAAAATTCTAGCAGAATAACAACTAAATAAACACATTTTAATTTGTTAAATTTGAGCAAAGTAACAGTTTAACAAGTGCATTTTAATTTTCAAAAATTGAGCAGAGTAACAGCTTAGCAATTGTAATTTAATAATCTAAATTTGAGAAGAATAACAACTTAGCAATTATAATTTAATAATTTAAATTTGAGCAAAGTAACGACTTAATAAAAATTAAAGTTTAACAACAAACATAATATAATGATAATAATAACTAAAACTATGCCTAAACAGGTTTAGGAGAAAACCCTTCCTACCAACATGCAAAGTGGCAATAATTTAAAACCAACCCCACTCCCTCCATTACCTCTAAGATAGTTGATGAAAAGATGAAATTGTTGATGCAAAGCTCTTAAGAAGAGAACTTTACTAGTTGTTAGAAAACTAGTAAAATTTTAGCATAAAAACAAAGTAAAATAAAAAATTTTCTAGAGAGAGAAGCTTTCTAAGAATTTGGCTAGCTGGAGAGAGAGGAGGATGTGTGAAAAATGACCAAGAAGCATGGGTATTTATAGAGGAGAAGGGTGGGTTAGGTGTCCCCTAAATGACATAAGCAATAATACAATAAAATATTTTTTTATTTCTTTTTAATTAATTTTAGGGACACATAACCCAAATAGGTGGTGAATCACCTATTTTAGGGTTGGGGACGTGCTCCACCAGCTGTCCCAAGCCTCCATAAAAAAATCTAAACTTGAAAAATTAGTTTTTAATATCAAAATAATGCATTTTAATGCAAAAATGGACAATTACATTATTTTTCATCAAAAATAAATTAATAAATTTTAATTTTTATTAATTTATTTTAAATTATATATATTTATTTTGCATTTTTAAGCTAGAAAATTCATTAAAAAATCTATTTTAATTCAATAAATACCAAAATTTTTATGAAAATTATAAAATTAAATATTTTACCCAAAAATAAACTAAAAATACCATTTTCACCCTTTCTGGATGTCAAACAAATACTGACTAGGCTTAATAGAAACCTAGGGGTATTTTGGTCATTTTACACAAGAATTTTAGAAAATTCTCAAAAAATTTCCAAAATTATATTTTAATATATATGACATGATTCCAAGCTCAAATTGACATTTTAGTGTCAATTGAATCTTTTTCTCATACCAACCCTTAATGTAGAGAAATAGGAACAAAACTGTCATTTTCTAATTTTTCCAGGCTCCGGCTCAAAAAAATTATCAAAAATCATGATTAAATACATCTTGAAATTCTAAGCATAATGGTGGGGATCAGAATTTTGAAATTCTTTCCTGATTTTTCAAAATTACATTGCTAAATATTAGCAAAACGGTTGACAAAATTAAAATAGGGCTGTTATATTTTTTACTATTTTTCTTTCAATATAAAATTTTTTATAACAAAATATACTTAATATAAAATTTTCAAAATATTTTAAGGTCAAAAAGTTTCTAATTGGTTCCTATAGTTAACTACGGGTATTTTTGTCATTTTTGAAAAATTGTTTCAATAAATTTACAAAAAATTTATAAAATTATTATTAATTATTATAAGTACATTGATGACTTAAAAACAATTTTTTAAACAATTCTAACTATTTTTATTTATTAATTTTGTTATTTAGTATTTTAAGAGCAAAACGATCATTTTATAAATTTTTGAACTCCGTTTCCCAAAAATTATTAAAAATCTAAACTAAATACTACTTTCTAATATGAACATAACCATAGGGATCAATCTTTTGAGATCTCCATTTGGTTTTCTAGAAATAAATATATAATAATTTAATATATAAAAGTAGGGGTGTTACACCTGATGAACCTCATGACGACCACCACCATTGTCATCATCATCGTTGTCATCAACAATACCATCATTGTTATTATTATCATTATTATGATTGTCATCATCATCTCCAATGTCACGCATTTGATTAGGCATGATTATTACATTAATTAATTTTTCAATTCCTCATTAAATTACATAAATTAATTAATAATTTTTTTATAAATGTTTAAATAAACTTGTAATTAAAAAAATCTCTTTGTAAAAATAAAAACCCTAAACATCTTGATCATGATACACAACTTGCAAATAAAAAATAAAAAATTAAAATTGAAATTTGTTCTTCAAACATGACTTCAATAACAATTTCTTTTTTAAAAAGTGAAGTCTTGTTCTTGAAACACGATTTCAATTCGAAAAAAAATAAAAAAAGAAAGTCTTGTTCTTCAAATACGACTTTAATTTGAAATAAAAATAAAAAAGGAAGTCTTGCCTCTCAAAGACGAATACAAGTAAAAAAAATAAATTTAAAAAGTGAAGTCTTACTACCCATGCATGACTTCAATAAGAAAAAAATATAAAAAAATAAAAAGGGAAAGTTGTGTTTGGGAAGTGTGACTTCCCTTTCAGCTTTAAAAAAAATAAATATTGAACCATGACTTCTTTAAGAAGTCGTAAAAAAATAATAAAAATTGAAATCGTGTTTCGTAAGTATAACTTCACTTTCAGAAGTCGTGTTTCAAAAACACGACTTGCCCTAATATGGAATTTTTTTAAAAAATTACCCATTTCGGTAATTTTAAAAAAATATTCCTTTGATGTAAAAAAAGCCAAGTTAGTAAGATGTTCTAGGCGATGAATATACCAACTCAAGGAGGTGGGTGGCGAAGGTAAGGGGGTGAGTGGCGGAGCAAAAGAAGAAGGTGAGTGGCGGAGTGAGGGGGTGAGTGGTTCCAAAAAAAAAGTCTTGAGAATAAGAAGGGGGTGAGTAGTTGGGTTAAGAAAGCCTTGAAAATGATTTGAAATTGTGGAATAAATTAAAAGGGTATTGAAGGAAAAATATGAAAGTGTAAAACACAAGAGGCCCATTGATATAGGGTTTTTATAAGCCCATCTAAACAAGGTCGAAACAGGGGTTTATGAAAGGGCCCAACTTAACCAGAGTATGTCTCTTTGGGAAGTAGAAAAAAACCCTTTGCCGCCGTTGTCAGTGCCGTAACTCATTCTGAACTGAACCCCACGGCCATCCAAACAATTTCTGCCAGCACTTGAACTGGGAACAACAGAGCAAGGGTTCGGTCAAAGTGACACCACCGCAGGTATGAGCCTTGATTTCATACCTTGTTTGTGTATGATTAGAAAATATCCGTATGATTTCATACCGTGAAGAATTTATATCAATTTCTTTCGTCCACCGTTTCTGTTTGCACAATATGGTGTATTATGCATGCTCACTCGCTCGTACTGTGCTCTCGCATGTATTCAAACAAACACCTCCTCGCTTGCGATGCATTGCATGTAGGCAAAGGAGGGCAATGATGATAATAATATCTTAAACTAAACAACGGGGGTATGTTTGTAGAAAACACCATTTAACAATTTTTATTTATTTGTATTTCATGATCTAAAGGGGTTCAGGTTATCGATCTAGCCAAGCACTTGTCATTCTCGGCCACACTGAATTTCTTCTCTCTTTCCTTTCCTTGCTCCCATGTCTGTGTTTGTGTGCCAATTTTATTTTATTTTTTTTGTGATTTCGGTTCTTCGGTATGGCAGATTTTCAAGCAAAAAAATGGGGAAGAAGAGAAAGCACAGTGAGACTACTCAAGGTGTGGCACAGCCCAAGAAGGAAGATGCTGCTCCAGAGAGACCAGCTAGGACCCTTTTGGGGTGGAAGGATAAGAATCAAATCACTGATGAAGTTGAGGATGATAATGTTGATTCACCTATATTTAGGAACAAAGAGAAGGTATTGGTCACTTGCTCTAGGCGCATTAATTACAGGTACAACCAAATACACACCCCTTGCCTTGTAGTTAGTTACAGACTTTGTGTGCTTGTTTGGAGTTTGGATTACTTTATTTTGTGTTAGAAATAAAAACTTTATCATCAAAATGCTGTCTTGGTGTATTAAATTTATGAACAGACTTACGGAGAAACTTTGTCTTGTCTTGTGGGTTAGCTTTTGTATATGGTATTCATGTGGTGGAGTGTTTTTTTTTTTTTCCCCCATAAATTTATAGGTACCGACATTTGATGTTGAACGTGGTGTCACTTTTGCCTCATTGCAAGAAGGATAACAAGGTTGAATCGAAGGAAACTAAAGGCGCCACCCTGAATGAGCTTGTTGAGCTCAAAAATTGTTCCTCTTGTTTATTTTTTGAGGTATTTTGTTTATATGTCACAAGGCTTTTCATTGCTGTCTTTCTTTAAATTAGGTTTGATGTGTTGTGCTGTTGTTTGCTAGATTAGTATATGCATTATGTGTATGCTATTGTTGAATTAGAAATTTTAAAGCCATGCTTATAGTTTGAGGAATTCTTTTGTTGGTCACAAATGTTGGTGATGTTATTTCTATGTGATATGTTTTTGTTGGCTTCTTTCAGTTTCATATTGGTATGATCACTTCTTTTTTCTGTTTGGATTAAATGTGATTGTTTTTAATTTTATTTTATAGATTCATGTTTAATCCATTTTAAAGCATAATATGTCTGTACTCCCAGGTTCCCATTTTGGCTTTTCCATGTATTTAAGCTGTTGATTTAATTTAAACTACGGCAATTGATTGAGTGTAATAGTATTTGACACACTAATTCTTAGTCATGACTTTAACTTGTTATATTCTGATTAGTGTCTTCTCCCCTTTTCTATATATGAATCTCAGTGCAGGAAGCAAAAAGATCTTTATCTCTGGATGGCAAAATGCTCCAATGGCCCATCTGTAAAATTTTTAGTTAGTGCCGGTAATATTCTCATCTGAATATTTTCATTAGGTTAATACAACACTAATTTGATTGCGACGATGATGTTGAGTTCTGATCTCTGTATACTCTAGTCATCATTCTCTCTGTTGGATTATGATTTTTTGTGTTTCTCTCGCTCTCTCTCTCTCAACTATTTCTGATATAATTTTACTGATTTCTCTTTTTCCTCCACTGCATTCCAGTTCACACAATGGAGGAATTGAAGCTAACGGGAAATCACCTAAAAGGTTCCCGTCCTATTTTGACATTTTCAGCAAATTTTGAAAAAGATGCACATTGGAAACTGTTAAAGGAGATGTTGTTACAGGTATGCCGTTGGTTTCTTTCCTTTCAAGTAGAATTTCTTTATTATCCATCTAGTGTCATCTGAAAAAAGATTAGGAAATCCCTAAACCTTGTGTTGATTACTCTCGTATGTACCATTTCATATAAAGTAAAGGTTAGTTTGATGATTTCATGTTAGTTTGTTGCTTCATGGTGTTGTACACTATGGATTGCTAGCCTAATTAAAAGTTGTTTCATGTGCTCTTTCCTGATGTATTTGGGATCTTATACTATGGTTGTCATGTATCTGCTTAGGAGTATTTTCTTAATTTGTTGCTACTGATCAGAGAAAATTCAATTAATGTTGCTGTTATGTCCATCTATTGACATAGTTTAAATTGAGTAGGATGTGGAGATCTGTTCCATGCGTATATTCCTGTACACAATTTTCTCTATTCCTGAAACTCTTGTCCGAGTACTGTATTTGATTATTGCTGATATACTATTTCTTTCTTTTATTCAGATATTTGAAATACCAAAGGACCATAGAAAGGCTAAGCCTTTCCATGATCACGTTTTTGTTTTCTCAATTGTTGATGACCATATATGGTTCCGGAATTACCAGGTTTGTGTTTGTATTTCCACAATATGTTAAAAATGTCCTTTACCTATTGCATTAATTTAGAGGTTAAAATCTGGAGATTTGTTGTTTTGGGCATCCATTCCACCTACTTCTAAACAAACAAAAAGTGTGTATATTGTGATTATAATTATTTTGATTGTTTTTGTTAGCCATGGCTTAATGATTGAAGTGAAGTTTGAGTTGAAAATTTTAAACCTTTTCTTTCTTATGAACATTATTGAGGAATCAATCAGAGTTTCTATTCTCTACATTTCAATTTGAAGGATTAGCCTTTTGGGTTACTTAACAAATAGACTTCAGTATGGAATAAGAATGCTTAAAACACAACAACTTTGAAGATGGAGGATAATGGGCCATTATGATAAGCATTTAAATTTGATAAACTACCAATGTAAAACATTTTATTTATAAATGAATTTAGATGTTTCACTATGGTATTGTTTACTAAGGTCACAGGGTAAGCTTTCAACTGATTTTCTGCTTTGAATAACTGGCTCCATATGGTTCATTGATAGTGCAAAACTCCCAGAAGTAGCAATAGATCAAAATTGAATGCTTATAGTATTATGGAATGCATGTAATGTTTCTCGTTACTGATCCACTTTACTTGTTTAATTATGGTCAGTCTTACCAAATCAGTGATGATTGAATCAAGTCTTGATTTTGGTTTGGTTGCTGTGTGAGCCTGCAGTAGATGTTCTACTCATATTTGTTGTAGGACACTAAACCATCAGATTGGGTCATTTGTATTGTACTTGTGAAATAGTCACTAGTGGACAATTGTTATTCTTAAAGAGTTTTTCACTGGACTCCTGTGGGACTGATGTCCAATTTCTGTAACCTTTCTCAATTCTCAAAGAATAGTTGACTGAAGATAATTCTCCCTTTTTCTTCCCTGAGTCGGGTTTCCTCCTTTTGTTCAAGCCACATCTTCTCATCATTCCTCTTTTCTAAGGGATTTCCCCCACATCCTCTAATACGCAGGTGTTAACTGTCCCTCCTTTAAACTGAGCTTGGGTTGGTTATAGGTGGGCCCCTATCCAACCACATGGGGGTAACAGAGGTTAAATAAACCAGTAAACCACTGGAAGCTATTATTATGTAATTATGTTGTGTACTTTTTAAAATGCATAGTTGATATAGATCATGTCTCATGTTCCAGGTCACTGCCATCACCTGCTAATGCATTATTGATGGGTGTACAGGGATTGATTTTTCATGCATTTTATTACTTATATGTTAAGCTAATGAATTTAAATGTAATTTCATATTGTATCGAGTGTCTTAATATATTAAATGAGATAATGTTGTCATTTTCTGCAAGTACATAAATATTAAACCAATGGTAACTTGTGAACCTGACTTTGCCATGCCACAGTACTGTCTCATTTTCTGGTTGTTGCTGATGCCTACTGAGCAATATTACATGCTTCTTTATTCCCTTGCAGATCTCTGTTCATCATAATGAGTCAGACAAATTGCCTAGAGGAGGCCTTGATAAAACGACATTGATTGAGGTTTGAAAATTAGTTATTGGTTATTGATTTATATTTTGATCTGTTGATTTCTTATATTCATTTAACCTTTTGCAAACTACTTGTTTAGGTTGGTCCGCGGTTCTGCTTGAACCCAATTAAAATATTTGGTGGCAGTTTTGGAGGCCCAACTTTATATGAGAATCCATTCTATGTGTCACCTAATCAGGTACTGACCAACATATTTTCCATCTATACTTATAATTTCCCTAGCTTTCTACTGATAATAACTATATCATCATTGGTTGCTGGTTCTTATAGATTCGAGCTTTGGAGAAAAGGAAGAAGGCTGGAAAGTTTGCAAAGAAGGTCAAAGCAAAGACAAGAAGGAAAATGCATGAGATGTCTAATCCTCTGGAGCCTGATGAGTTTGCAGATATGTGGAAAGATTAATTTTAAATTCAACTGCAGCTAACACAAAAAAGTAAGAAAATTCCATATTTCACCTTATATCTATCCATCATGAAATGGTACATTTTAGTTAGCAGCTCATGCTTTGTAGCAGCTTTTGGTGTGAATTGTTTTTATATGTTCAGCTGGAGATATAGGCTGTACTTCTGTTTATTCTCGCATTATATTCCATAACATGAAAGGGTGACTTTTGTGATTCTATAATGTTATTTTCTGTAATTCTTGTGGGGGCTGGTTATTCTCTTATTAGACATTGATATGGTGGAAATTAAATTTTGCGGAGGTTTCAATTTTGGGCCCGAGATTGGGTTTGACTGATGCTACTACTTATTAGTCGTCTTATTTACAAAAATGCTTCAGTCTAAGATGGAATTTTTTTTGTAATACAAGTCATACTAACGATTATTTTTAATCAATTGACATAATTTTTTTTTTACACTGACAGGATATAGAAATTAAATTCAATTTAAAATTAATATAAAGTAATTGCCTAATAACTTGCTAACAAAGAACTACTACTGAATCAGATTTTGGTCTATTATGCTTGGAAAATAGATTCAACATTTTTTACTAGCTTATGGATCTCGATAGTTTTAGAGAGGTTATTTGACAAACTGAAGAGATTGAAAGCATTTGTTAGTTGATTAGTCCCTGTTTAAAATCTTTCAATTTTAGGTTTTTTTTTTTTTTAATGCTCTGTAATTTTAGGTGAGTTAAACAGGCAACAATGCTAGGGTTGGATTAGTACCGTCTGTTAGAATCTTCAATAAAAAGCCCATAGGTAATAGTATACCAATTTTGTTATGGGCCACATTCGTGGTACCACTATTGGAGGGATGCACCAAATATAATCATTGATAACTTTTGGTAGCAACAAATTGCTTATTTTTATTTTCAACACAATATTATGACAAGTAGTCGTTGGAAGAATAATAATATCAAAATAAAATATTATCGTCAACTTTTTAAGCTAGAAGAATTTTATATAAGTTTTAATTCTTTTTGGTAAGATTTTAAAAAATAATTCTGGAAAATATCCATTTTAAAATATTGAACTAATGCAATGTTATAATAAGATCTAGTTATAGTTCGATATAAGGAATTTGCAATAAATTGTAAGACGCTTTTAACAATTTAAAACTTACTGATATGATATTTCGTGTGAAAAATAATACGTATAAAGGTAGGGTTTTTCACTTTTTAGGTGCCCGAAAAAATGCAAATAAAAGTAGGAATTAATGTAAATTAGCTTCCTCGAGAAAAAAAAATTTCTTCATTTTATGATAGAAAATTATTAAAGAAGCATGTAAGAAATAATAATGATAATAATTTTATTTAAATTTTTGCAGGGAGAGATATTTATAGTTAGTGTTCGACCTTGAATATGATTATCTATAGAAAAAGATATTTTTGACAAAAAAAAAAAAAACCACCGACAATTTATAGTCCTAACTAGTGAGTGTGGGACTATATGACATAATTCTGTTTTCTTTAACACAATACACTTGAAAGCATGTTACATCACAAACCTAAAGTTATATTTCATGTCGGTGTAATAACCTTGGCACAGCTACTTCCAAGTATAGTAGTAGTATGTAGGCATACATATCATATGAATTGTTATGCGTTCTTGAATATATCTAGTGGTGGAAATAAACTGTCTAAGCAATACAAATTCAAACAATAGTAATATCATAGTAATTAATATTTTGAAAATCTTGAGTTATAATTGTAGGGGTGACATGGCCTTTCTACGGTCTATAGTGGGTTTTGGGCGCACAATTTAGATTCGGCGACTCAATCAACCCAACTTTAATTAGCTCAGTTACCATTGACCAAAAAATAAAAACATAACAAATCATTTTTTTTGTTAATAAACTTTTTTGCATATGTTCTATTAAGTTTACTATTTAAAAAAATCATAACAAATTTGAGTTTGAAAATGATTTTTTTTTCCCATTTGAGTGAATTAAATATTGGCATTTAGTAATATAAACATTTGTTGATCATGAATATTTCTGTATGATCTTTTATGACACCACCAAGAGTATTGTCTCTAGCATTACATTTTATAGATAAATACCCCATGTCCCGCTGGTTACCCTGCAAGCATCAAAATCCAAAACTTTTCACTTTGATTCATAACTTGGCTTGAGATATGGAAGCACCCCAAACAACTTACAACAATATATAAATGGTGGTAAAGAATAGAAATATACCAAAAAAGAAATTGAAAAGAATTGCCAAGAGATCGCATAAGCTTCATAATGCATAGCACTTCAAAAAGCTCAAAGCTTCAGTTATACAAAGGTAAACACTTCCAATGAATACTATGGATCATGAATGATGAATCCCAGAATTTGCACCATTTTTTTTTTATCTAAGCTTCATACATGGACCAAAAAAAAATCCATCAAGCTATGTGATTTTACCAAACTCTAGATTCATGGAAATTTGTGCTTCAATTATTCAATGCTTTAGGATCCTATCCGGTAATAGCTATATAATTTCATAATGGATTCTGAGTCTGTTATGGGCACATTATTTGTGAATCTCAACTTTAACCATAACATTTTTGTCCTTTAGCTTTGGTCATAGATATGATACGCCTCAATCATGAGTTATAATTCTCTGATTTGATCTCAAATTTTTTATGTGAATCACTTTTCTAGAAGAGTAGTCCTTGGTTAGCACTTAAAGTCACGGTCACAATATAAATGTTGGCCTCATGTAACTCCAAAAGGAACAGAACATATTCCAATTTTAACTCTCAAACCAAAAATCCGATCACCATTTCTTTAACTTAAAGACATGAACATGAGACATCTTATCATCACACCATTGTCACATATATTTAAATATTTTTATGCGGACTTAGAATATGTGAGTGCTGGGTGGCCCTTCAACAAATTTCTTTACCTGATCTGTTCATAAGTCTTAAGGACAAGGACCCCGCCATCAACCACTCCCACTGAGTTATTTTAAACCAATTTACCCCACAAAATTTTTTGCTTTCTGCTCACCGTAATCCACCTAGTGAGTGACCATTAATTCCATCTTCATTCTATTTTCCACATAACCCCATTAATAAAACACCAAATCCATTATGTGTTAGTCCACAGTTTTGTCATGTTAGAGCAAAATAGATCACATAATTAAAGTTCTTAATTAGCTGACTCTATTAAAAAAAAAAAAAAAACACTAAACCCATTATGTGTTTGTCCATTGTTTTGTAATGCCAGAGCATAATAATTGAAGTTCTTAACTTGCTGACATATTACACTACATTAGAACAGTATCTCTGACACTGAATAAGTAAAAGGTGTTTTTATCTTAAAGCATGGAGGACTGTAAATTCATTGCAACAATTGTTGTGTTTAATTAATAATCATTATTTGGATGAATACCACAACTTGTGCGTGTTTCCTCTTCACACTTAATTGTTTAAAAGGTGTTTTTATTTTAAACCTTGGACTACTGTAAATTCCTTATGACAATGGTTGTATTTAATCATTATTTGGATGAATAGATGCACCGCCGTTTTAGCTAACGATCTTCATGTTTCCTCTCACAGTGAAGTTGATTCTATAAATTTAGATTACTGAAAAAAAAAAACAAAACAATTTCAGAACATATTTAGATTAACTTTTAACTTATTTTGATATTTTTTTTCACAATTATTTTCTGAAACAATTTTAATGTTGCACTTCGTCGTGGATTTTGTTACAAACTAATATTACCTTTTTAATTCATTTCTGAAAACACTTCATCGTCATTAATATTTTTTTTATTCGGTTACTTTTAAAGTAACAAATATTGTGTACACTGATACGGACAGTGTAATTGTCAATTTTAGTGTTGTCAGACGTAAATATTTTTATTTTAAATAAGGTTAATATTTCTTATTAAATTTTTTCTGTCATAACTATAATTATAAATTTATAAATGCTGATACATTACTAATATTCCTCTCTCTCTCTCTCTCTCTCTCTCTCTCTACACACACACACACACACACACACACACACACACACACACACACACACACATATATATGTATGTATTAATAAAATCTAATAATTTTTCTCTTTAAACATTTTTATGTAGTTATTTATATAAAGACATGTTAAGTTATTAATGAATCTAATTAATAATCATTCTCTGTAAACATTTTAATTAGAGTGGTTATATTTATTAATTTTAGCATTTTTATGCCACTTAAGATTAAATATTTCTTAATTTATATTAAACCTTAGAAACTAATTTTCCCATCTTTAGTGATGCCATTAATTACTCTCTTAAATTCAGATGTTAGACCCCTTGTTCAGGTGTCATGATAGTTTATTTTCTAAAACCTCAGCTTTAAAACAATTGAAGGATTAAGATCTCATGCAGTGGTAAAGTTATTACAGAAAATCTATTCCTTATTCAGGAGATATTAGAAAGGTGTGCATATCCTAAAATGTGTGGGAATTAATGAAAGTGAAAAATACTTAGGAGTGTTTGACAAAGGGATATTCTTTTAAATTTTCTAAGAATTTTATTTTGAAAATGTTATATTCTCATATATTTGATATGAATTTTTAACAAAACTAATATTTTAGTTTTTTTTAACTATATTTCCGAATATAACATACCTATGAGAGGCAAAAATCCCAAATTTCCATAAAAGTGAAAAAACATACTCGTGATAATGTTCTAAAAAATTTTAGATATATAAAATTAATGCATGTATAATATGAAAAAAACTTACATACAATTATATAAGTGCTGTTTGTGTTATTTTCTAATCAAAATTGAAGTTTTACCTCAGTAATCTACATAATTCTTTAATATAAACCTTTATTTTGCAAAATACAAAAATGAAACTCCAATTCTAATTGGGGAATATTACAAACAATACCTACAAAATTGTATATAAGTTTTGTCCTTATAGTATTTGTGTAAATTATTATATCAAAAAACACAATTCTTAAGAATGAAAGAAAATTATATGTACCAAATACCCCTTAAATTGCATGGACACGTTTAGTGTGGCCTAATAGAGACTTCCATGGTGCAATAATTTTATATTTCTTCTTCCTCCTTTTCGTGTTGGGTGCTTCATTGATATATCAGGAATCATCCATGTTGGCAGTGTTACAAAACAACCAAACCAACCCAAGACCAAATCACAGTTTATCCGGATGAAATCCCTTATATATGAAGGATACAGCAAGTGTTTAGCGATTTAATTTATTTAGAGGAAAAAACGAGCTTTTTTATAATTTTTTTGGATAAACTTAAAAAAAAAATTAGTTTTCAAACTTAATCTTAAACGCAAGCACTTCATCTACTAAAGAAACTTGAACAAATCAACTTAAGTCTTTGGGATACAAACTTAAAATTATTTAGAAATTATCTGATGAAATAAAAAGTATTTAGAGATGGACATTCTATTGACACAAAATTGACCAAAAGATTGTCTGAGACAAGCTTCCGGAGGCCCTCCTTTGGACAAGATAGAAGAATTACAAAAGCCTAAAGCGATCCTAGAAACTTCCATCAGGACCGTTCCACGAGATGCTCCAAACACAAGAAAGAATTAACAATTACTCAATAAGATTTATTTTTTTAATCCACGATATTCTTTAGCCGAAACTAAGGAATACTCTCTCGAAATACTGAGATCTATTTAAGGGATGACCTCTCCCAAAAAATATTTTTTCATACATACAGACCTAAGGATTGAATATTTGATCACATACTTAAGGAACATAATTATCTACCAACTATTTCAGATCATGTTGGTTAATACAATTTGAAGTTTTTGAGAACCTCAAAGAAAAAACCAACAAAAATGCCATTGACAAATAATACATGGGCATTTTAGTATCTTTATTGCCTCCTCTTTCATGATTTAGGATCCCATCACTGTGGTGCTTGTACTTATGTACTATAAATTGATTAAATTCTACCTCTACCATACCATCCCATCCCAATAACAAACACCCAAATCAAGCTTCAAAACAAGGTAGCAAAAAATAGAAGTAATTTAGTTCAAAAATAAAAATGAACTCAACCATAGGTGAATCAGGAGCAGCTGGTTTCAAAAACTTGAGTTCTCCCATTCCCTACCTCTTTGGTGGCTTAGCCCTCATGCTTGCAGTCATAGCAGTTGCATTACTCATCCTAGCTTGTTCTTATCGTAAACAATATTATTCTTCTAACTCAGCCAGTGATGAAGAGAAACCACCCAAGATGGTGGATAAGGAGGTGAATGTTTCAGAGCCAAAGATTGTTGTGATCATGGCTGGAGAAAGCAACCCCACTTATTTGGCCAAGCCGGTCCCATCCACAAGCCATAATGAACAACCCGTTTGAAAGTAGTAGGAGCATCAGAGTCAGAATCATCATATATACCACATGAGACACATCAGCAGAAAAATACTATATATCTTAGAAATTTTCTTGTTCTGGGGTTTTATTTTCTTTAACGTATATAAATACATTTTTGTAGCTCTTTAAACTCTTGTTGAATCTGCGAGATGTAAATTGAAGAGAATGAAATGGATATGGTAGTGTTGAGATGTTGTTTCTTAGATAGCATGTTTTTCATCTCTACCCTTTTCTTGCAGCAAGGCTATAGATTGTTGGATCAAGGAAATTGCATTAGTTCTAAAATCCTCATCCGGAACATTAAATAGAAAGAATACTCTAGAAAGAAGTGGGAGCAAGAAAATATAAATATTATTTTGGTTTTAATTAATTTATTATGTGGGTGTGGTTATATCTATTGATCAGAAAAATTAGTTTCAGTTCAAAGTTAAACAAGTTCATGAGACAAACCCTTCCTTTGAAACCAGTCTCCAAACAAAGAAAAAGACATGAAAGAATTTCTATACTTTCTCTCTTGTTTGATTTGACAAAAAAAATAATAGGGAGAGCAATTTAGTATGTGGGGCCTGATTATATTCTTCTCTTCAGTTACAAGGAAACAAAGGATAGGAAGGGTTATCTCTATCCAGCGTTTACTTGGAGACGTAGTTAATTGTAGGATTAAATATATTTTTATTTCTTTAAATTTGGATTAAGTTTATTTTTGTTCCAAATTTAAAACTAATATTTTTAATTTCTATAATTTGAAAAAAAAATATTTTAGTTATTCTGTTTAAATATTATTAGCGAATCTGCCACACAAAACCAATCCACTGATATTCTTGTAAGTGAAAACATCATAACAAACTCAGCTGATGTTACACAATTGATTCAATCTGCCTCCGTCAATGATGTTGTAGGTGATCTTGAGGAACTAAAACATACCTTTTTCAAATTAGAGGGAGTAAAATGATTACTTTTAAATTTAGGGAATCAAAAACAAACTACTTCAAATTTGAGGAACTAGAAATATATTTAAGCCTTAATTATATGTGTAAATTAATATGATTATATAAAATAAATTTATTTAATTTTTTTTATAAGTACTGGGGAATCTGTGCCTCTCTTTATTTTCTAAAAATTAAAAATAAAATAAGAGAGAGAGTATAGTAGATAGTTTAGAGAGTAGTTAGAGAGTAAAATTGTGGATACTTTAGAGAATAATTAAAGGGTATAGTGGTCCAATAAAAAATGAAAATCAAAAGAGGGTATCATCTTTATTATAGTTATAGATTTATGGAGAAACTTTTTCAAACAAGACTTAAAAGAATGTCATTGTATAAATTATTGATATATAGTTAATATTAATCATTTGTGAGGCAAAGTTAATCATCATTAGACATTTAAATAATCTCATGACATTATTAACTACTTGTAAGACAAAGTTAACCATCATTAAACACATTTCAATAACATCATGATATTATTAATCACATATCGATAATCTTCTATATATATATATATATATATATATATATATATATATATATATATATACATTAGAATAGCTATTTTGAACGAAAGCATTTTTAGGGTCTATTCTTTAATGAGAGTATTTTTAGGTGTTTTTTTTTTAATGAGAGCATTTTTAGAAATTTTTCTTAAAATCTTATCTTTTTTAATCTATTTTTTATCTTTATTTTTAAATTGAATTTTAGTATTATTTTAACATAAATTATTAATAGTTAATTACTAATAGTTAAAAGAAATTACAAATATTAATTATAATATAATTTATATATTCAAAAGTATTTATTTATTAAAAATTTTAGTTATATAAAATAAATATTTATCTTGTGGATTGCACAGGCTAAAATATTAGTTATATACAATCATGTTTGTTTATTCTTAACCATTTATGAGGCAAAATTAATTATATTTACAGATGTAGCTAACTACATATGATGATCAATAAATTCATAACACTATTAAACACTTATAAGGCAAAGTTAATTAACTACCATTAGACATTTCAATAACTTCATACACTATTAATTAAAAAATATATAAACCTAATCATTTTCTCTTTTCTTATTTTTCCTTTTGATATCCAATATTAGGAGTGTTCGAGAATCGGTTTGGATTGATTTTGAGTCAAAAAGTCATCCAATCGAAAACTTAAAACACCATGCAGTTCAGTTTGGTTTGGATTGTTTTTTTAAAAAATCCAATTCGATCCAATTCGAAAAATGCTGTTTAGATTGGATCAGAGGTTTTTACTGACACATTTTTATCGACATTTTAATTTCCTAATTCCAATCTTCTTTCTTCCTGAATCTTCTCCATTAAAATTTTTCTACTTTCTTTTCTCTTTTTAAATCAAATTATATTATCAATATTTTTTTTATAAAAACTCTACGAGAGAAGAGCAAACATCTAAGCTAAGAATGAAAGTAAAAACAGTGAAACATCTAATTCCTTTCTCATTTAGTTTTACACTTTTAAAGTAAAAACAGGGAAGAGGACAAAAATGTTAGTATATACTATATATACAACATTGTAACATTTAAAGCTTCATGTTCCTGCAACATTAGCATTTGGGGTTTGAAATCAATAGGAGTAGTGTTAGACTTTTAGTCTAGCACATAGGAACACTGCTCACTCTGATTCACACTCTTTTCGGTTCTTTTATTCCATTTCCAATCTGAAATCCAAAAGGTCTGGCCCCATGGCTCAAGTGAATAAAACAAAACAAAGGCGGAAGTATAATATGTGAATAAAATAAAACAAAGGGTCTGAAAAACGATATTAGGAAAAGTCACGTACACCAAATCAATTAACAATTTATACATTATCATGTAGGAAAAGTCACGTACATGATATAATATGTGTTTTACTAGTATTTAATACAATATATTGTATTATAGTGAGTATTCGAGTATTTAAATGCACAGTCACATCGCACATCATTGACATTAGTAGTAATATATCAATTTGGTTGTGTAGACACTAACCAAAAACTAAACTGAACTAATCAGTTACACTAAAAAACGATCCAATAAAATTTTAAAAAAAAATCGGTTTGCTTTAATTTTTGTTTTTTTAGATCAGTTTTCGTTTTTTTTTATTGGTTTGAATTTGAACAACTCTATTCAATATACTCCAAATTATTTCCTGATTAGATCCCTTATTAACTTTTGTTTATATATTCTTGGTATTATTCTATTTAACTAACTCACAGATGTACTTTGAAAGGAGAGAAAAAAAATCATGAAAGGAAGACTAAGAAAGAGAGATTTTATCCCTCTAAAACGAGTAGCTTATTTTAGAAAGTAAAATAAATAATATTAGTTATTGATAAAAAAAAAATCAGCAACCAATATTAAATGTATATGCATAATAAATAGTACCAAGAGAAAGAGAGGCACTATATTTTTTTTGTATTTTTAAAATAAAATAAAAAAGAGAAAGAAGAAGTTGAATAGAAAATAGGTGTCGTTAACTCTATAAATTGAGAATATGCAGTTAAAGGGTAATTTAAAAAAAAAAAAGTAAAAACCATAACTTCATATCACCTATATTATTAGTTATAAATAATCCCCTAAAATAAATATTTGCAAATTTTTGGTGTAACTAAAATTAATAATACATTTCACTACTGCTTGTTTTTTTTTTTTTTTTAAGTTTCTATTCTCTTTGAAATACAAAGTTGACTAAACACATTTTTTGAATTTTTTTTAAAAAAATAAAACAATTTCGTTTGTATAAGAAAAATAAAAAACAAGTTACTTTTTAAAAAATTTAGGTAAAAGAACTCTTAAAAATAATAAACTTTTTCTTGTCTTTTTTTCTCCCTACTCCCTCTCCCTCTCCCTCTCTCTCTCAAGTCTCATCTTTTTTTTTTATTCTCTCCTCTCTTTCTCTCCTTTCCTTCTCCTTGCTCTTTCTTTCTCTCTCCACTTTTTTTTAAATAATTTCTTTTAAGTTAAAAGAAATAAAAATTATTAAACAACTTTTATTTTATATTTATAATTTTTATTTTAACTTTTAACTTGAAAACAAGTTTTAAATTAAAAAATAAGCTAAGTTAAATATAATCTTATTTAAAATTTAATTTTAGAGTAATTTTTAAAATATAAAAACAAACATGAGAGAAACACACCAAATATATAGTATAGGGTGAAGGCTAGCGTGGGAAAGCTAGCAATATCCCCCACCTTGGGAGACATTGTCCCAACTGTTAGATTAAGAAAGCATAAATGGAAGGCTACGATTTTAAATAAGAGACTGAGGATGGGAGGTATTTTGGCCTCTTTTTTTTTAAGAAAAAAATAAAATAAAATTCCACCTAGATGGAAAATTTGGTCTTTCTACACAACTTCGCAAGAATCTTGCCATAAAATCGGTTATTTAAAACGTCGAGCCTTAACAACTTCGAGTTACCACCCAACCCACTTGGCAATGACCCAGTGAACGAGTTGTTAACCAATTTCAATTCATACAAGTTCTTTGATTTTACTATACTCTTTGGCAAAGTTCTCTCGAGTTTATTGGTGTACAAGTTGAGCAAACTGAGTTTCTTTTACCCATACAACTCTTCCAAAATCGCCCTAATCAACTCGTTCGTCAAGGCATTGAATTGTTCTAAATTAGTAAGGTTAACAACTAGAGAGAGAGTTCTGATAGAGTTTGATTTGTACAAAGCTGTGCGAACCCGACACGAGTTGTTTTGGTATGTGTTTGATGAGGTTGTTTTATGACAAGTCAAGGTTCCAAAGCTTAGTTAACTTCCCCAACGAAGGTGGAATGGGACCCACAAGGTTGCACTCTGCCAGCCATAGTTCCTCAAGATTTGTGAGGTTCCGTAACTCGCTTGAACTAGGACCTTATTTGAAAAAAATGTTGTAAGTAAGGTGAATCATTTTGATGGTGGAAATGATTCCAAGAGAAGTAGGTATGGTTTCGTTGAGGAGGTTGTTGACGAGGGCACTACTACAAAATCAGGATTCTACAACAGGAATCTACCTTGATTTTTTAAGTCCAATCTAAACAAAAACACGGTGGCATTTTTGTAAATAAGTACAAAAGTTTTTAAATTAGTTGCATGTGAACTGATTTAAAAAAGCACTTTTTAAATCGATTCTAGTTATAATCGATTTAAAAAGAAGTGCTTTTTTAAATTGGTTCACATGCAACTAATTTAAAAAAACCTTTAAAAACTTGAACTCGTGTCAAGTTCTCCTCATTTCCAAAATTTCATTGTGACTAACCACTCAAGGGTTTGTAAAGTTCCAGATCCCAATGAGATTCCTCTTCACCATGTTAATGGAGATGGGAAGGAGCTCATGCAATATGGTCATCGAATTGGGAATATCCACAACTTTCTCATATCGAGTGATTTTTGTGATGAAATTGCATAGGTTTGATAAATCAAATGAGATAAGCATCCTCACTTGCAACATGCACACATTATCGCAGTTCGTGAGTAAATCCTTTACTTGCAGGAACAAGGAAATTAATATGAATATGATGTAGGTAACAAATCTAAGTTATTATATAAATTGTGTTGTTTTTTATGCCATGGCCTTGGTCTTGAAGTAGAAGGAACCGGTGAGATTGGGAGAGTTGTGTTCCTTGAAGCCGATTTCGAAACCGAAGAGGTGAGCAGAATTGTACTCGAAGATGCAACCGGTGGTGTAGTTTGTGAGGGGGAGGTTGTTTTTGCAGCACACATTAGTGAGTGTGAGGTGATAAATCTACATTTAAAGTAGATTTATAGAGTTATTTTACTTGATTATGCATTAGTTTAGAAGAAGTTTTTAAGAAAAATTGTTCAATAATGATGGGAATTTATGTGATGAATTTATTTTCTAATTTTATTGCAAACTTCATATTTTGTTCTAATTCTTTGAATGAATGAAGGTTAAGAAGAAAGTAGGAATTACATGAAGATCCAAGGATGAAAGAACTATGGTTTTTCAACCATAGCAATCTTATAATGCAATGCTTGGACTAACAAAAGTTAAGAAAACATCAAGTATTGCACTAACGGAGCAAGAGTCAATGCATGGGAGCAAGCATAAGGCGTCTACGCTCAGTGTAAGTAAAATTTGATCAGCATGGAATAACAACCACGCGCCCATGCTCAGTGTGGGGCGCGCACGCTTAATGTGGAGGTGCAGTATCATGTCGACGCTCAACGTGGACTACACCGCTTAACGCGCGTAGCTGCCCCTACATCTTCTTGTTCGCGCTCAGCATATATGGGCCTCGCCCAGCGTGCTCGAGCAACCTGAAGCAACTTTCACGAGCTTGTGTGCGAAAATAAGAAAACCCATTCCATAATTTGTTTAAAAAGAGAAGGAAGTCCCTCTAGTAGGCATTCTTTTGACTACTTTGAGGACCGAAAGTGAAGAAGAGTTTGAAGACTCATCTTGAGGCCTTAAATCTTAGGACTTTGGGTTCGATTTCTAAGGTTTATGGCCCTTCTATCTTATTGTTTTTATCTTTGTTTTGTTTTGGGCAACTCTATGAGTTTCTAAGCCTCTTTTTTTGGTTAGGTTAGGATGAACCGTAATTTGATTCCTTTATAATTTGTTTTTCCTTCTGAACCTTCGATTATTAATGCAATACAGTTGTTGAATTTTTGTGTAATGCTTTTTCTATGCTTGAAACCCACTTGAAATTGATTTATAATTCGAACTTTGCAATTGAGAAATTTGGGTTTGAATTATTCCAATTTAACAACCATATAATTCTTGAATCTAGGGATAGGAAGAAAGATTATCTGTCTTCGCATAAATTTCTTGTTCTTAATGCTTGTAACTATTTTGTTCACCCAAGGGATTAGGATGCGAAATTAAGAGCAAACGGTTTATTGCCAAAGGAATTAGGGTAAATTAATTTAGGAAATTGGGGGTTAATTGTTTGAAAAGAAGGTTTTGAAGGGAAAGAATTGCATTGGGGGAAAAATTTCATAATATTCCTCCTGTTCAGTATTGAAAGAAAGTGGAAACAAGTCAAAGGAAAAACATGCAACTCCACATCATCTCTTTTTATAGTAAAATCACAAAAATTCTAAATCTTCTTTTAATTCATAATATGCAAGCAATTTTTGGTTGAATTGAGATTAAAATCACAATCTTTGTGGAGATGATACTTTACTTTCACTTTATTACTTGTACGACTAGTACACTCGCCGAGGTCTTAACATGAGGGTCCCAATGACGTTGGTTCGAATGGTCTCAACCTTGTGGGACTTGCACCAGTTGATGTTGGGCCAAGTCGTGACTCTAGTGGCTTTTGAACATGTGGGTGGGCTTAGCAAAGGTGCCGAGGAGGCCACCAATCCAACTTGTGCGGCTGTAGATGAGGAACTTGAGGGCTTGTCCATAGAGATGCTATTTGGCTTTCTATATCAATTATCATACTAGTAAAAAATGTTTTTAAAATCAAGTGAATAGTTGATGTAGAACATGGTTACTTTCTATATCGCCTATATCTAAACGATTCAAGAATCGATCTAAAAAGCATTTTTAATCGATTTAGAAAATCCTCTTCACAGTAGTGGGAGAGAGACTTGAGTTGCTTGAATTGGTTAAAGCTTGCCGGAAAAGGGTTTTAAAGGGCGGGGACGGTGGGCGAGGGGCGGCAGGGATGGCATTAGAGATGAGTTTTAGGAAAGGTCGAGGGGTTGGAGGGCGATGCTTGCAACAATGCAGTGGTGGAGAGGGTGGCATTGAGGTTGTTGTTGGCGAGGGAGAGGGAGGGAAGGGCGGTAGAGAGTGGCGACGGAGACGAGGAGGAGAGTTCGAGGTTGGAGAGGTTGAGGGCGGTGGCAGCGTGTCAGGTGATGCGGTCCAATTGCATGGGGTGGTGTCGCAGTGGTTCTAGGAGAGAATGCATTTGTGGGGGTCGAAGAGTTGGAGCTGTGTCGCGAGGAGAAAAGATTGTCTTGGTTTAGAGAGAGAAAATAGGGGTTAGAGAGAGAAACAAAAGAAGAAGCAGACATCCAAGTGGCATTTTCTTTAAAAAAAAAATAAAAGGCAACAAACCTTCTAACCTAGTATCTCTAATCTATTAAATCAAAACCATTCAAATTCTCACACTTAATCTAACAATCCACAAAAGCTCTTCTCACGGCAGGAACTCTCCAAGTCCCACCGTAGCCTCTAACCTATAGTATAGCCGACTTATTTTATGATGCATGTTGGGAAAGAAAGGGGCGCTTGGCATGGGCAATATATGGCCCAAATTAAAGTTGAATTTAAAAAGAAGATATACATGAACATGAGAGACACGTCCATCTTCAAAGGCATGCGTATAAAAAATCACATTAGACTAGGATTAAAAAAAAAAAAAAGATGTGGCGTCTCGGAAGTTTGTTCGTTTACTTGCTATCTAAAAAAGCAATACTAAAAGTCCAAAACACTGACAAAAAACTTTACAACACACTTTTTATACATATTTTTAATGCGCTTATTATTTCCGAGTCTTGTATTACACTGATCGACATAATAATAATAAAAAATCGAAAATAAGTGTTAAAAATAACTTAATAAGAAAAAATGGTGTTATAAAATATTTTTTAAAATTTCATAATATTCCTCCTTTCAGTATTGAAGAAAGTGGAAACAAGTCAAAGGGAAAACAGCAACTCCACATCATCCCTTTTATATAGTGGGAGACAGGCGAGAGATAGCAAACAATTCCACTGCTGACTACTACACCCACTAGGTTTCACATTTTTCTCGTTTAGTTAGACATCAACATAAGATGTTTTCTTTGCTTTTTGATTGTGATTACATCTTGGCACCTTGGTTGTTGGGCATCGCCGTCAAATACCAAATCAGCAGTCCTAGTATTTGTTAGGAATCATAACGGTGATAACACACATGAATTGCAGAAAAGTGCCGTGGAAAGGTAGCAAATTTTTAATTTTTTTTTGTAAAAAAATGTGAGATTAAATTTGACGAAAATCAATGTGTTTTTGACGAACTACATTTGTAACAAATAGCAGTTTTGAATCAACGGAGCAGTGTAGCAATGTGTTATTTGAATATGGATGTGTAGATGTAGCAGTATATTAGAGTATAATGTTAAAAATTTTAGTAAATATTAAATGTTAAGTTAATAGATAGATTAAAATTATACAATGAAACAATAGGAATTAAATTGGTGAAAAAAATATTTGAGAGACAAAATCATGAAATTAAAAAAATAAAAAAATAAAAAATGCAATTAAGTCTAACAAATTATAAAACTAACTTTTAGCGTTAAAAAATAATTGTTAGAAAATTAGTTATATACAGTGATTGAGACAAGAAGATTATTTACAACGTTTACTCTCAAATTCTCTTTCTCATACCCTAGTTGTTAATTGTAAAATAAGTTCCAATCAGTTCAATTTCAATTTTTAAAATTTTTTTATGTAAAATCCTCAACCTCTAATCCAAATTCTTAATGTCCTATTAATCTAATTTTCTAAAACTCCTCATTTTTTCTAAATTTCCAATATTACCATTCCGTTATCAATTTTGTATATTTTCATCACTACTAACTAATCCCATCGTATTTCATGGAACTTCAATGAAATGAATGCAATCCACCAATAAAGAACTCAAAACATTGATCGGCTCTATATCTGAGTCTCAAATTCTATTACTTTCCACTCAAGTTAAGTTGAAAAATATATTGCGGGTAAATGAAGGAAAAGAAGGTGCAATTGATCAACGAAGATCTAAAGCAAAGTTCACCATAGAAAATAATAAACTTCTCATTTAAACATCACTCAATGTTTTAAATGATGCAGTTGTGGGGTTGATCAAAATGCAGATAGGGTTTTTTTTGTTATTATTATTAAGAATTAAAGAAAATTATAATGTGTATCATACTATTTGCAAGAGAGGGAGATGATCTAACTAAAATTTAATGGTATAGGTTAGGTAGTATTGTTCAACAAGTCATTTAAAGAAAAAAAAAGTGACACTTCAATTTTAAGAATGATGTGATGATATGTATATAAGTTTTTTTTTTTTTTTGTTACAATGAAATAAAACAATTTCAGTTAGAGTATACATGATTATTATTAAAAAATAAACTTAAATGGATTGAAGAATCATTTGAATGCTCTTCAAAAAGAACGAGAATTTCTCCTTCTAAAACATACATGTTATTATTTAAGATAAAGACGCGCCAATAACCAGTAAATATGATCCAACATCATTTGCCAACGATATCTAATTTAGAGCAAACCAAGATGTATTTAAACCAAGAATAACTATTATGATATAACTGACACATTTTAAGGACAAATGAAAAAAAAATTAGAAACAATTGAAGCTAAAGAATTGGAGGTCTTTTTCATGAATATATAACAGAGATCAACATAAAGTTTGAGATATTATATAATATAATTGGAGAAAAATAAAGAATTATATATGTAACGTACTCCTTAATTGTTGTGTAGCTAGCATTTTATGTATTTTAAACTATGTTTTACTTAATTATATAATTTTTTTTGCATAATTTTGAATAAATTTAGTTAATAAATTTAATATGATTTCTAATAAATTATTTCATTTCAAAAGTTAAAATAATTTGGTTATATTTTTAATATATTTTATATTTTTTTATTATCTCAAAGTTAATCATTTTTAAGAAAATAAATATTAATCAAATATAAAAAACATGGAATAACTGGTCAAACTTATTTAATGAACATTTCAGATTTGCATGAAGAAAAAATTACTTAATATACAAAAATAAAAGGAAAGGTGTATCTTTCTAAATCCATATAAAAATTATAAATTAAGGAGTTGAGCAATTCAATTAGAAAGCACCTTTAGAAATACTATAAGAGTATGTTTGATTAAGGGAAAAAAGTAAAAAAAAAAAAAAAAGGAAAGAAAAGGAAAAGAAGAACAAAGAGTAAAAAGTGAGATAAATTTTAAATTGTTTGGAAGAAAAGAAAATAAAAGGGAAAAAAGGACAAATTTTTACTTTTTTTTGTTTGATTGAATAAAAAGAAAAGAAAAAAAAAATAATAATAAAATATATATATATATATATATATATATATATATAATGACATAAATATCCCTAATTAAAAATAAATATATAAAAATAATGGTAAATTAATATTTTCAATACATAAAGTCATCTTCTTAACTCTTCTCTCCAAAATGAAAAGTGTAAAAAAATGTTGGGCTCTACTTACTTTTTACGTTTCTTTCCTTTTTCAAATAAAATCAAACGGAGGAAAATTTTAATTTTGTAATCTTTTCTATTTGTCCACTTTCATTCCGCTCTCTTTCCTTCCTTATAAACACAGTATAAAGTTGTTATGTTCACCCACTAAAATTGGTCTACCAATGAAGAGATTCAAAATCTTTATGATGCAATTGCAAACATATACAAAAGCGCGGGAAGGAAGCAAGTATCATTTAGGAAAATTGATATCGGTGAATTTGTTTAATTTTTTAAAAAGGCAATTTTAAGTTTATATAATTTTTTTATTTAAATTTTTATAAAAACATCATTCTTGTCTAATAAACTTATTTTGAAAATTTAAATGTGTTTGTTTAAATTTAGAAAAAAAAGGAATTTAAAAATTGTATTTTTAT